>OY776277.1:5821459-6268959 GCA_963675445.1 Linnaemya vulpina
ACCCATTTCCTGCAGTTTTCTTAATATATAAGATCTTCGATTATGGCTTCTTTAATATTTGAACATCCTTAACGCTTCTTGTTGTGGTTAATTTTGTTAAAATAGGAGGTCCTTCTGTAGTCAGACCGATACATCCTGGCAAAGCTCAGGGAAATTATTTCCCCGAATTTCTTAGTTTCCGTTTTTATTCGTGATAGAAGGAAACATGCTTGAAAATAGCTAATTTTCAATTAACCGGTCGAGTGGTTATTAATCGGTTAATCGAGCAACAGTTAACTGAATGAACACCCTACAAGTTCTTCGAAAATATATTAACAATCTTATATTCTAGGAAAAATTTTACTTTTCAGATATTCTGATGTGTATTTGAGAATATCAAAAAATATCGCATGAGTAATACCGGATTTTTCATTAAGGGCTTCCCATTTTTATATTTGAATAAGACAAAGTGTGTGTTAAATATCATCGGCAGCTATTGCGGTCTGGTCCCTATCAGGAGCGGATACAGGGCGAGGCAAAAGGGGACAGTTCCCCCAAATCGAATAAACTTGAATAAACTATTTGCCTGTTTTGTTTTATATAAAATTTTACAAGGCCCCCACCAAACGGGAAAGCTGGATCCGCTCTTGCCCCTTATAGTCCTGAGGCTTAGTGTAGCCCCACACCAAAAATGGTCTTAAGGCATTGAATCGTATATCTAGACAGCCAGTTGAACGGTTATTTTATATAAAATCTTACAAAGTCTCCCAGCAAACGAGAAAGCTGGATCCGCTGCTGGTCTCTAAAGTTCGCAGGCCCTTAAGGCGTTAAGTCGCATGATCTAGGCAGCCAGCTGAACAGTGAATTAATTCCAACTCGCCTCTCAATTGGGCCAATGTTTCGCACGCCGAGTGGCACGTTGCACCGTTTTGTTGAAACGATATATCAGCCAAGTACAAGTCTTGCATAGCAAAATTTAAAATAATATTTCGTAGTCATCGCAGGGTAAAACTCACCATTCACAGTAACGTTCCCGCCTTCGAAGTCTTTGAAAAAGCACCGGCCTATAATCCACCCACTTTAACAGATATGAATGAGCTTCACCGCTGAACACAATTCTACTCCTAAAATAAGATTTTATTGTCTGCAATCGTTGTTCGTTTGAAAGTAGGCTCGTGATTGATTTATAGACCAAACTGAACATGTTCAACAGCAACCTATTACAGGAAACAGCTGATCCGCAAAAAACAGTGATGCCAAATAAAAGTTTCTGGTGTTTTTAATATTGTTGGACTGTAATATAATTAAAATCTTACCACACTTTGATATATCGAGTTGCAGTAAAAACCCTGGCGTGAAAATGATGGCCTGGCCGCAAAGAATTATTAGCAAATATCCCTTTTTAGTGGTTGATTTTTCCAAAGTGGTTGACTTAATAGAGAACGAAAATTTAGTAAACAACTGCCCACATGAATTAATAACCTGCACTCCTTTCCTTCAAGTTGGTTAAATGCAAATACAAACAAGAATATTGTATCTAGACTTGAAGCACATTTTGCAAGGACTTCAATCTAATTACGGCACATGTACGTACGTAATTGTTGAAACATGTTATTTCATGTTTTCAGAAATTAACTATTTAACAGGCAGGCCACTTTGTAATTTCTGTTTCAAGACCGTCTTCATAATGATCTTGATGTAAAACCATAACGAATGCATTTATAATAACAATTAAGCATTGGCATACATTAAAAAACTTGGTAGCGCAATAAAACAAAGAAGTTATTGAAAATTCCAAAAGCCAAAGAAAAAACAAACGTACAAATTAGACAAAAAAAATACAAAAAACAAAAAATAATAATAATAATTAAATGCAAATAGCAAATAACAAAAAATATCACACAGCTAAATTCCAAATCAATGTCATTACACATAAAAAATAAACAAACAGACTTCGAATTTCATATAAATAAAAAAAAATGGTAGAAGAAACTTAAACCAAAAGTTTTGCAACAATTCAACCCTCAAGAAATAAAACGTTTGAACGAGCATTTTTCTAACGTTTAATCGAATCGCCATTGAACCGACACACGAACATATTGATCATCTAAATGCCTGTTGGCAGTCAGGCGACAGCAATAGGCCAAGATTATCCCCACACACACACACACACACACACACACACATTGAAAACATGGCAAATGGTATTTATAAGCGCAACGATAATGTTCAACGGCTGGCCGACCACCTTAAACATTCAATTCAAATGTAATAAAAATAATTTCAAAAAATATTAGAGGCATTGGGCAATTTCACGTGAAATGGGTGTCTGAATTTACTGTTAGCGATTTGTAGGCCTAAATTGCAAGCCAGCAAGCAAACAACCAAACAACCACATTTACGCACACATACAGAATTCGAATGCTATTTTTTTGGTAGTTAAATAAGTTCAAACAAGAGTTTTTGATATTGAAAACATGTATTTCTAATGAATATCTCTTACACACACACACACATGTTTATATGCATGTGTATTGGTTTCTGTTTAGCTTCCAATATTTAAGATTTAAAGCAAAAAACCTTAAATCAAATGGAAATAAGTGACTGCAAAACAAACAAAAGCAAAATATACGTGATTGACAAACAGCAATTTGGTCAAGAGTAAAAATGTGTGTATTTTAAAAACTTATTTAGTTTTTTGTTTCTCTGCCATACTTTTGTTTTTCTCGCAAAGAGTGAACAATAAGCACGACGAAAAAAAAAATAAACTTATTTAACTTCACACGTTCATTGACTTCAAGGGACTTTTTATGACGATTACAGTGGGCTAGGAATTCATTTTGTGGAACATCTGGAGGATATTGTTTTTGAGATCTGTGGTGCTACTCCAAAGCAGGGTTCGCATGTACCCACATACCGCAAATGCAATACAATCATACAAATCCACTGCATGTTCGTGGGCATGAAATATGTTTTTACAATTTATTATTACTAAATTTCGCAGTATGAGTTGTAGCAGCACCGTTTTGCAACACAAATTTACTACACATCGCGCTAATTCATTTGAAAGATAAATTTGAAAGGCAACAGCACGCATGGGGCAAGATTAACGGTTACTAAATAATATGCAGAGCAAAAAATACAACAATTTTAAATCAGCCCATTAAGAAAAATGCGTGAAAGCTTACACACTTGGGCCATGCATAAAAGAGCATATACGAACTCTGCTTCGAAACAGTTAAGATACTTTTCGTGTCTCATATGCAACTCGTCTTAAAATAATTACTCCTGGTCTCACGTAGAAAGATCAGAACGCGCTAAATTGCTAAGAGACAGAGGGTTTCAGCGATAAAAATATAATGGGTGTTTTTTATAGAGTGATACAAGTTTAAATCATAATGAAATATAGTAATATATTTTTGATATCAATGCAACGGACTTTGTTAGATAAAAAATTTTATGACATTGATGTTTAAATATGATTTCGGCCATGTGGCCGCCACGGCTGGCGCGTACAAGGCGCAATCTGGAACACAAATACGGGCCAATGACTCCGCTAGCCCATAAAGCGCTGGCTGTGGATGTAATGGTGTTTCGACAAAAGCTTGTGGATTCTCGTCAGTCCAAATGCGACAATGCTGTATATTTACGTACCCATTCAACCAAAAATGGGCTACATCGGAAAATAAAATTTTGAATGGACGAAGTGCTCCATAAGTTTGACGAACAGAACCATTATTTTGATTAAAATCTTCCACAATTTGCACGCGTTGCTCTGGTGTAAGTCGATTCATAAGAAAATGTCAAAGCCAACTAAACAAAAAGCAATTATCAGCTGTTAAATGGGTGGTCAAATAAAGCAGCTGTATCATTCTATAAAAAAAACACCTTATATATCACACATTCACACAACGTTGCCATGCAACCTTGATATTTTTAAGCCACGTTTTTCCTTCTATAAATATGTAAAAATATATGGATCTGATATATTTTTACTCAGATAAATTTGTTTTAGTGTATTTGTTAAAAAATTTATGACATCAAAAGCTTGACAACACTGAAAATAACTTGTGTTTATTTGTTTTATTATTGATTTTTCAATAAGTTATTTTTAATAAGAAAGTATATACGCGTTCATGTAAACAATTAATTATGTTAAAATGCATTAACAAGAATCCTTTGCAAAATCAAGATGTTCTTGATGAGTGTCAAGAATATTGCAAATTCGAATCTGGCAACCCTGAATCTACGCGCCGTCACAATAACTTAATGCAATAATATCAAAACTAGCGTTATTATCTCTGCTCAACGCTATTGTGAATAGCATTGTTTACATAAAATTGTTATTCTACTAGAAGAAAAGAATGCTATTGTGAATCTCACTTGAAATATTTCGTCTCTTTTTGGAACATCTGATTAAAATAAAAGCTGTCAGTGCACAGTGGATACAAAAATAATCAGTTTGGCAATATTTTTAAGAAGAAACAACTTAAACCGACTGCTTATATAGTATTATAAGATGTAGGCAACAACGAATCTTTATATTAAATTTACACGACAATGTGGAGTTAACAAAAATCTGTTTTCTTAACAACTTTTTTCAAACGCAAAGTTTACTTTCACAAAGTTTTTTCGATTTCCCTCTAAATTTCCGTCCACTTCGTATTAAATAATTAAACTATTTCTTAATAAAAAAAAACTTTTTGTCTTTTATTTTATTTGTAACATTTTCAATTTTATTTTTAATATTCCGTTGAACTTCGGATTGTCGCGAGGAGACTTTAGCCCTTCCCTTGTTCCATGTTTATGCCCAAAACTTGATGGATTCAGTACTACGAATATTCATATTGCACGAGACAGGAATTGTTGATGAAAATGTGTGACGAATATTTCATTGCATTCGCCCCACTGTAGAAATATGGGTGTTTGCAAGAAACGACATATGCAACAGCAGCATAACAAACCAACTATTGTTTGACTAAAAAGTCCCAACATTAATCACCTGCCAAGCACTCATTCTGTAATTAATACTCGCATGTATTTGTTTATGTATTTTTAACGATATATTTTTCTTTTCAAATGATTTAATAATATATATTTGTGCACGTACGCATGTGTGTGTGTACCACTGTATGGTTGTTAAGATTTTAGTATGTGACAGCGCACATGACCTTGACTTGACGTTTTTGTATGTCGCGCTATATATTTATTTTACGTATCAATTAATTTTTCGTTTATTTTAACGGCCCCCTTTTTTGCTTTGCAAGTAGATTTTAAAGGTAAAAACTGTTGGTATTGAAATATTAAGTGCAGAATGTTTATTTTAAGGGAAATGTAAAAATTTAAGATTTTGGATTATATATATATTTTTTTTGTTTATGCGTGCATCTATTCAGATGCCATAATTAGGCAAACGTGTGACAAAATTTTTGTACGGCGCGCATGCGCAAACTTTCAAAAACATACATAAATTAATATTGTGTGACATTTATGGAAGGCATTATTGTTTGCCTTATGAATAATTATAATAAGACACAAACACGAGCATTCTTAAAAAAACGAGTATCTTTAACAGCAACAAAACAACCGACAGATATTTTAATTATGTAAATAAAATTAGAAATCTAGAAAACAGTGGAACACGGGAGCAAAAAAAGTTTAATGAAACCATCAATTGTAAAAGTGTTGAATTGTTCTATTTTCGAATTATTTCTCGGTGATTTTGCATTCACCAGCGATTAAACTTCAATCGTAAATTGGAGTTACCAGAGAATAACGCTGCAATTTGTTTATTTGAATATGTCTTGTTACCTCTTTTCCGGCCACCTCGTCCGCTTTTGATCTACCCTGACGACCTCTATGACCAGATAATGTAATTAATATAAAAGTGATTAACATTAAGCGTTCAGCAGCGGCCTTTATGTAATCACAGATCTTTTATAAACATGCATATTTAAAACATCTTGAGCTCATCTGTGCATTGAAGTGTGAGTGGAAATTTACATAAAAATCGAACAAATGAAATAGAGGTCAGATTTTGAAGGAGGCAGTAATCAGTTTCAGTTGTTAATGGATCGTGTGACCCCACCAACACACATTCACCTTGAATTATTGAACGCATCTGCTGATACTTATTGGCTTAAACAGTTGTTGTTGTTGCTCGAAAAATAGACAACAATTCCCAAATACTACTTTTCAATTTGCATTTGATAAATGCACTTCTAACCATCATATTTTGATGAAGACATCGAATAAAATGTTGAAACAACAAGAACCCGCACTAAAAAAACTGCATAAATTATTCACAAATTTTGTTAATCATTAATTTATGACGTTAAAAGAGGTTCGTATGTCTTATCATTTGCATTTTGTAGTTTAAAATTTTATACCAAGAAAACTAATACAGTGCACGCCACTCGGGCCACGTCGCTGCCATCAATTCAATTAATTTTGACACGCAATAATGCGATGTCATAAACATGACAGCTTTAGTATGACCGTGTGGCTGCAGAGGAAACATTTTTCATACAGAATTAAAAAAAAAGTTATTAATCACACAACGATAAATTATTAAATTTTAATTTAAATCTTATTATGGAATTATTAGTTTTTCTTAAATGAGTATTAAAAAACATCAATTTGGTCGTTTAAAGTGCTTCAGGTAGTTCCTGTGCCCATTTCATAGTGCAGAAATTCCGGGAACTTTTCGTCCCCATTTTTGTTTGTTCTGCACCTCAACTTTCCTAAACAAGTCTATATCATATTTCAAGTCTATATCCCGGTCTACTCTTTCTCAGATAGTAGCAGCTGATTGCAAAATATTACAAAAGAATTTTACGGCTTGAGCTGAACGCTTTCATATTCATAAAAATCTATCTTTCATTCTTGTGGCAAAAGAGAAAGAAGATGGTCGAAAGATATTATTAGATTGGGAAGATATTTAAAAAATATATGCCTCTTGCTTTCAGAAGGTGAGAATTGTGGTACATTTTTAAATATCTTATGGTTTATCAATATATAAGAATTATATATTTTTCAATAGGTATTTTTATGTAGACATGCGCAATATAAATATTTTTTCGAAAATGTTTAATGCAAAAGGGTTACAATGCGTCTTTGACTTGCTTGAAGAGTAACAAAAATAAAACTTGCATTTTCTTTTTTGTCTTGCACTGGCATTCAGGAGATGACCTCTAGATAAGACGAGTTTGTTTTCGCTATTTTTTACATTTTACTGTGGCGGTGAATTTTTTAAAAATTTTTCAAGTGTAGCGTAAATATAGGGGCAAGACTTGGACGGGTGATCATAACTTCAGTAAAAGTTTTAAGTTGCAGTATGCTGTGAAAGAAACATGTTTGCTTAAGGAAATTTCAATGAACGGCATGAGTTTGCTATCTTAAACACTATGTACAACAATAATGTACAACACGATATTATAAATAATAACAATAATAATAATAATAATAATAATAATAATAATAGTAATAACAATAATAATAATAATAATAATAATAACAACAATAATAGAAAGCGATAAACGTTATTTAAGACCAGTAACAAACTCTTGTGCGTTACCAAAATGTATCTACAAGTTTTAAAATTATCTTTAACTTTCAATTACAAACAATAATCCTCACGATCTCAATACGAATGGAGGCATTGAAAGTGGTTTCCTAAAAGAAATTAATGATGGAATAAGAGGAAAAATAAATTTAATTTTACTAAATTAAACAAACGTTTAAACATGTTTCGCTAATCTTTTAAAAAGCCAACGTAAAATTATAACATTAAAGCTACTTAAGATGTCGATCAATCGAACTTATTTCAATTAATTAACTCACAAAATAATAAAAACATTAAATAATAAATCTGAAAAAAATAATAATAATAATAAATTCCTTTGGGCAATTAATTGTAATTATCATGAAACGTGAATGTTTTTTCCCAAATTAAGAAAGCATGGCGTGTGCCAGGGCTGCCTTCATGGCAACTTTATGACGCGATAAATAGTTTTCGATTTAATTCATCGGGTGTTTTTTATAGAGTGATACAAGTTTAAATCATAATAAAACATAGTAATATATTTTTGATATCAAGGAAACGGTCTTTGTTAGATAGAAAATTTTATGACATTAATGTTTAAATATGATTTCGGCCATGTGGCCGCCACGGCTGGCGCGTACAAGGCGCAATCTGGAACACAAATTTTCACAAACAGTAACATTCTGACCATCATCGTTTTTGAAGACATACGGGCCAATGACTCCGCCAGCCCATAAATCGCTGGCTGTGGATGTAAGGTGTTTCGACAAAAGCTTGTGGATTCTCGTCACTCGAAATGCGACAATTCTGTATATTTACGTACCCATTCAACCAAAAATGGGCTTTATCGGAAAATAAAATTTTGAATGGACAAAGTGCACGATAAGTTCGACGAACAGAACCATTATTTTGATTAAAAATTTCCACAATTTGCAAGCGTTGCTCTGGCGTAAGTCGATCTATGTCAAAGCAAACTAAACAAAAAGCAACTATCAGCCGTTAAATGGGTGGTCAAATAAAGCAGTGATGCCAACTCAAAGTTGCATCACTCCAAAAAAAAAACACCCTACACAAAATTAAAATATTTAATTCAGAAGTAAGAATTTCTTTTTATTTTGACAACTAAAAGCTTTAAATTGGTCTCACTTGCCATTTGTTTCCCGTGAAATTTTATTCCGGTTGAGTTTGTTTACCTGACGCTTTGCAGCTCTTTTGGTGAGTGAGTGAGAGAGAGAGAGAAAAATTCATATGAAAAATATTTTGTCTAGACAAAAGTCTTATAGGAACTAAATGGATCAATCCAGCTTTAAAATTGTGCTTATGAAAATTGCTCAAAAATTATTTTCTTTTTGCCCTGGACTAGTGCTCAGGGGATGACCCTTCTCCCCCATATGCAGTGCATTGCAACAAAACCAGAAAGGAGGGGATATTATAAAGAGGAGAGATACAGACAGATTAGGAGATTTTTGGTAGGTCTTTTTACTTCTCCATTTAATTATTTTGCTACAGGTAGCGCTGAAGGCGGGCTCTCTACTTTGCTCTGTTAATACTGTCGGTTACGTTCAGCCACCACTGACAGATCTTCGTCATTGAAACAAGCCGAGAACAATTAATGCAGTCTGTGGCTGATGCAGATTGCGGTCACACTTGTCAAAAAGCGTGACCACTAAACATTCAAGAAGTATATTCTGATTTTGATAATTGTTTTGCGCAAAAAAGTTTCATAAATAACTGACAGTCAGTGGTGTAGAATCCAATTTGATTGGAAAATGTTTAGCTCAATAAAAACTTGTCTAAATTAATATATTTCTTATTAATATTTAGTGGTTACGTTTTCCTTGAACGCAATTTAAGGCATCGTAGTCTTGTGTTCACTACCCTCAAATAAGATATTAAAATATTAAATTATGAGCTGAGAAACTGAAGTGAATGGTTTTTTAAGAACAAAAAAAATTTTCAAAGTGAGAAAAACTTTCAAAATTATAATAAACATTGATATTTTTTTTGTTGCTATAAATTGATTTAGATAGGCTTCAAAATATTAAGAAGGACACGGCAAATATTTCAAAGAGAAAGGGCAAGTCAACTTCATCTTAACTTTCAACTCGCTTAGCAGAACAGAATAGGGGGCGCTATTTCTTAAAAGTTCCTACACTTGCGTCATAAGTGCTCATGTGCCGGTTTTTATTTATATGATTCTTATGAGCAAATAGTATACGAGAAGTGTAACAAGTCGAGGGCTAAATGCATTTAAAGCCTGAGGTGCCGCTTGATTATTTGATTTTTAAGATAATAAGACGTTGATGAAAATATGAAAATATAAATGGCTGTCTTATTGCACAATACGATATTGTATTGTTGCACCGATATTGTACTGATGGAAATACAACTCTGAAAACAGGATCTTTATTGACCGTGAGAATTAATTCAAACAAACGCATGGCATCCCTGCGAGCATGAAACAAATACAAAAGCAACTTTGTGCATGAAAGTGAATGTCAAACTTTTTCTTTTATCGTGAGTAAAAATGATTCACTACATAATCCCCAGTATTTTACACACACACACACAGACACACACTCTCACAAAAATAAGCTCCAACCCATTTTTCTATTACGCACACTTTTTCTGTCCGTGGCCTTAAATTTGTATTAAATATTTCATAATTTGTCTTCTTCCAGAAACCTAAATTAATTGAGGTGCGGCACAGCAGCAAAGCGAATACAACTCTATTTCAAAAGCACTTGTTTTTTTTTTCAAAACATTTTACAAACATACACACACACATTAACATGTATGTACATGTTACTTAGAGAAACTACTTAATAGCAGTGTGTAATTGTATGGGCATTTGAAAAGCAACGCTCCCATTAGATGTGCAATTGCACGGTGTGGTAATCGATGAATTCAAATGTTTTACATCGATTTTTACTAAAATGAAATCAAACAAAGATTTTGTCAACAATTTTAAATTGATTTGATAAAAAAATCGCACTGACGGAAACATCTAATAAGAAAATATTATCGCAAAATAATAATAGAAATACAACAGTGGCTCGCATAAGTTTCTTATTTATTAAATGGATCTGCAATGATCAAAACTTTAAGTGGATATAAAAACAATGAAAGTAGGATTCTTGAAACTATTTCTTAGTTCACTAACGCAAGGTGATTTACACAAACAAGTCGTATATAAACTTCTTGACGCGTACAGATTTAATTAATATAGTTTTTTATATAAAAGAAATTCACAGTCTTATTAGCAGCTGAAATATATCTGCAATTAGATGCTAATAGCATGTTCTTTTCTAAAAAAAAATGCAACATATTTTGCACTTTTTATTGAAAATGTGCAATCTGATGGAATTGTTGCATATTAAATCAATAGAAATTATGACATCAGCCATTATAGAGGTAAATTTTCGTGCTAAAAAAATTTTTAACAGCATTTTTGAGTCTTACGAAGTGGAAAATGTTACACTATTTCTAGAAATGTTTAATCGTTGGCAAATGTTTAATTCAATTATCTTTGAATTTTTTTTATAATGTAAATAAATTATATAAAATTGCATTAAAAATTAACTTGTGTTTGCTCTCCTTACGAAGCCAATCGGTGTATAATTGTCTATAGGGCCATTTAAGCGTGTTCTTTTCTAAAAAAGTGCTATATATTTTGCACTTTCCATCAAAAATGTGCAATAGAGTGGATTAATGATAAAGTGAATTATTACAAACTATTGAATCACCCATTATATAGACGAATTTTCGTGTCAAAAGAACTTTTAACAGCATTTTGGAATATTACGAAATGGAAACTTTCTATTGCCAGCCTTTTTCTCTCCGACACTTCCGGCAAAATAAAGCAGCCATGTTTTGAACAAGAACATAACGAAAAATAAAAGTTTTATTTGTTTTGCTTAACACTGTTGCAAACGTATTATGGAATACTCACATGTGCCTTCAATTACACGTACGAAATCCTTCTCATTTAACTGTCAATTCTTGTCATGAGTTTCAACGTAAACGCGTTTATTTTTCTACAAATTTATAGCACGACTGAAAAGTTACAGATTATTTTTGTAGAATCGTTCTATTATTTATTAAAGTTTTCGATAATTTAATGTTGATGTTTTTAGAATATTAAATTTAAACAAGAAATTCCATTTTCGGCGATATATTTTTGCCAAGAAGTACATTGAACTTCGTTATATATTTTTTTTTATTTGAAACTTTTAGGCGAATGTGATATTCAATTTTGATTTCGACTGGTTGCAAATGCACACAGAATTTCAAACGAACTTTGATTGAAAAATATTGTGTTTTAGTTGAAACGCAACACGCAACAACCACATGAAAATAAAAGTTTGAAAGCTGGCAAGTGTGACTTTTGAACAGGTCCTGTTGACTTTTGAGCAAATTAATATTGCGAACGCATCGTTAAACTATTGACACAATTCCAACCGCGCTTAATTATTATTTTAAAGCCGTTTCGCACCAGCCATACAACGCTTTGTAATGGAGTGTTTCAAACTTAATTCATTTTGTAAATTATAAAATTGATATTTAAAATATGTCGGACCGACATTTGAACCGAAAGTTAAATATTTATTAATAATAGAAATATAATTTGCATGGAGAAATTATATCACATTTCATTTACCGGCGATCTAGTCAATAGAACTTTGAAATTGATGAGCCAGAAATGTGCAATTGAATGTTCGTTATAGTCCAACACTTGTTTTGTCTTGTCACGTTCGTTAGGACTTTTGCTTTACAAAAAAGTAGTTGGATCATATAACAAATAACTTTTATATGGAAGCAACTACAACTGTATTGTCACAAAATAAACCTGCACACCAGCATATCCATGCAGACATGCATTAGGGCGTTATCGTGAGAGCTCGTATTTGCCCGTAACCCTAAACGAAAGAAATAAGTCCTGCCAATTACTCATCATAATTTTCACTTCCTGTACAAAACGAATTAAAAAAATTTATATAAACAAAAGGGTGCCCGCTTTGGCTTGTGTAAACAAACAGCGGGAGGAAGTTGCATAAAAAGTCCTGACCACGAACAGCTAAAGAAAAGAAAACATGTTGAAAGAAATTATTGGATTTCCGTTAACAAAAAAAAAAGAACAAAAACAAAAGAAAAAACAAACGAATAGATGGAAGGATACCCAACAAACTGATTACACAAACATGCAGATAAACGAACACGCAACAACAATTTAATTATTTACTTTTCTAAAGCTCGTTCAGGCAGGCAAAAGATATCACAAAACCACCCAAAGCCAATCAATGCACAGTGGGCATGAAGGCTGTAATTTCACGGAATTATTATATATTTAAATATATAAATAAAGTTTGAATACCTTGAACGCAAACTGAGCCCCATTAAAATACACAAGATTCACTAGACAACAAATCAATAAAAATTATTTAACGGAGCGCTAGCACTGATACCCTACGTGTTCAAAATTTTCTATAGATACACGACGAAATATTTATCATTCAATATATTTGTATTGAGTCGGGATTCTTTAGCTGCAGTGCCGCATTATCGAATGAGGTATATGGTAGTTCTGGAATGTTGTTGAAGAAACCGTAAAATCTGAGGAGCATAAAAAAATTTCGTCTTTCATGGAGGCGGCAAAATTATTGCATTCGATATCGATCGGAATTTGAATACAATTTAAATGGAAATTTCGATAGATATATAAGCAACTACCGCTATGGCAACACTGTTTTTGGCAGGTCAGCTGATTTCACGTAACATGTGACCGTTAAACATGTTCAGTTTGGTATACAATTTAAACGTGAATCGACTTACAAACGAACAGCGCTGCAGATTATTGAATTTCATTATTGAAACTCAGGTTCAGTGGAGAAAGTCCATCGTGCACTTTTTTATCGGAAAATTGTGTTCGGCGACGAGGCTTATTTTTGGTTGAATGCATGCATGTGCAAGCTTAATCGAGGTATTTAGAAAAAAGTGCAGACAAGAAAAATTTACTGTTTGGTGTGGATTATAAGCCGGTGACATCATGGGCCCGTACTTTTCCAAAGAAGAAACGGGCCGGTATGTTACTGTGAATGGAGAGTACTACCGTGTGATGATTACAAAATTATTAATTTTTCTGTGAGCAAATTGGAAGATCTGGACTTGGCCGACATGTGTTTTCAACACGACGAAGCCTTGTGTTACACGACACGCAAAACATTGACCGAATTTAGAAGTGAGTTTGGTGTTTTACGTATGAGGCCCGTCAAATGAGACGGCCATGGTGCAATTTATTGTCTGTGGACTATTTTTTGGTGGGACTACGGTAAAAATCATGTCCATTAGGATAAGTCCTCAAAGGTTGATAAACTGGAAGCCATTATTAAAGAATTTATTCATGAGATTCCGGCTGTTATGTAAAAGAGAGAGAGCATGCCAAAATTGCATCCAATTTATGAACCATTTGAGGCGTGACCGCGATCAGTATTTATATGAAAAAGTCTTTAAATATGAAATTATATCGATCGTGCCATTCACTCAGATAAAAATATCATTCGTGTCTCCAAATTTCATTTGTTTATATATGATCAAATCCGAAAGCTCTTAAAAATTCACCAATTTGATGGCAAATCGATAATAACAAAAAATAAATAAAAACTTTAAAGATGTGGCATCCACACACACACGCACGCACACACTTCTACAAAACAGAGAAAAATGTTGCATGTAGGTAATTGCAGCTGTTAAACAATGATTTGTTGTTGCTTTTACAAGCAAATAAATCAAAATCCTTGTGTGCAAAAAATTATGTTTGTTTGTTGCAACAAGTAAAACTCAAACCAAAAGACGAATTTAAATAAACCGATGAAAGCGTACAGAATATTAAAAACGAATGCTGCTGTGCTTGTTGTTGCTGCTGTTGCTGTTGTACAGTGTGACAACCTGATGACATAATAAACAGACGAGGTATGCCGTACGCATCTGCATGGACTGACAGACGACACGTCAGGTAGAATTCTGTAATAATAAAAGTCTCATTTGTAAAGAGCAAAATGACTTTTCATTTGCTTCCACAGCATCGTGTCACGTAAAAGATGTGGTGACTTGCTCGCACACTTGCCGGTGGGGGAAGCGTAAAAAAGCAGGAAAATAGCCGTTCGTTCAAGTGACCTGCTCGAGAGATGACAATAAAATGATATTCTTTTTTTTATTGAAAAGAGCATAAAACAGTGATTAAAGATTATTAAGAGCGCGTTGCAGATAAAAATTGAGAAAGCAGGAGAGATTTAAAGAATATTGAGAACAATTTTTTTTAAGGAACTTAACCTGTCCGCAATGTACAGCGATTAGTGCCTTGCTTTCGTCATTGATATAGACCGACAATAATTACCAAGATCTTGCACTAATTCAGGCTAAAGAAACTCGACACCATGATCCCGACTGAGTATCGAGTCCATGTCACAACGTTTAACATGTCGTAGGCAGGCAATACAGTACGAGGAAAAGTACTACTCTGGAAGTTTGACGTCTAACATCTTAAAAATAAATGCCTTAAAGACAACATAATTGGGAGTATTCCCAGGCATCGTTGAACAGCAGCTCTGTAATCAGTAGATATTATATTCTGCCACCGTGGGCCAACGCTACTAACGGGGTTATATCTTATAAGGAGTTCCTGGTGAAGAGCAGGACGCCCGTTCCTCGCCAAACCAAAATATAACTCAAACGTAAAACAGTGCTGCCTCTCAACCTTTTCCCCATATATTTTTCTAAAGATCTCTCCTGAAATGATTCTTAAGAATCAAGAATGAAGAAAGAAAAAAAAAACGCCAGTATGTTGTCACTGTTTACCAGAATTTGAGATACATCTTTTGTTTGTTTTTCATGGTGGTGTATTTGGGCAACAAGGCATGAGCAAAAGAGAACGGTTATTTGTTTTCGGTATTTTTATCTGGCAGATACATTTCCACACCACACAATATGTGTTCGTTGAATTGTGAGGTTTTTCAGTGGCAGTGAATGAAGAAAAAAATATACACAAATAAAAAAGAAGAAATAAAAAGCAACTAATTTAAATTGGGATACGTGGTTAGACTTTAAGAGACGTTGTATTCTGCCGCCACAGCAAAATTGAACGTACTTCGTCCAACACACACCACACAAAACCATGTTGGTGAATGTGAATTATTTTATTTGTTTTTGTTTTTTTCATGTTGTGTGCTTTTCCTTCGTCGAATGTGTTTTATATTTTGTATAGTAGATGTATCTTTTTATTTATCGGGTTGCTGTTCTCTTGCTGTAGATATTTCACTTTAGTTTAATTTTTGCTTTGGATTGTGCCTGGCCAACAGAAGCAGTCAATGCATCTTCACTCGAATCCTAATTATAAAAATAACCAACAAATATATGTTAAATGTTGAAAAGTTATAACTTTAATTACAACAAAAGCAAAAAATGTTTGCTAAAGAACACCAGCGTGTTAACAAAAATGTGTATTTGTGAATCCGTTTTATTAATTTAGACACAATAAGTAGACGAGAATATATTGCAAAACTGAAAAAGTGTTTTGTTTTGGTTTTTTTTTTTGTTGGTAGTTGTCCTCCTTTAATTTGGTTTATATGTTTGCAACAAAATAGAAGTAAAAAATATGAAATATATATAGTTTTATAAAAAAGCAGTGTTATTGCTGAATACAGAAAAATAACCATGAAAAAAAACAACTTTAGCTAACAGAAATTGAAAAGTATGTTAAATGAATAAAAATTGCCGTATTTTCTTGAGAAAAAAGGTATAAAATAAAATCAAAAATTAACACGAAAAGTATGAGTAATAATAATAATAATAATGGAAAAGAAGCACCATAATGTTGGAAGTTGCAGAAAATTAAATTTGTAAACTTCTCTAGTCAACCGTGCGTCCATCAGTTTTGTTCAAAAGGGGGAGGATTTAATGAAAATTTTTATTTAAATAAAAATATAGTTATATGGAGCTGCATAATCGCCGTGACGTAGGTATTCGCCGTTATCAGATAAAAACTAATAAAAAAAAATAAAAAGTAAATAAAAAAATAGTTATCAAATCATGTGCTCGAAATATTTCACAGGCAGTGAGTGGCTTTACTTTCGTCATATAAAAGATAAAAACTAAATGTGACAAAAAAAAATCAAATACCTCGGGAACTATATTTTTATGTCAAAAGATACACTCTGCATTCTTTGTTTTGTTTACTTTTCTGTGGAAACCCCCATTCCCTGTGACATGTTTATGGCTTAAAATATTTTCAATTTTCAATCTTAATAAATTCAGGTATTTCGAAAGAATTTAGTTTAATTTTCATCTTTTCATTTTGTATTGTTGGAAGGTGTTGTTAGTTTTTTCCACTTACATGCTTGTGAAAAATGTGACATAATTATATAAAAGCTCAGAACGTTGTACACTTTCGACAGTGGTGCTGAGTTAAATAGCACGCTTTTCAAGAACAATTGCAAGTGACATGATTATCAAATATTCCAAAAACGTTAGCGAAGGTGTTAGTAGTGTATACGATTATTGTAGAGAGTTGCTGTTGAGGCATCACTTCGGTCTACTACCGGGACTCGTGAGATTATGCGAAGGACACGCATGTGCGGGAATGTGCATAAACCCTTGCTGAAGGTGGCGAGCTATTAATAGTTTTAATCAGCTTAATCCGATGTCAGTCATTGGCAGGTTTGTGGTCGTCCGTTAAGGCATGTTCAAGCAAACAGTCGCAGCTTCCCTGCTGTGGAAGTTCGTTCTGATATCAGTCCTTGAGGTATATCTTCATTCTGCAAATTGAATATAGACCACATTCTTAAAAGATATCCAGAACAGTTAGTTAGTGACTCTTTGCTAGCTCTAATAGGTGTATCCACACACACATACACACTCGTACATACGCAGCGAAGGTATTGATTACACTTTGACTCAAACAATCGTGTTTTTGATCCCGGATCGCTTTATCAGTCTAGTATTGAAGCAGTTCTCGTATGTAATTTTCCCATCAAAATTTTTATAAACTGTTTTCACTTTTAACTAAGACAACAGTAAAAAAAATAAGCCTGAATATTAAAGACAAGGCGTGGCAGCTTACGAAAATATCGCCTTCCTACTCTTCAGGACTCCTTCAGTCCTGCTTGTAAAATTACTGCGAGGAAAATTCGAAACCTTGCGGAGCTATCAAATAGTCCTGGTACCATCAACGTATTGGCTGGATGTCAAGGTCAAACATAACGCAGGTCTAATTGGAATTTGAATGGATATCGCGTAAACTCAACCTGCCTTCCTGAAAATAATCCATTTCCCAATGCGATTGATGAGTACTTCGCTGCTGAGGTCAGAGTTCATTTAAAATAAATACTAAAAGGAAGTGAATACTGTTCGCAACACCGCTACTTAAAATGTGAACTGAAACTTTGAGTGAATTCCGAAATATAAGAATCTTACGATTAACCAACTTATCAAGTGGTCTCAAGTCGCGATTTATTTGTAAACCAGTGATAAAGAAAACCCTAATCTTAAGCTTTGATGGGTACCACGATAGAAAATAAATGGCCTTGTGGAACTGATATAGAAAGGAAAATTGATATGCCTCATATCAGTCAACTATTCAGTTTGAAATTAATTAATATCACGCATATTAATAAAAGATAAGTAATTCCAAAACAAAACATCTTAATAAATGTTCCACAATTCAATGACAATTCGTTTGAATAAAGACATCATGGGCAGAGAAATTGTTATTCCTTATCAAATCATATGAAAATATAGATATTAATCCCCAATACTGTTGTGTATAGTAATATATATAGAACGTGTCGCTACTAGTGTGGTGCGCACAACTGTAAGAACTTTGAGAGTGTTGAGAATATAATTGAGAATGAGTGCACTATCACCGGGTGCAAGATAGCGCGCGCATTATGTTATTTCTCCTGCTCTTAAAAAATTTTTATCTAAAGAAAATCCCCTTTTCATTCCCTCTCTGACCGGTAAAATTTGCTCTCATACTCAGAGTACTATAAAGAATTTCCAATTCAAAAGAATTTTTGACAGTTCTTAAGCTGTCAAAATATTTCTAATATTTTTATTACTCTTTACAGATATTCACTCTTTTGTTTGTTTTGCTGCTGCTGCTGTTTGGTGTTGAACGAGTATGATAAACAACCCAAACATTAAAGTATGAGTATGAGTGTGCGTGTGCGTGTTTGGTGCTGCAGCAGCTGTTGTTTTTGTTATGTGTATTTGAATTGTTGTTGTTGGTGTGTATGATTTGTTGGTGGCCGCATTTTGGACCTGCTGCTGTAACACAGAAAAATGGTTAGGAAACGTTTTATGTGTTTAAATTTATTTATTTTTTTTCTTCATTTTTGCTAATTTTTTTCATACACATTCGCGATTCAACAGACGCGGACTCCTTTTACAACTGGCTTTATTGCTTAACTTTAATACTCGTATTGTATGATTGTGTTTCTGTTTTCGTATTTTATCTTCATTAGATGAAGTCAATATCTTTAAAATGTGTGTCATGTTTTCTTTGAATGTGTTTTGTGTGTGTCTTTCTTGGCCAAAAATCGATTAGATTGTTTGGTGTGTGCTAATTCCTTTTTTCTTTTTTCTTTTTTTTTGTTGTAATCTTTTCATTAAGAGTGCTGGGGAATTTCTTGTTTCGAACAACATTAAAATTTTTAGTGCAAAACTAATTTATGAGCTTCAGAATTTATTGAATTTTGATTTATGCCCTTTGTTTTTGTTGTAATCATTGTAATATTTTTGTTGTAGTCCGGGCAAATAATGTATCGATTTTCATTTTGTTTCAGATAAAAGTAGGGAAAAATTTTAAAGTTTGTTTGAGGTTTGTGTTACTTTTGAACGAATTTAATATAAATTTTATTCAAATTAAATATGGATTTTGAAGACTTGCTGCAGAAATTTTTAAAAACATAAATTAATAACATTTTTTCAAGATTATTCCCACGCAATAATTTTAGGTCAATGAAAATATTTAAAATAGTTTTTGCCAACGACTATTTTTGATTGCCAAAACATAGTTTTTACGTGTTTAATGCCGGAATATTAAAAGAAGTTACTTTTAAGTGAATAAGAAAAACTAAAATCTGACTTGAAATTGTGAAACTGCGTATTCGATTTCTTCAATTGGTGTGGGTTCCAGAAGTTTATATGGCAGGCACCATTTAGTGTAGGGGCTTAATCGTTCCAATAGACACCCGTGTGAAAATTTGTAGGCCTAAACTTAAGGCACTTGTTGCGAGTTTAGTTTCGGATTAACCTTTAACAGCGCTATTTCCAGGCAACTGGGCATGTGGCCACATAAACGTAAGAGCGAATCGGAAAATGTATAAAATATAGTTAAAAACATTTCAGCATTAAAAAATTTTGCTAAAAATAGTAAAATTAAATATCCGAAAATTTGAAAGTGTTGAAAATGGATTTCAGCAACGAGCTTGAATATATTTTGGGCTAAATTTATTTTTAGTAGAAGCGCCAATTTAGAATTTTCTTAATATTATAACCACCGAATTTATAAAAAATAAAATTGGATATATAAGAGGCTTATAGCACAATTTTTTATATGAAAAATTTATTTAGTTAATTTGCTTTGAGTCCGAAATATTTTTTTACAAGTTAAGTAATAGTATTTTACTCTTATTTACTTGTAATAAAATAATTTAAGCCACTGTGGTACATAATTTCTTAAAGATTTTGAAAAAAACCTCAGGGCTTTTAACCCTGGATGGGTACTTTTCATTTTTGTACCTTAAAGCTACTCCTCGTTGAATCACTGAACAACTTTTAAAAATAATTCTAGCGGAACAATTTTTTAAATAAAAAATTAACAAAAACACTTTTAGTTAAGTATTTTATTTAAAAAAAAATAATAATTATAAAATATAATAAAATATATTATGGAGACTTTTTCTCTCTCTCTCTCTCTCTCTCTCTCTTAAAATTTGATGCGAATGTAATCAAAACAAAAGAGTTATATGATAAAGAGTAAATGAGTTTCGTGGATTCACCGAACAGTAACCAGCCAGGGTTAAAGAACAGTTAGCGCTGTTAATGAAAATATTAAGAGAAAAAAAAACTTTCGTTAAATGACTGCATTTTTTAAATATCAAAAGCTAGCAAATGTGACATTTTTCCAAAAATATAAATTTGTATCTAAATTTTTATATGATAATAAATGAAAATAAAGGGTGTTCTTTTATAGAGTGATATTACTTTGACAGCTGATAGTTGCTTTTTGTTTAGTTTGCTTTGACATTTTATTATGGATCGACTTACACCAGAGCAACGAGTGCAAATTGTGGAAATTTTTAATCAAAATAATGGTTCTGTTCGTCAAACTTATGGAGCACTTCGTCCATTCAAAATTTTACTTTCCGATGTAGCCCATTTTTGGTTGAATGGGTACGTAAATAAACAGAATTTTCGCATTTGGAGTGAGAAAAATCCACAAGCTTTTGTCGAAACATCATCCACAGAAAATTACTGTTTGGTGCGCTTTATGGGCAGGCGGGATCATTGGCCCGTATGTCTTCAAGAACGATGATGGTCAGAATGTTACTATTTGTCAAAATTGGTGTTCCAGATTGCGCCTTGTACGCGCCAGCCGTGGCGATCACATGGCCGAAATGATATTTAAACATTAATGTCATACAATTTTCTATTCAATAAAGACCGTTATATTGATATCAAGAATATATTACTATGCTTTATTATGACTTAAACTTGTATCACTCCATAAAAAACACCCTATATCAGCACGTTTATCAATATATATATTATTGATAAATTATATATTAAAAAATTCCACCATTTTTGTACGGTTTTATCTTTAAAAGCAGTGCCTAAGAAATCCCCCTATAGAAGTGCTTAACTAACAATTCCCAAACTCAAACGCTGAAATCTCCTTCGCTCATTTATATTCATGTACGGGAATTCACTATGGACGAGTATTTATTATGTTTTAACTATTTTTATCATAAATAATTTTTATGCAAAAATGTTTGTTGTACGACGCCTGAGGGGTTTTATCACGAAAACCCCTCCTCATGCATCATGCACACGCTTCCAGCTCAATCAGCTACTGAACTAAAATATTGTAAATGGGCAAAAAGAAAAAAATTTAATTTCTTGCTGGTATTTGTGAAACGAGAACAAGTGGTTGACTGAATGCCTGCTCATGTGTGTGCAAATAATATGATTTTCTACACAAAATAAAAATAAAAATCACACAACAAAATCAGAATTTACCGCAAAAATATGTGCTGAAAAAACTTTGGAAAACCACGTGACTTGAGATATATGAATTCCGAAATTTCTAGCGGGAACCATGAGGATTCATTTTGTAAAAGAATAGTTTTAAATATCCACTTGATTTATGTATCATGAAATCCATGTCATGCTCTTCCACAGCGTGCGAATAATTGCCACCGATTTGTTGGAATTTGATAAGCTGAAATTATCTTGATGATAAATTCAGAAAGACTTGGCAAATATTCCCAGGAAAAAGGGAAACTTATAATGAAAATATTGGCAACATTCAGACTTTTTATTAATAAATTTCATTATTCTTGTCAAAATTTATACACGATTTATTAATTAATTTTCTAAAGCCGTTGGTATAAAACAGCTCGTTGCTAAAAAAAAAAATTGGAAAACGGTTGACCCAATTGCCATCCCTGCAATAAAAAACTCAGTTGGAGAAAAGAGCACTACGATCAACTGCATCGCACAGTGGGCAAATGCAAAGACAAGTTCCAGATATTTTAAAACGCATTTAAAAATTAGACGCAGTTCCCCAAAGACGTATCAAGTGGCAGAAGACGCAATACAAATATTTTTAAACCAGTTTAGCCATAAAACATGTTACCATAAACAATATCGTTTACGGCTTTAATAATTGTTTACGCTGTAAGACTGTGATATTTTATTAATTGTGGGCCTAATGAATTTTATTACAATTGTGTAAAAGTCAATATAGATAAAAGCCAAATAAAAAAATTTCATTCTAAATTGTTATTTACATTCTAATCCATTATTGAACTTCTGAATCAACAGCATTAAAAGTATCTCTACTGCACGCACTCACGTATAACAGTTTTGTTTTGTTTATGCATAAAAGCACTATGTGCACACACACACACACACACACACATACTCATATTAATTGGCCAATAAAACGATCGCTCGATTCCTTTGCTGTGCTCAGTGATTTTCCTTTAAAGTTTAGACTAATAAAACAGTTCGTGTTTTAATGATTTCGAAATTTAAACCTCTAAAACGATATCCAGTTATTTAGCGTATTGCAATTATTGTTGTTGTTGTTGTTGTTTAGCAATTAAACTGGTTTTTGTTTAGCGTTTTTTTTTTGAGGGGGAAAAAATAACAACAACATACATAATTAAAATTGCGCTGAGTTTATGGAAAATTTTTCAAGAAAAGTGTAAATGCAAACTGAAAATTGTGGAAAATTTTTCAAACAAGTGGGCTGCAACTTCAAATTGAAAATTATTAAATATTTTAAAATTGGTTTCATTCATTGTTTGGCAACAAAATTTTTGTCCGTACAATTTACCGGAAAAATAAAGTTACCAGATGTTATGGGAGCGTAAATGAGTGTTTTAGTTACGTAGGATGGCAGCACTGTGGGAGATGATTCCAATTTCTTAAACGAGTGGAGTTACACAAACAATATTGATTGTTTAAGACATAAATTCTAAATTGATCCAGTAGTTTAGTCCAATTTTGTTTATAAAAATAATTGACTGCGTAGTTGATTAAAAATAAAATAGTTCAACCTTAAAATATTCCAAATATTAGGCCTATAGATAGTAATATATTTCAGGCCTACAACATAAACTTTTAGTACAGTTATAAATATGTTGTTCATGATCCATATTTTATGGCGGAACTGGTTACAAAAAAAAAAAAAAAAAAACACTTAAATATTTGCGCTGAAGTAAATTTATTCAAGATTCGTATTACATTCGATCATCTTCCAGGAACTGCGTCTGATTTTCAAATTAATATGGTTGGGTTATGATTTAAAAAAATATCTTCGACTTGTCTTCATATTTGCCCACTGTGCCCACTGTGTAATTCCACACGGTTGCTTCGCTACGTCATCATATACAACATTACCATGCCCAAAGCAGTTCTTGTTTGTATAAAGACAAGGTCCACTTCAAAAATTAAAGCCACGAAATACTTTGAAATGCTGCATACATGCGCAATTGCAAACAACGCTCACATATACAAACACAATGAGGACCTGATGTACACAAGAACTTTACATCAGTGTAGCGAAATAATGGTTAAGCAAAAACCTGTCATCTTGCGTAGCGTTCCCAACCCGTATGTATAATTTCATCATGTGTTTATATAAAATAAATAACATTTGGACCGATCTACCACAATTAAAAAAAAAACACATGATGCGCTTCGAGACCTCCGAGTATACAATTGCACCATGGCTGCTTTTTACACTGTATGTTAAAGTGTTGCATTTAAAAGGTCTTGTATTACATACTACTATCTCTCTCTCTCTCTCTCTCTCTGTCTCTCAAGGAGAGACACGTCAATTTTTATGGGTGCAACGGGTGAGTCCATCTTAATATTCACGACAGTGCTGTGATGACCATCGGTATGAATTCAACTGAGGATCTTCTAGTATTTTTGGTGAGAAAAATGCCGGCATTATTCCGCCGAAAGTAATATCGTTATCGTATATATATCACAGGCATTTGACAGAGTGTGGCATGGTGCGTTACTGTCAAAACTTATGGCTCTTGTGGTCGATATTGACTTCATTCGATCTACATCAAGTTTCCTCAGAAATCGTGTTATATGATCGGTTATGTTTGGGTTATCATGAAAAGAGCTAAACCTCAATTCCGTGGCACCTCAAGGCCACCCTAGATTATTATATTTCAGAATGAACTTCTCTGCAAAATTTAATATAAATTTTTACTTCTTCTTGACAATCAGACCGTCCTAAAAACATCGTCGTTAAACAGCAAAATAATAGACATGAGTAATCTTGTCTCTTTGACTCATGACAACAAGGACAGCAGCGCGTCCATTTCAGAAAGTTGTCTTAAGAGACGCTAAGCAATCGACCTACCAAACAGAATGAAAAAAGCTTCTATTCCTGTGAGCCTTTTGTGTTTGACAAGCGGCTGCAAGAATAAGAACAACTTCATAATTTCACTATTCACTTCACTCTTAAATTTTAGTCCAATTCCTTAAGTAAAAAAAAGTCATTCGTAAATTTGAACCTGAATAATAATTTTCTATTTCGCAATTCAATCTGTAAAGTTGCAAATTTGATTTCTTCCTTGACTTCTGTCGTTTGAATTGTACAGTCTGTTAAAAACGTATATGACAAGCCGCTCTTAACTGTTCACTTCTCACGTGTCATGTTTAACATGGCGACCAAACAGCTGATTTTTATTTTCTTGTCTGTCTTTTGTGGTCCAGTGAAACTATTTCAAACACTCGGCGAAAACATTAATCAGACGTAAAAAACTGAAGAAAAATTATTTAGTGTTTGATTTATTTAAAAGTGTTTACAAACGGCTAAAGAACTACTTATTTACACTCAATCAGCTGATTGAGTATGAAATTCTACACAACGTGCCGCGTTAGTTCACGCTTTTTGTAAATTTATAAAAAATATAACTCGTGCAACCAACACCCTTTTTAGTTGTCAAGCGTTTTATAAATTGCGAACTGCAGGTATGATCTGAATCCTAATTTTACTGCACACTGTACGTTACAGTTTGCAGATCAATTCGTCAGCAAAGTTTCAATATTCTAAACAAGAAATAAAACAGAATTCGATTAAATTCCGTATGAAATATAATTTTAATGAAGTTTAACAACGTAAATTTCCTTTCATTGTTAAAATTTCCATTTACAATTAAACACTTTTTTTACTGCCATTTACACTGAATCAAATATTTTAGCCAAAACTGAATTGAATATGACAATAAAAATAATTGCACAAAGAACAGACAAGACAGCGAAGTTCCCGATTAACAACAATTATTCCGTCAGTTCGATACTCATTAAGGCTTGGAAAAGGCCGGTCTTTAAACAACAATAAAATGAATTTAAACAACAACAAGAAAATAAACGAAATAACAACAACAACAAGTAGCAAGTAAATCTGTGTAAAAGGTAATCATTAATGCAACAAGCGTCAGCGAGCAGACAGACGATTGTTACACTCACACAAACTGATGATCGCCAGCAATAATGAAGGCGATAGTCGCTAAACTTGCACTATTAGCAGTTGCTATTTCCATGCCCAGAAAACAAATAATGTAGAAATTGGAACAGAGGGTTGTGTATTCATTAATATGATGAATAAGTTTAAGTTTTTTGATTTAACAGCTCGAATTGAATTTGTATAGACCAGGGTTTTATATACAGGCCATTCCATACCGAATTGCCACATTTTAAAAATCCTAAATTATGATACAATTCAGCTTTTTTAAGTTTTTCTATACATTAAAAGAAACCTAATCCTAAAATTTTAGCACTTAAATTTTAAAGCATCGTAAATATGACTGCTTGAAAACTGCAAAAATATAATAATTTAGTTCTGAAATTTTCTGAAATATTTTTCAAAATATTTCAAAATATTATTTTCAAGAAATAAAATAATAAAAAGGGATTTTCTTATATCCTAATAAAAGTTTTCAGCTGTTTTGGAAGGTCGACATTTTTAATATTCTTGAAAAAAATTATTTGTTTTAAAAAATAATTTTAAGGAATTTTTTTATGGCAACACTGTTTTAGGCAACTCAGCTGTTTTCTTGTAAAATTTGATTGTTAAACATTTCCAGTTTGGCCAACGATTTAATCATGAATCGACTTACAAACCAAAAACAGGATCTCGTTCCTTAAAAATCGCCCAGACTGTAAAACAAAATTTGTATGCTTTTAATAAAAGAGGGATTCAAATACTTCTAGTTTTTTTTAAATATTTTCAATAAAAAATTCGAGTTTTTAACCTCCCGCTACGAAATTTTAAGATTAAAAAAAAAAATCGGGAAGTTATTGGTTTTACCCCATTTAAAAAAATTTTGTTCTTATCAGATCTTGACGTTTTGAGGTCCTCAGAAGCTTCTCTGAGCAATTCTGAGAACCTGTCGCTATGTCTGCGTGTGTGTGTGTGTGTAAGTATGTGAACCGCTTACGAGTTTGGAACGGCTTGACCGATTTCAAACTAACTGACGACGTTCTAAAGGGTTCTACTGCTCTGTAAAATCGAACCTATTCGAACTGGTAGCTCTCAAGAAATTTAGAAAAAACTTTCAAAATTAGTTTTATAAAATAACTATTTTTTGCAACGAGTTGGAACGAATTTTTATTTGTTTATCTACAATTTCTTTACACGGTCGTCAGTTATTGTTGTTGTTGTTCATTTAAGCACGATTATTTATATATTTTCTTTAATAGAATTTTACTAAAAATTCAACAACAGCAACTGAGCTTTTTTTAGTTATTATTTTGGCTGACTTTGCAAGTTAAAACGTGCTGCTGGCAGTGAGCACTTCAGTCATCCAGGGTTAAATGAAAACATTTTCTTAAGTTTTTTTTTATTTTTTTTTTTAATTTAAAATAAGAATGAAAATTCGTTGCTAACCGAAGCGATCGATTCTGGCTCTCAAGATTAAAAGACCACGTCGTCCAACTGCAAATCGGCTCCAAATTGGTTAATCCGTTCGTGGGATATCCGTGAACGAAAAAAAATTGTAAAAAAGTGATTTAAAAATAAAAACTCTGAAATTATGTATAGTCGATCAGTCAGTGTTCTCGATTCTTTTATAGTGATCGAAAACTATATCAATCACCGGTTATCACGTGGGAATCGGTTGATTTGAAAACTGAAACACTGTTTTAGCTCGAAGAGCTCAAATAACACATAAAGCAGGTTACACCGGCTTTGCGGTTACAATCAGCGGTCATCTGTTTTCCAGTCTTGTTTTGCAAAGTAAATATAAAGAAATATTTTCCTAATCTACGATCTATTTGTGGTTACAAGATCTACAAAATGTTTACAGAGATAGCGGCAGCCTTTCAGGGAAGCTATCTGGTACTTCAGAATGTACAGATCTGATAAGAACTCGAATTTTGCAAAACAGGAAGAAAATCAATAACTGGACGATGTTTTGATATATAGAATTTTCTTAGGGGAAAGCTAAAATGTATTAAGACCTTTTGGCGCCTAAAATTTGCAATTAAATTTAGCTCATTGTGTTATTTTATTATTAATAAATGAAGAATTAAGGCCAAATAGGACTCTTAATCTACTCAATATTTCCAGCAGAAGCTCGTGTTTGCTGGTCTAATCGGTAGGAATTGTTGTCAAAACTAAACGAACGTCATTATTGTTGCGGTGGCTCACATACTTTGTAATTTGCGGTCAAAAATATTATTCGCATGAAATTAGAGAGTGTGTGTGAGTGTGAGAGAGAGAGAGAGAGAGAGGAAAACGAGTGAGTGGATGGATCAATTGTTGACAACTTCCCGCGTTAGAAAAATTTGTGTTTGCCTCTAATTAATTCGTTTCCCTCATATAAACATCATCAACAGTCGTCCACATTAGTTCAACAACGACAACGACAACGACAGCGATACAACAAACACAACTAAACAACGAGACAGCGCAAACGCTAAAACGCCAGCCGACAACGATCGTTAAACTAACCCGTGATTTAGTAGCTTAACTAGACAGCTGAATTAGCTGATGTTTAGTCGCCCTCCTAACGTTGACATTCAAAGTTGTGTTGTAAAATCAAACTCGCCGAGTTAAAATACACGTGTGCTCTTCACTTCGACTTAATTTAGTTGGACTCTTTATTGTTTGCAAATAAACGTTAAATTAAAAGGCAACATAAGAAGTATAATTAAATAAAAAGGTGCAAGAATTCGGTGTATTTCAAACGATAATAATTAATTATTAATTTAAAAAAAAGTTTTACCACAATTAATTCAAAGAAAGAAGTGAAGTTTATAAATTTAAAAAAAATTTTGTCTTCTAGTGCTGCGAATATCTGAAATTTTTATGAAAACAAACTCCAGCTAAGAAAAAAAAACTAATAAATGCCAGTATTGGAGTTCAAAAAAGGGAAACCACCCACTTCCAGTCAACAAGAAAACAATTAAACAAAGAATTCCTGGCTGCCAGCGTAGCAGGAAAACGTTAAGCGAAAGACAAAAAAGTACAAATTTTCCGCATCAGGAAAACTATTAACGAAAAGGATATATTTTTACAACAAAAACTACAGCAACAGACATACAATTTATAATTACAAAAAGGTTAGCAACGAATTTTTTTCTTATTGTAAATTAAAAAAAAAAAACAAAGAGTTGAGAAAATGTTTTCATTTAACCCTGGATGACTGAAGTGCTCACTGCCAGCAGCACGTTTCAATATGCAAAGTCAGCCAAAATAATAACTAAAAAAAGCTCAGTTGCTGTTGATGAATTTTTAGTAAAATTCTATTAAAGAAAATATATAAAAAATCGTGCTTAAATGAACAACAACAACAACAACTGACGACCGTGTAAAGAAACTGTAGATAAACAAATAAAAATTCATTCCAACTCGTTGCAAAAAATGTCGCAAGTAGACGCGAAAAATGTCAGAGAAAATAGAATTCGCAGTTAAAGAATTCGTAAAGATTTACATTTTTAACTGGATGAATATTTATTATTTGTTGATGCTTTTTAGGGGAGTCATCAGCAGGGACAGTTTGTGTGTAAAAAATTTGTTGGAGAAACTTTTGATTTGGCAACTCCTGGTTGATTGAGATAATTTCCAGTTTGATGAGTCGCTAAAAAATTCGCTTTCGATGTTGAATAAAAATTTGAAAAACAAACTTTTTTTTGGAATATCAACGCAATATATTCGAATTTAAATTTGTAGCCAAAATCAGGCATGGAAATCATGATACTTTTGAATGTATTTCTTAAACATTTCAGAAAGTTTAATAAAAATTTTGATGACTGTAGTGATTATCTAATTGAAGAAATCTATATTAAAAATATATATATATATAT
This sequence comes from Linnaemya vulpina, assembly GCA_963675445.1. Lineage (NCBI taxonomy): Eukaryota > Metazoa > Arthropoda > Insecta > Diptera > Tachinidae > Linnaemya > Linnaemya vulpina. The sequence continues at coordinate 5,851,101 of OY776277.1, forward strand.
ATGGTCGATCTATTGCATTTCCAGTTTCAATAAAACTAATGCTGAGTTCTTTTCTAAAAAATAATGCAACATTTCTTACACTTTTTATTACAAAATGGCAGCATTGTGTGATTTGAAAATAGCGAATTTATTAGAAATTAATCCAACATGTTTCGCAATAAACTGTTTCCAATTAAGAACTCCTCTAAACTGTTGCTTTCCAGAGAAGAAGTAAAAAAATGTTACATGTTTTCCAGAAAAGAAAACGCCATATATCTTATAATTCAACTGATAGAATTAATAGATAATGAAAATTGTCAAAAAAACATAATGATTTAACTGAAAACTGTTTCCTATTAATAATTAAAGTTTCAACTTTTATAATTTCATAATTTATAGAGGTCGTAGCATTTGCCTCTACTATTCCAAGATTTGTTAAATTTTTATAAATATTTTTATATAAATAAAATTTAAAAAATTTCAAAACTTACCACTGCTGCACCAAAAATAATCCAAATTTATTTAAATCTGAAATTAAAGAGAATTTCCATCAGTGTTATTAACGCTTTTAACAATTTTTAGTAGGGTTTTGCCACATATTTTAATATCTAAAATTTTGAATAACATTCTGTTCTAGAAAAATAGAGAAAATAATAGTGAAAATGTTTAGAAAAAAAGTTGGACTTGTACAAGTTAAAAAAAAAAATAAAAAAATTTGGATTAAAAATAACCAAAGCGGCAACGCTGATTCAAAAAAATCCCTTATTATAAACGTTTGTAAGAATCAAAGGCGTTGCTCCCGTGACATATTAAAAATTTACTCCTCGTTACTTCTCAATACGAATAGATTTCAAATTTATATTTAAAGTTTTGAAAAACCAGAGCAGGACATTTGGTTAGTTAAGTATCTCTGTAACACAGTGTTATGATACACTTGGCTTACAAGCACCGCACTGTTGTATTCAGTTCAAAAGTTGTAAAAACAACTTTTTGGAACTTTTAAATTGAAATTAGGAATATAAATAATCTTTATTTCACCTGCTCGTAAGTGAGAGTGTGTGTGTGTGTATGTAACCAATAAATATGGCGAATATATATCCGTGATTAATATAATTCTCGTACGCCAAATTTATCAGTAGAAAAGTGTAAACACTACCCTTCCAAAACCCCCCGGAAAGTAGTGACTGAGTGATGAACGTATGAGCTGTAGTAATGGAAGTGTAGCGGTTGTCGAAAACAATGCTGTTTCACTCTGCCGTATGACAGAATATTTTTATCCAGAATGATTCTCAGTAAAACTTTAGGCACTCCGCTTATAAAATCGAATTGTAGTCAAAAAACAAATCGATTCGATATAAATTATTGCCCTGCTCAGCTCCACCACAGTGTACATCGTAACGTGTATATTATTTTCACAGTGTTTGACTTGAATATTAAGTACATATGAATTAAATAAATATTTAAACAGCTAAACAACTGTTGATTTAATTAAATAACTCTCAATACGGAATAATTGACAAATAAGCGAAACAGTCTGGGGCGCGTATGCTCAACACGAGCGCCTACCAAATTTGTCGTCTGTCCTTGAAACTATTTTTGATTTTGATTGTAAATATTAAAAATCTAATGATCTTGTTCGGTTTTGGTTAAATTTAGCAGAGTGAGTGTTTTTCTAACCATCCGGCGTTAATGGGAAAATGGACTTGCTAAATATCGACCCTTTAGTATCAAAATATCTTAAGTGGCAAAATGATTTTTTTTTTAGGTAAAAGAAAATTTTTTTTTAAATTTATATTTATGAATCTACGTAAATTAATTATCCAAATTTAATAAATTTTCTATAATCAAATGTTTTTACTCCAATATTTCGTTACACTTTTTGTAACTTCTTCAGGAAAATCATTTCAATTTTCAGTTAAAATATATATTTAGTTAAAGAAATTATCAAATATTTTTATGAATTTAGTAAACAAAAAAATAATATTTCCAGGTCTGATCGAAATATTATAAAATATAAAATTTTTACGCAGATTTAGCACAAATTTTTGTGTGAAAATTACCAACAACAAACATTTAAAATAAATAATTCTATGAATTTAAGAAGTGTTTCTTCGTATGTGACAGAATTATTTAAAATAAAATTGTATGAGTTAATTCTTTTAAGTAGTTTCCCTGAAGAAGTTACGAAATAAGGAAATAAAAATCTTATTTTTTATATAAAAAAAAAAATTACTTTAATATATAATAAATTGCAGAAAACTGAACAAAGTTGTATGTGTAATTTTGCGCCGATCTGTAGATTTGAAAATAATAATTTTAGAAAAATTTTGTACGCCAAAATTTTGTTATTTTGTCACTTAAGTCAACTTGAGGCCAAGGGGTCAAGTCACTTCTTTTATTAAGGGATGTTATAAACATCCAACATGAGTGATGTAAATCAATTTTCTTTAATCGTTGTAATATATTTTGTAATCCCCCACTGTGCAATGGTCTTTTCATTTAAGTGTTTTTTTTTGTGACTTGTGACTTTATGACTTTATGTTATTTTATCACTTAAGTTAATTTGAGGCTGAGGGGTCGTTATATATCAGGTCGCTTCTTTTATTAAGGGAGATTATAAATATCCAATAAGAGTGTTATAAACCTATTTTTAAATCGTTATAAATTCTTTCTGTGATACCCCACTGTGCGATGGTCTTCATCATTATTTTTTTTTTGTTTTCTCTAAGGGATAATATTTCAAAGAGCCTAAAAAACTTATAAATTAATAAATTAATAGCCAATTAATGAATTGCACACAGAACCACTGTGACTAAAAAATGCGATGAAAGAATTAGTTTGATATTATTTATTTAACTTTTAATTTATTTATTATGTTATTTATTATCGTTATTTATTTTTTATTATTCTACAAACGGCCAGTCAGTCATCAATCATTCGGTCACGTTTTGTCTTAAAAATATTTCACTGATTTTTTATTATTATTTATGTTTGTATGTGTGCATGTGTGTATGTATTTTTAATTTAGTTAAAAAAAAAACAGAGTAGAAAAATAAAAATTCAAAAAAGCAGCAAAAACACATCATTTAAATATGCAAAAAATTTATAAAACCTCCAACAGCCAAAGAAAAAAAAAAGAAAAAAAATTAAATAATAATAAAGAACAAAATGCAAAGACAAAAGAAGCAAAGTGAGGTTAAGATGAATTGGTGAATACCCTTCAGAATGTAACAATTGAAAGGCCGTCATTGAGCGGGCGAAATAACTACGGAAATTTTTGAAAACATTTCACATTCGAAGAATTGTTGGATTGCTAATGATCTGTTTCTGAGAGCAACAAAAAAAAAAGATTTTAAAATTTAAAAGGTGTGAAAATATTTTTAAGTTCAGCCTCATGATGATTGAGACAAAAACATATTTTTTTACATATTTATCAAGGCAGATGATACATACACACACACACATACATACACACATAAACACATACAAACATACATACATATATACATACATAAGTATATACATATGTAGGTGTCAGTCGGTACCAGCCATGTTGTCTTGGCTTGTGTCTGTCTTTATAAATTGTTTGTAATTCCATCAGTGATGTCAACTGATTGCGACATGTTACAGGCCTGAACATCACCTGCAAATGAATACATCTGCGCATGTGCAAACGTTTCGCGCGAAAATTTTTGTCAATCAGCGTTTTTGTGCTCGAGTTCTTAATACATTTTTGAGCTGAATCGTCTAAAGTTTTATTATATTATTTTTTTAAATGCAGCGGTAGTCAAGATATGTGACGGAACAGATTTCATTTCTTATTTCGTCGCCAAACTTCATGCGATAATAGAGAAGAGAGAGGCTGCTGCATTGCACTCTTTAGCACTGCACTCTTTAGCACTGCTGCTCTAGTGCAGATCAGAAAAATGCAACACCATATTCATGACTGAGAACGGGTTGATTCAGCCACTGACACCAGACCCATCGTCTCTAAAAGTTGTCATCTTTCGCAGCTCTACAATTTAAATCTGATCTCTCCCCTCTTCTTTTGTAGCCATCGGACAGAAATCGGTTTATAAACTTTAAATTATTTCTATATAATTCAAACCACCTTTTTTTATATATATTCAATTTAGAACTCAATTGTAATATTTTTAATTAAAAACCTTAAATTCCCCAGGTTGTAAAAAGCTAAAATATATTCTAAAATATATTCTAAATATATTCTAAATATTATGAATAAGGAGACCTCTTAACAGATACAATAACAACAAAAATATAAAATACCGTCTAACTGTAGAATTACACAACCCAAGCCAAAGAATTGAACCATTTGCTTTTGTGTTAAATATAAAAATATTTCATTTATTAAAAATTCATAGTTTCACTTTTACACCACATGGTCACCTGGTTTCCGCAAAAAAATTTAATTTGCAAATCATATTTTTATTAAAAAATTCCGTTAACTATGACGAGGGCATAAAAGTGAACTATTAGAAGCATTTAATGATGGTGCGTAACATTAAAAACAAACAACACGCATGCACACTCATGCAAACACATGCACACTCAAGCACTTGCATGCACACTCATGCAAACACATGCCAAAAGAACAACAATGAAATCGTTGAGAAGGTAAAGAAACAAAAACAATTCCGATTTAATCGATTTTGCAATATTAATTGCACTTTTGAACGTTGCAAAAGATTAATAAAGAACAACTAAAAGCTTTATTAAATAGACTAAACGTTCTATGAATAATTAATAAACCGTTGTTAACTCATATCATAAATAATTCAAATATTTATTTAATTATCAAACGATTCAATTAAATTAGAAAATCACCAGCAGTAACATGTAATTTTTGAAATTCATAAATCCAGGCGAAGGCATGGAAATCTTAATGGGATGGTTTCTCAACAATAAATTATTTATTCACAATAATAAATATTCACAATAATAAATTTTTATAAAATACAAGGAATATTTGTGGAAAATTAGTAACAGTTCAGAATTGAGTCATTAAAAAAATTTCCACAACAATTTAATGACTTCTGCTACAAGCGAGTGTTATTTAAGGGCGTTTTCTTTTCTGAAAAAAAGTGCAACATTTTTTCACTTCTTCTCTGCAAAGCAACGGTTCAGAGGAGTTCTTAATTGGAAATAAATTTTCGCAAAACATGTTGGATTAATTTCGAATAAATTTTCTAATTTCATATCGTAAAATGCTGCCATTTTCTATTAAAAGGTGTAAGAAATGTTGCATTATTTTTTTTAGAAAAGAAAATAGCATACATCTATTAAACAAATGTTACAATGAAACCACAAAATATCTGAGACTTAAGCCAACAGAAATTGTCTTAAATGCTTGGGAAAACAAGTCAGTCAGCAGTATGACCAACTGCATCACATATTGACTGAAATGCAAAAAGTGTTTTATTTATTAAAACTTTTGGCCAAATTACAAGACATTCAATTCGTGTATCCAACGCATCCGTATAAATAAATCAAACTGATGCTTTTCACCTGCAATAGACCGAAAATAAAACTAACAAATAAATAAATTTCAAAAAAAGGAAGAAGAAAATATGACAAGAAAAATTTTTCCTCTATAATTTTGTTGGCCTTTTTGGTCATTTCAGTTTTGAGTCATTTAGCTGGCAAACGATGCTGACGTAATAGACGTCCATACAAAGTCATCAAGCCTCTGCTGCATCTTGCATTTCATCACAAGCGCATTACAACGAACCAACCACCCCCCAACTCCTCTCTCTTAAACTTAAAAAAAAGAAAAAAAAAAAGAAATAAAAATTAACTGCTGCGACTATTTTGTGCGCGATACATCGAATTAAGCAAAGCGAAGCAACGAAAAGAAAATCGAAGAAAAAGGAAAAAATTAAAAAAAAATATTGCAATTGCGTAGTTTGTTTTCTTGAAACTGAACACACATTTTTCTGCATTTTATCAATTCGCACACGCTTCGCTGCTTATTTATTTACTGTCAGAAAATATTTGCATTCTCAGCTAAAAGTTAAAGTCAAAGATTTCGGTGGCGGATAATGACGGACATGCCTCCGGTTTTCATCTTTTACTTTTTATATTTTATCATTGAGATTATTTTTGGTTCGTGATTAATTCTCGCATTTAAAAAGGGCACGCGCTTTTGTTTGCAGAAAGAAAAAACTTGAACCACAATCAATTGTTTTTTTCCTATTTTTTTTTTTATTTTCATTGTTCTTCAGAACAAATATTTCCGCGAGTTTTATAAAGTATTTCATGCGGTCAGCCAGTAGTTGGTTTGTAATCACACGGAAGGTTATTTGAAAATATGCAGCGATCACACGTCGCTCAGATATTTCGATAGCGAAGCGAAGTCGCCTTCAAGCTTTTGGGTAATTTCTCAGTCCCGCTTCAGATATTGGAAATTTTTGTTCTCAAGATCATACTTGATTCGGTTTAATGGGACTGAGCCCATCCACTTGCAAATTAATGGTGCAATTTTTAATATCGTTTAATAATATCGCTGAATTTTAAGTGTTACTTGAAGAATGGAAATATGGAAAATGGTTGACCCCAAAGGCCAACGCTAATTTTAACCGGAAATCTATCGTAACCTGTGCCTCGTTTCTGTAACTGAAGCGAGAACTTTTCGCATCTCGCATCGAACAAATGTTCGTTACTCTGTGAAACACAGGATGAGGCAGAATATATTTCTCAATGCATTCAAAATTTTGTTGGTTTCTTTAAATATAAATATATTATTCTATGGATAACCCTACAACAAAAAGAAAGACAACCATAATTATTTAATATTTCAATGTGAGAACTTCTCGCAACAGTTACATTTTTAGCTCTTCGAACCAAAACACTACTATTTTAATTTTCAAATCCACCGATTCCTAAGTGGTAAGTGAAGATTGATATAGATTTCGGTTATTATAAAGGAATCGAGAGAAAAAAAACTGATCAGGGGGCAAATTACAGCACTCGTTATCGAACGAAATTACGAAATATTTCAATAGAGTTTATATGGAAATATTTTAAAATTTCGAATCGTATCGAATGCCGTAACTTGCCCCCAGATATAAATTTTGAAGTTTAAAAATATCACTTTTTTCGATTTCTTTTCGTTCACGATATCCCGAAAACGGATTAACCGATTTTGACCCGATTTTTAGAGGCCGAAGTGGTTTTTTAATCTTGAGAGCTGATCTGAAAACGATCGGTAAAAGCGTTTAAAAGATATTTTAAAAAAACACTGAAAAATGTTTTCTTTTCTGATTTTTTTTAATGTCTTAAAATGTACCAACTCGAATCGCTTCAAATTCACAAGAAATTTAAGATCAGTAGAACCCTTTAGAACGCCATCAGTTTGAATGAAATCCGTAAAGACGTTCCAAAGTTATAAGCGGTCACATACTTACACACACACACACATACACACACACACATACATACAGACATATAGACATAGTGACGGGTTTCCAGAATACATCAGAAAGAATATCAGAAAGAATATCGAGATCTGATAAAAACTCGTTTTATTTAAAAGGAGGTAAAACCACTTACTTGAATTTTAAAAAATTTTTAATTTTTTAAAATTTAAAATATTTAAAAATTTTAAATATTTGAAAAATTAAAATTTTTGAAAACTTAAAATTTTTAAAATTTTTGAAAATCTTAAATTTTTGAAAATTTTAAATATCTGAAAATTTAAAATTTTTGAAAATTAAAAATTTTTGAAAATTTTAAATTTCTGAAATTTTAAATTTTTGAAAATTTTAAATATTTGAAAATTTAAAATTTCTGAAAATTTTAAATTTTCCCAGCGGGAAGTTAAAAAACACTATAGCTTTCTTCTTTATTCCATAACCAAAAGGAGTTCAATATATTTTTGGGCAATTCACACTGTAGTCATAAAGTCACAAGTCATAAAAAATAACACTTAAATTAAGAAAACCAACGCACAGTGGGGGATTACAAAATATATTACAACGATCCAAAAAAATTGATTTACATCATTCATGTTGGATGTTTATAATATCCCTTAATAAAAGAAGTGACTTGACCCCTTAGCCTCAAATTGACTTAAGTGACAAAATAACAAAATTTTTAAATACAAATTTTTTCTAAAATTATTATTTTCAAATCTACAGATCGCAGCAAAATTAAACATCCAACTTTGATCAGTTTTCTCCAATTTATTATATATTAAAGTAATTTTTTTTTTATATAAAGAATAAGATCTTTATTTCATTATTTCGTAACTTCTTCAGGGAAAACATTTAAAAGAATTATTTAAATTAATTTTGAATAATTCTGTCATATACGAACAATTACTTCTTAAATTCTTATAATTAATTGTTATTGTGTGAAAAGTCATTTATTTTTTTTTTACAAGATTATGCCATTTTCGAAAGTGACGTATTGGCGATTTTGATCTACAATTAATTAATTGTCCAATCATATTGCAATTGGTAGTGGGCCCGTCTAGTATTTGATAATTTTATACTGATTTTTCGAAAATATTTTTTCTTTTACATTTACAATCCTTAAATACTGCCAGGGAAGTTGTAAGCAAAGAAGTTTCATTAAGGGTTTTCAATATGCAAAAACTAAAACAAAAATGTTACGGCCTTAATAATTTAAGGCAACCATACTTACGACATACTAACATACAATAAAGTCATACTTATATAAATAAATATGTTTTTGGTTGGAGTTAAACTAATTTATTTTCATTACACTCGCAACAACCCACACGCCTGCACTCCAGGGATGGCAAAATCGCTAAGGTGGGTCAGTTAATCTCAAAACTTAACCGAATATATTTTCAAATCACATCCGTATCGTTATTTTTATCTCATTGTAAGCCTTTTGCTGTTTAATAAAATTTTTAGATTGCAAATTCTAACAGAAAATATTCGTTTGTGCAAATTGTTCCAGCCCTGATAAGAAGTATTACTAATTCTTAAGACTGTAAAACAGTACGCAACCCAAGAGGTCAATAACTTTTGCAATGCTTTCGCATTAGTTATTCTCCTTCAGACGTTTGTTTAGCAGTTTAATTAAATAATTCATTTTTCTATTTCAGTTCAGTCTAATTTTAATTACAGTCTGCGCACTGTTTTATTCGATTATAAAAGTTTGCTTAAAGAGCTGGACATAATAAATGTGTGTGCAAGCTTTTGGTTTTGTTTCCATTATTAATCGAGGGAATAAAATCAAATATTTATAGATTTATTGGCTGCAAAGTTGGGAACAAGTGTAAGTTTTTTTGTTGTTATTTCTGATACTCACGGATAAAAACGCTGCAGTTAAAAGTTGTTAATAAATTGTCATTGACATTGAAAGGCACACTTTGAACCCTAAAGTTTTATATTAAAGTTATGACATGGGGGATTAGTCGTTAAGGAATACTCCCGATTAGTTCATATCGAATATTTTCACAGATCACACTAGAGCAGATCTTATCAAAAATGGTCAAAATCAATTCAAGGTTAAATCAAAGTTTCGTTCATTTTCGTACTCTATTTATTATATCTCTCTCTTAATAAATTCTCATGCAAATCGTTAAAGTTTTTCTTTAAGAAATTGTTTTGAGTTTAAATGATAATATTTATCTTAATCTACATTTCGAGTCCAATACTCCCATATTCTAAATATTTTTAATAGAAATAGTTTTTTAACAAAAAGTATTGAGTTCTTTTATACTGAAAACAGTTGTACTCCTTCACTACAAGTTTGGAAAATAAAAATGGTAACTTTTTTGAAAAAGTACTCTTTTAAACAGGTAGTTTTTTAAAACAAGATACTTTTCTTAACAAAAGGTACCTTTTTTTAAACAAGGTACCTTTCTAAAAAATATTTTTTAAAAGTACCTTTCCTAAAAGGTACTATTTTTAAGGTAACTTTAAATTTCTTTAATTTTCTTGAAAAAGGTACTTTTTTGAAGTGGCTTTTATCTTAGAAAAGTGTTGAGTTTAGAAAAGGTACTTAAAAATATTTTTTTCAGAAAAGTTACTGTAAAAATATTCTACTTTTTAGAAAAGATACTTTAAAAACAATACTTTTTTTACAACAGGCACCTTAAAAAATCCTTTTTTTCCCTAGAAAAGGTACTTTGAAAAGGTACGATTTAAGAAAGAAGTACTTTAAAAATATTACCTTTTTTAGAAAAGTTAATTTAAAAAGTTCTTTTCCTTAGAAAATATATCTAAAAACTCCTTTTTTAGAAAAGGTACTTTAAAAAATATATTTTTTTAGAAAAGTTACTTTAAAAAATACTTGTTTTAGAAAAAGTATTTTGATAAATGCTCTTCTTAGAAAAGTTACTTAAAAAATAGTTTTTTTTTAGAACAGGTACTTTAAAACAGTTTTTTTAAAAAAGGTACTTAAATATAAAAGTACGTAAAAATAATTTTTCTTAGAAAATTTACATAAAAATACTTTCTTTTTAGAAAAGGTTCTTTAAGAAAAACTACTTTTTTTCTTAAATGGTGCTTTTTAAAAATGTACTATATTGAGAAAAGGTACTTTAAGAAAATATTTGTTTTAAAAAATGTACTTTTAAAAATGATTTCTTAATTTGATAAATGCTCTTCTTAGAAAAGTTACTTAAAAAATAGTTTTTTTAGAAAATTTACTTTAAAACAGTTTTTTTTTTAAAAGGTACTTAAATGAAAAAGTACGTAAAAATAATTTTTCTTAGAAAAGTTACCTAAAAATACTTTCATTTTAGAAAAGGTTCTTTGAGAAAGGGTACTTTTTTAAAAAAAGGCTTTCTTTAAGATATACTATTTTTGAGAAAAGGTATTTTAAGAAAATGCTTGTTTTAGAAAATATACCTTTAAAAATGTTTTTTAGGGAAGGTATTTAAAAATGTGCTTTTTTAAAAAGGTGTTTTAAAAAATACTTTTTTAGAAACGGCATTTAAGAAACCTTTTTTTGTTACTTTAAAAACATTTGCTTTAGAAAAGGTACTTTGATAAATGCTTATTTTAGAAAAGGTACTTAGAAATTTTTTTTTAGAAAAGTTACTTTAAAAATATTCTACTTTTTAGAAAAGATATTTTAGAAAAGGTACTTAATTCAAAAAGCAGGCAAGAATAGTTTTTTCTTAGAAAAGTTACCTAAAAATAATTTCATTTTAAAAAGGTTCTTTAAGAAAAACTGCTTTTTTTCTTAAATGGTACTCTTTAAAAATGTACTATATTGAGAAAAGGTACTTTAAGAAAATACTTGTTTTAAAAAAATGTACTTTTAAAAATGATTTTTTTAAATGTATTTAAAAATATGCCGCTTTGGAAAAAGTGCTTTAACAAAATACTTTTTTTAGAAACGGCATTTAAAAAAATCCTTTTTAGAAAAGTTACTTTAAAAAAATACTTTTTTAGCAAAGGTACCTTAAAAATGCTATTTTTTAGAAAAAACATCTATTAAAAAAGGTACTTTTAAAACAAACACTTTGTTTTTTAATAATTTAAATGTAATTTGAATAACAACAAATTTTTAAGAATCTACTAATTTTTAAATAGATTTTTTCAAAAAGGTAGTTTTTGAAAAGGGCAAATTGAAAAGAGCAGATTTTAAAGATAATAAAACAAGATTTCAAAGAGTACTTTTACAAATGCTTCTCTTTTATAGAGCAATTTTTCAAAACGATTCTATTTCAAAAATATGTGTTCCTTTTTTAAAAGGGTATTTATTTTTAAAAACTTTTTTGGAAAAAATTAATTGTTAAAAATGTTTATTTCAAATAAAACAAGAGACAGTGCGATTTTATATTTATGTATAAAAAAATTATGTATATAATTTTATTGCCAATAATTTATATAAACTGAAAAGCAAAAAAAATTATATTTATTGATTAATTAATTACATGATTAATCGAATTTAAAAAAAATTAAATCACAATTAAAAGGCGACAACAATAAATTAATCGAGCTGTTCAGCAAACGTTGAGTATTAAAAAAAAACATAAATAAATCATTAAAATTACTTCACTACCTGCTTTTGTAAATTAATTAGAAATTTACGTCGGGGAATTTATGTTGGAACAGCAACAAAATAAAATTAAAGATTTCGTTTCCTGAAGCAGTCGCACAAAAGAGTGAGGAAATGTTTGGAAAAATAAATAAATTAAATTATAAGAAAATATTATTATTCAAAAGGAGATAAAAAATTAGCAGAATTCAAAACAGATAATTCTTGGAGATTTTTGAACGATAACGAAAATAAAAAATTTTTTTTTTGAAATTGAGTATTGAACTCACCAACTTCCAACTCGGTAGTAGAAATTTTGAAAGTGTTATACTCGTTACGATTTGATTATTATTGTGGAGAATCACTTGTGGTGCATACGGCGAGTTCAATACTCCACTTGTTCCTATATTGTGACTTGAAATAGTCTCTTCCTTTTTATACAAAAAAGCCCGATTTCAGCAATTAAATAATAAAATACCACTCAACGATCTTGTGGAAAGAGTTTTTCCATTCGATGTAAAAATAAAGCGGCAGACAGTGTGAACAGAATTTTAAAAACTCTACCTTCCCTGAATTGTTTTAAACTTAAAATCATAAATTGTTTAATTCGGTTCATATACTGCGCTCCCTGCTTTGAGCTGCACTCATTAGCCTGCTTTTAATATTCTTAAAGTGCCCCCACTGGCACGAGTCATTCGTTATTCGCCATTAATTTCGCCTCTTAATTACTGCGCTGTGCAGTTACTTCCATTCTCTCAATAATTATATGTCATTTGCTGTTGTTGTTTTGTTTTTGTTCTTGTTGTTATGCCACCATTAACTCAACCACATACTAACTGGTGATTTAAAATGCAGTATTTACTAACTTGTCCAACAAATAGTGTGGGTGTTTTGTTTAATGTCGCGTTCGTACTATTACAAATAAGACTCGTTCAAAATGTAAAAAAGAGCGCCTCCGCGCTAAACGCCAAAAAGGAAATTTATTACGAAATTCAGGCAAATATGGCAATAAAATTTAGTTGGTCAAGATAAAATGCGTTATCGTGAGTGTCGAAATAATATAATAATAATAATCCCAGCGAGATTTGGAAAGCAGAAGATGTAATTTTTTTTTTTAGTGAACAGCAGGAGGGCTCAACAAAAATACTAGACGAACTTTCAAATCACACGGGCTTCTGTCAATTAGCGTTTTGTCATAATAGTACGATCGTCTCGAACATAATATGTTCACAGTTCCAGCTAAGTATCATGTTAAGTTTGTTTGTGAGAGCCATAAATAAAAGTGCTCCGCGTTAAAATTTTCGTAAAAAATGGAATTAAAATTTCAAGAAACTTTGAAATGTAGACCACATGTGGCATGCGGTGATTGTACTGGGAATCCTACAACTACTTGTAAGTGGCGTAAGCTTTCGAAAAACCTTCTTCGAGAAGTATATTACGACGCTAATCCTGACCCAGCGTCAAATCACCATATGCCATCGTCAAGATTTGGAGGAGGGATGTAACGATACACTTTCTTTGCCGATACTATAAAAAAAAATCGGCGATATCGATTCCGATTGAATTTCAGATCTAGTGGAAATGCTTTCACCACACAAGATTGCAGTGTAAAGCATTAAACACAATACCGACAGCAGACGACAGACTACAACTTGTCAAAAATAGAATACATGTGCGTATATGAGAATGATAATTTTTACTGCTACAGGCAACACGGCTACTGGTTGTTGTCCATGCTCTTTTTGTGATTGTAGCCAAGTGAAACTAATTTCTATTTTAATGAGCGACAATTAGTAAATGAAAATGTTGCCAGAGTATATAAAGAACTTCAATGATTGTAAACTTGAAAATATATTGTTTTATTATACAAAAAGAAACAAAAAACTATATTTCCAAGCTAATGAAATGATTTCTTGTCATATATTGTGGACTTTAAATATATTCAATTGGAATAACACTATTTAAAAGTATTACATACATGAAAGCGGCTACACTGGCATATGAAGAGAATTCTACTACAAACAACAACTCACGGTTATTGATTTGGTGGTGTCGCTCTAAAAATAATTAAGTAGCTGACTACGAGGCGACGATTGTAGCCAACAACTTTTGTAGTCTGTGTTCGTGTAGCCTGCTGTCGTTATTGTGTTTAATGCTTAAAGGATTATTGATTTAGAAAATTGCTATCAAAACGATTAAAAAACAAAACAAGTAAAAGTGCTATATTCGGCTGTGCCGAATATTGTATACCCTTCACCAACGTACGTCTGGCGTTACATATATTTTTGAGTACCAATTTTGTTTTTCCTAAGTTATGAAATAGTCTTAGTTAGCAAAAGAAAAAATAATGATAAAACAAAGTCAGTTGCCTTTTTGGTTACTTTTATGAATGAAAAAAATATCGATTTCCCACCTCTGGATACGAAATTTTAATTTTTTCTTTAATTTTCTTACCGATGCAAATCTTCATGACGTATAAAGCGTTTTTCTTTTAGACAAACTTAAAGTTTTTTAACATTTTAGTTATTACATGTACTACAAAATGCTGAAGTGCGAGCAAAAACTTTTCATTTCCCATCCGTGGAAAAACTTGTAAGTTTTTAATAGGCAATTGAGGCTTCCCAAAGCATGAAATATGTTCCATTTACAAACAAACAAAAAAATCATGGACTTTTGGTATTAATATTACGTCGAAAAATAGGTGTCACCTTCCCAGCTCTGGAACCGTACATCGGATTTTTTTCCTGAACTTCAAGACCACTCTATTTAAGCTCATTTCCAATCCATCAGTTCAAGAACGAAGTCTCTAGCTTTTCTGGGGGCTTGGGATAACCGATTTCACGTACAGACAGACGGACATCGCATTAAAATTTTACCTCCTTATTCATAAAAATTATGAAAGGCTTATAACAGTGTAATAGAGTAAATTTTATATGAAACTTTGTTTTATTAGACTCGCGCAATTTTTAGGAATAACAGGGTAAGTTATTTGTAATTATTATATCAGTGAAACCGAATTATATCTGGTATTTAATATCATATTTTACACAAAATTCCTTTAATCCATTTGTATTCGACAGCCGAAAATCTCTGTATGTACCTTCAAACAATTTAAATTTGTTTAACAACTGAAACTGGGAACAGTTTATATTCGCCACGAGTGCGTTATTATATCCATGAACAAAAAACGCTAATCGTAGAACACGATATTTTAAAATTCACCTAATTTCTTAACAGACCTCGTAGATACATATATAAATATGTGTGTGAATGTGTATTTATAACATTTGGCTTAACTTAACTCTCTAGAAGTAATAAATTCAATGATTAGATATCAAAAAATCATTCAAAATAACATCATGGAAAACAAAAATCATTGAAAATAAACTGACTTGCCACTACTTCCGTTTTGTGACAGGATATTATTGATTTCTCTAATCTCACTTTCTGCTGGTTCTCTATATAAAAGCATTCGGATGCACTTCGCTGAAGTTCACTTGTCTAACATTGACCATTCATTCCTGCTCTAAAATATTTAACGACTCTCTGCTAAACTACTTTGCCACCGTGTGTACAACTTTTAACTCACACATGGACTTTGAGTTTTCTACATGTTAACGAGTTCCCCGTGAACGAAAAGGTAAAACAAAAATATCTAAATAAAAATTACAATAACAATTACGCTTGTAAAAGCAGGGGAAAGTGTTACCGTTCCTGAATAATCAAACATTTTTGTGGTCACATCCGGTTGAAATTTCATATCAACTTCCTCACGTGACAGTTTATTATTTTTTAATTTAACATTCAATACGTCTCTTTCTTCCAGTTTTCTTCGCTCTTTCTTTTGACAACAAAAATTCGTAACAAACAAAAATTTTCTCTTTCGTGTGGCTACGAAATTTTTTGTGAATGAAAACGTCAGTTATTTTGTAACAGTTTTATTTCGCTAAACGAGAGAAAATAAGAGAGAGTGTTTGTGTGTGTGGGTTTGTGTGTGTGTGTGTGTGTGTGTGTTGTAAAAGACAATTCCAAAAAAGTGTGTATTTGTCGCATGAGTCATGCTGTTTTCTTTTGGCTAATATTATTATAACTTTAATTGTTTCTTTTTTTTTTTTGGGCCAAATCAGTTTACAACTCCGCAGCATATTTTTAACCATTCGGCAGCCAGACGAACAAACAGCCAGACTTGTAGTCGATTGGCCAGGCGGCTCATAGTATCAAACATTTCAACAGCAGCTAACCACTAGGGCAAACTGTTAATATGTCGTTGCCAGTGTTGTTGTTATTATTGTTATTGTATTTCCATTAAATGTGGGGAGTTCGTGTTACACGCCATCAATGACGCCAGTAAGACGCTGTTTTACAGTTTTTATGTCAGTGGCATTTTTTTTAGTCCTCTATGGGTGCTTGTGTTGTTGTTGTCTTTTTTGCTGTTTCTTTGTGTTCGTGTGTGTATGTGTGTGTTTATGTGCGAGAAAATAGTGCAGCACGAGCCCCTCCCGTTGTTTTTTTTATTTATATTAATTTAATGGTGTTTGTCGTGAATTGTCATGAAAGAAACAGGTTGCATTTAGTGGAAATTATGGTTTAAAAACGTGTCTGCACGTCTTTTGCCATGGCGCACACTGAAAGGCGAATGTGATTATTAAAAATTTTTTAATGGGCTTCAATTTCTGTGGAGAAACGGAGCACTTTAATTGTTTGGAATTTAATTATGTTGTTAGCACGTACAATTTCGGTACATAAGACTTGCTGGGGGGTGGCAGGTGGTATGCCCCATGGGCTCAAACGACCTTCAAAAGATGTACAGGCATAAAGTACTTTGGATGAATATGAAATACGTTTTAAAAAATTTAAATATATTAAATCCTTGAGAAAAAAATCATTTATGGCATTTTCTTTTCTAGAAAACGTGTAACATTTTTCGACTTATTTTCTAAAAAGTGGCGGTTTGGAGAAGTTTCAAAACAGAATCTATTTTTCGTGAGAGAAGTTGGATTAATTTCTAATAAATTCCTTATTTTGAAATGGCAAAATGTTGCCATTTTCTGTTAAAAAGTGTGAAAAATGTTGCACTATTTTCTAGAGAAAAAAAATCTACATTAATAAATTTAAAAAAAATATTTTTAAACCAGTTTTTTTTTGTAAATTCTACTGCCCTACTTCTGAGGGTAATTTGAAAAATTAATTTTATTTAGAGTTGGAAAACTTTTTTGGAGTTTTCCATCATGTCAATTCTGTCATTTGCCAACAATTAAAAGCCGACTTCCATGGCACTCCTCCGGAAGTGTAATTAAACACAAATACCTCGGCCATTTGACTGTCATCTGTTCTACAGAATTGTAGCAACAAACAAACAATGACTTCCATATCTCTCCATTTATTTGCTAAATCTAGAGCAAATGTGGTCCTTCTAACTTCTGTTAATGCAGAAAGTAAATAATTGTTTTCTGTATTTTACATTTACAAATTCGTTTATTATTAATTACAGATGCCAGTCAAACACCTACTTGTTAATTAATTTATTGAAAAGGCTAAAAACAAAGTAAAAAAGTAAATATATATATGTATATATATATATATATATATATATATATATATTTACATTTATGTAATACAAATTAATGATAATAATTATTATTCAAATAAATTTATGCATGTTTGTTATTTACAAATCAATTTAACATTTTAATGATAAAAGGCAAATGCGAGTAAAAAACCAGAATTAATAAAACAAAAATATATTCAAAATTCTAACTGAGAAAGTTGTAAAATAAATGACGACAACCAATTCAGGTGATCATATGAAATGGTTTACAAAAGATGACAAAGCAAACGAAAAGTGTACACGCTCGTTTATCTACATTTTATGAGATACAGTCGCAGTATAAAAGGTCTTTGCTGGCCTTCGAAAAAAGTTAGTATGACAAATTAATTCTAAGGGAAAGTGTGTGCTTTTGATTAAAAAAATAAATTATAAATAAAAGAAATTTAAATAAAATGTTTTAGCTATTTTTAGAAAAGTGAGTGATTTCTCAAATAATCATAAAGAGTTTAAGGACAAAGTTTGAAATTAAATTTCAATTTAGTTTGTAGAACGTTAAGTATATGAAAATCTATGCTCTTGCCAAAGAATCATCGTTTTATTGTGAATTAAACATGTTCTTCTCGCTTCCACCGTGAATAACAAGGGGAATTTTATATCAATTTTTTTTATTTTTATTCCCCTCAAAGGGGAAAAAGTCTGCAATAAATCTTTCCTGAACAATTTATCTTGCTGTCAGTTCTCAGTGAATGAAACATGTTCCCACCAACTACTATCGTGAATGACAAGTGAAATGTCCATTCCCCACCAAAGGGATTTAATTATATCATGAAGATTTCTTGAATAATTTATCTTGCTATCAGTTCTCAGTGAATCAAACATGTTCTCATCACCCCTATCGTAAATAACAAGTCAAATATTTCTTCACATGACATGTTTGTTCCCTTCAAGGTCGAAAAAATTAAATCATGAATAGTTTGTTTTGCTATCAGTTCTCAGTGAATGAAACATGCTCCCACCAATTCAGCTCTTATGACAAGTGAAATTTGTATACCCCACAAAGCGAATAAATTATATCATAAATATTTCTTGAATAATTTATCTTGCTGTCAGTTCTCAGTGAATTAAACATGTTTTCATCACCCCTATCGTGAATATAAAGTGAATTATTTGTTCCCATGACATGTTTATTCTCTTCAAAGGGAAAAAATTAAATTATGAATCTTACTTGAATAGTTTGTTTTGCTATCAGTTCTCAGTGAATGAAACATGCTCCCACCAACTCAGCTCTTATCACCCCTATCGTGAATGACAAGTGAAATTTGTATACCCCACAAAGCGAATAAATTATATCATAAATATTTCTTGAATAATTTATCTTGCTGTCAGCTCTCAGTGAATTAAACATGTTTTCATCACCCCTATCGTGAATATAAAGTGAATTATTTGTTCCCATGACATGTTTATTCTCTTCAAAGGGAAAAAATTAAATTATGAATCTTACTTGAATAGTTTGTTTTGCTATCAGTTCTCAGTGAATTAAACATGTTCCCATCAACTCAGCTCTTATCAATCCTATCGTGAATGACAAGTGACATTTTATTCCCCACAAAAGGGATTAAATTATACCATGAATATTTATCTTGCTGTCAGTTCTCAGTGAATTAAATATATTGCCATCAACTCAGTGAATTAAACATCATCACCCCTATCGTGAATAACAAGTCAAATTTTTGTTTCCATGTCATATTTATTCCCTTCAAAGTGAAAATATTAAATCATAAATCTTACTTGAATAGTTTGTTTTGCTATCACTTCTCAGTGAATTGAACATGTTCGCAGCAACTCAGTTCCCATTATTCTCATCGTAAATAACAAGTGGAATTTTTGTTGAAATTAAATTTTCATACCTCTCAAGGAATCTTCCTTGAACAAATTATCTTGATGTCAGTTCTCAGTGAATTAAACATGTTCCCAACAATTCACTTATGCTCTCATCTCATCGTGAATTACATGTGGAATTTTTCGATCCCATTAAATTGTTATTCCTCTCAAAAGGGAATAAACGCTGTAATGAATCTTCTTTGAATAATTTAGCTATCATATCTCAGTGAATGAAACATGTTCCCAGCAATTAAAATGTGTTCTTATCGCCCCTATCGTGAATATCATGTGGAGTTTACGTTTCTAATAAATTTTCATTCCCCTCGAAGGGAAAAATCTTCCTTGAACAATTTATATTGCTATCAGTTCTCAGTGAATGCGGAAACAGAAAAAAGATTAAGCAGTACAAAAATCACTGATAATCTATAATATTAAAAAAAATTTTTTAAAGATAAATATTTAAGGCCTAATTCATTAAAAATAAAGTGAAGTTAAAGAATTCGTTCTTATCATGTATTTCAGAAGACCTTTCAGAATATATTAACTGCAGTCTCTGTTGGAAAAAATTTAACGAGAAGTGCTTAGCCAAAGTAAAACATTTGGCTCCTACAAGAAGAGAGCACTGCTCTCATCCATCTCATCTTGTACGAAAGCAGTTCTTAATTATTTGATCACAATGACTTCGGCAACAAATTATTGATCATTTTGCACGAAAGTCATTGTGGAAAAAATTTTGAAAATCTTGTTCTTCTTCTTTAGCATCTCGCACGTTGTCTCTCACGCTTTTAATGTGATGAAATTGAAAATGTGAAAAAATTTGCCAACAGCGGATGCCACTGAGAATTTTCTAAAACGGCTGTTGCAGTCGTTAGAAGAATGACAAAAGAAACGGAAGAAATAAAACATAAAAGATATTCTCACATGAATTCTATAGTTTCCCATTAACAGTGTGATCTCTTTTATTGTATATGAGGGTGTGAGAGTATAACCGTGTTTCTTCGAGGGTTGATAGAAACGATGTGGAAGGGAAGAGGCAAATTTAGTGAATATGTAATTTCTTTTGTTACCGCACAACGAATCATTAAACAATTTTATAAATAACTTAATGATGTGATAATTTGTTTATTATTATAACTTTTGTTGTTGTCATTATTTTAAAGTGGACTTTGTACGCTGAGTGCAGTGGCATCTCGTACACAGAAGTGCTTTTGAGTGTGAAAAAAGTCAAGTATGCTCAGCGTACACACACAAACGCACACATCTACAGACAGGTATGTTTGCATGGAGGCTTGTTTGTCCTTGACCTTTAGACACAAGTTGGGAATGAACTTGTTGCAAACGTGTTTAAGGGAATTTATTGTTAAGACATTCAACTAAATCTAAATGATGATGTGGCTTAAATTGGGTCACTTTTATAAATAAAAATATATAATTTGAAATTTATTTTGTTTCCTTTCCGTAAAAGAAAAGTTAAGAAAAACATCTGTTAATCATACGCCCGGTTTAGTTTCTTGCAATGAATATTAAGTATACGCCAGAGTCAAATAAATATTAATTATACGGTCTGGTGTTTTCACTGGAAGAGAGCTGGGAGAAGAGGAATAGAAAAAGAGTATTCATGTAGTTAACAGGGTTTGGCAACAGCGTTGCCATTTAGGTTTTTTCTGTTATTTTAGTTGCTTTTTTTCTTTCCGCATTTCCAAAATGTTAATGAATACATTTTTTTCTAAAGCGGTTACAAATAGAGCTTTTCGCCATTTTTTTAATAATAATAATTTTTTTTTAAATAAAATGTTTCACTACTGTTCTTTAAACTGCTTTTTGTTTGCAAATGCTTCGGGAGCAAGTAAAACTCATACTGATTTTCGATATGAAACCCCAGCTGATGATTCTCTTATCATTGTTAGATTTGAAAATTTTATAAATTATTATTAACAGCGCAAAATGAATTCAGCAGTTGATACAATATCGTTTTCCCTTCATATCAGCTGCTAATAATACCATAATTTGATAAATGTGATCAGCGTTGCCGTGGTTCATATATTAAAAAGTGGCCTTGTTTTTCCAGGAAAGTGGCGAAGAACTTCTGCCGTAGCGGATCTTTATGGAAAAGAGTGTTGCCGTTGTTATTCTAGAGAAGTATCAAGGCTAGTTTGGGATTTTAGGGGTTTTGATCAAGTTTTTGGGAATGGGAAACGGTTTCGTGTCTTTACTAAACGTTTGTTGACTCCGCTATTATGCATGTCTTGGCTATATATCACGTTTTATATCCCCCATTTTCACAATACTTTTGATGATCGCAATTGTTAACCACAAACCATGTTGCCATATCTGAAGGTATATTTTATTTTTAAAGTTTTTTTTTTGTGGTTTTAACAAATAAAATTACTTTTGGCTTAGAAAGAAGTCTTTATAATCTGTGGCAAATTAATGTTCGCTGAGTTAATAGAAGTTTGATTTAAATTGTGTGTGTTGCCTTCAGTGTAGGATAAGCTGAAAGATTTATAAATTTATAAATAATTCTTTTAAGATTTTTTCAAAGTCTCCTTCCGTTGCTACTTCGGGGAAGTATCGGAGGATTTCTGGAACTTTGGGGATTATGTTCAAATATTATGGGAATGCGAAATGGACCACCAAGTGGTCGTGGGAACTGCTAGTATGAGTGTCTTGACTATGTGTCACGTTTTATTTAGAATATTTTCACATGGTCACAGTGCTTTTGACGATGCCATCTGTCAACTACAAACAATGTTGCCATATTGGAAGATATATTTTATTTATACGTTTTTTAAGGTTTAAGAACTAAAATTTATTTTGTGCTGGAGCGAAGATCTTACGTTTTCTGTGTTAATTGAACTTCGATTTAATTGTGTGCGTGATGCTTTCACTATGGGATAAGTGGAAAGATTTGTAAATCGATAACAAATTATTTCAAGGTTTTGTTAAAGTTTCATATTGAAGACTTATCCTGATAAATTTATAGAGTTTACTCATGTCAAAAAACTATGTATTTAATACTGCTCTGACTTTTCTTGGAAACTGATTTTGTAATATATATTTATTTAATGAAGCAGCAGCAAAAATTATAGTGACAGTCTTAGAGAAACTGAACTGCGTCATGTAAGCACAAACTATCTTCAGATAATTTGTCGCCCAATGCAATTTTTCTAATACAATTTTGACGGACTGTTTGACTTTCGTTTTGTTGATTGGGAGCTCCAAATAACATAATTAAAAACTGCTTTGAAGTCTATGACAGTCAAATTGTCACTAAATGAGCGTTTTTCAATAACGCTTTACAACCCAATTACAATAGGTGCGTTGTGTCTTCAGCTTAATAAAATTAATATGACTTATTTTTACTAGAAAGTAAGAAATTTAATTTGTGTGTTGAATGTATTTTTCAGCAAAACTACAGAAGACAAATAAAAAGCAACAGAAAAATTGTTTGTGATTTTACAAATTTTACAAATTTTACAAATATTATGATTCAAAGATTAAATAAAAATACACGTGCAATTTATAAAAATAGATAAAAAAGAATACATCTCATAATTATTTGATTTTGACAACGATTCTGTCAATAGAATGCTGCTAGTTTTGGCCGATGATCTTGTAAATAATTTACAAAAATTTTAGTTGCATTTACGTCACGAAGCCACTGAAACGCTGAGAAACATAGAAAACCTTTTAAGAAAAATTAAATTTAGTTTATGCACACAATTTTCATTTTTAACTTAATAAGCAAATAAATCTAGTGTTGCTAAAAATAACTCGAAATGTTCTTGAGATTCGCACAGAATTGGGTCTACGCATCAAAGCCAATTAATAGTGAGACGTTCAATGAACGATGTTACCTAATAATAATTAAAAAAGTCTGGGCATATGAAAAGTTCTCATTGCGAGTATATAAATAATTTTATACATTTTATTTTCCATTTTGAGAATTTAGGAATGTGGATATACGATTCTTTCTTGCAATTGGGCCTACTAAAATTTAAGGCAAATAACAAACGCTTTTCCTATTTCCGGTGAATCTTGACACAACAAATTTTTAGAGTGCAATAAAATCCTTCTGTCAGCTACATATAAATATAACAATATGTGGTTGTAAGCAAATATAATAATAAAATAAATAAATAAATACAACAAAAAAAATTTTAAAAATATAGTTTTGTTGCTTAGTGTAAAATTTTTAGCTAAATATTATTATATGAAAAAGTGTTTATATAGTACTGTTCTACATAAAAATAACTTTTAATTTATATACTTTTAATTATATTGGCGAACGGCAAAGTACTCAAAAGTGTACCACAAAACTACGCGAATACCCTTATATATTTATGTATACCCTTATATGTATATACCCTTGAGTATTATGATTCAAAACGTAGCTTTTTATATATAAACACAATTTTATACATATTCCGAATTACTGCCAACTCCTTGACTTTGTTAAGAAAAAATGAATCTCATATTAACCGGTTGACATTTAGAAAGTTGGAATTTATTATAATATTTTATTAATATTCCACGCCACTGTTTATCAGTTGGTAACTTGAGAGCCATAAAGTCTGGTTTATGATTTCTATTTATAAATAATCTTAAGCGATTGCAAGAACTCAGCATGGCAAATCGGAAACTTTACACAGACACAGTGAAGACGAGCTATTATTTTTAATACCCTGCAGTTCACGAGCTGTTAGTCACATATTCATTTCATATAAAACTAAAGTTTTTATATAACGACAAACTATTTTTAATAATGAAAACGGTCACTAACTTTCCAGTAGTATAAAATTTAAGGAATTTTTTTAAATGACTCGAATTTGCATGCAGCACTAACAGAACTACCGGGTATTTGCTAGTTAAAACAATAGCTTGTAATGTATGGGTGTGAAAACATGTAAAAAAATTTATTATTAAAGAACTTTTAAGGTAGCAACGGAGACGTTATCATATCTTTTAGATTTATTTTTTGTCCCTTATTTACATTTTAAAACGTTAATAACTTTTTTATAATATTGATTTTAGTTGTTTTAAATAAGTTTTTACAAACGGTTGGGTATTCAGCAACACAACGTTTTAGCTGCTATTTAATCTATTAATTGTATTGTCAAATCATTTCGATTATTTTATATTCCTAAAAGTATATTTTTGTTCGGCGTGTTAAGAATTCATGGGGTAAATAAAAGTCATAGACAGAACTGAAATAATATTATTATTTGTAAATATGCTAACGAGGGAATTGTTACAAAACAAAACGAAAATATTGAAAGTTTTTTTTTTTGTTTATTAAGAAATTTAAAGATGCTGAAGTGAATGTAACTGAAATCAAAGTCCAAAACTAAAATAAATAACGAATAAAAGTTTTTAGTTTTTAGTTGTTAAGACAAGTGTTGGTGGCAAAGTTCCTGTTGACCCAGAAAAGTGAGTGGAAACAACGTGGGTTATTTCTCCTCTCACAATCAGGCTCCCAAGCGATCAATAGATTTCAATTGTTTGAGTTATTAAATGATAAAAAAGATAATTAAGATAATTAAGATAACAGGAAGACGTGTTAGTCCCCTTGCACACTAGGAAATTTTTGTTTCAGCAATTCTTTTTTTGTGTGAGAGTGGTGAAATAAAAATATTTACCCTTTTGGCTCTCTCTTTCTCACTATAAACACAAGAATTGCTGCAATAAAAATGGCAAGTGTAGACTGAGACTTATAAAGACTCAAGACTACTTTAACAACACAAAAAACTAAATTTAAATTCATATTTTTAAGAGATAAACTCTGTAACTAAGAAAGAATTTGGTTAGAAATGAAACCGCAAATCACTTATGTCAATTTCTTTTCTAGAAAATAATGCAACAATTTTTACACTTTTTAACAGGAAATGGCAACATATTGTAATTTCAAAATAAGCAGTTTATTAGAAATGAATCCAACATCCCTCACGAAAAATAATTTCTGTTTTAAAACTTTTCCAAACCGCCACTTTTTAAAAAATAAATGAAAAAATGTTGCATGTTTTCTAGAAAAGAAAACGCCTTTAGCCTTAAGGCTTATTTAATCAAGACTTTTTAAAAACTTGACCAAGTCTAAGCCATAGAATTAATACAACTTTACTAAAAACTATAAAAAAAATCATAAGAAATAACATATTTCACAAGCCCTGTAGTACAGGCCCCTTTATCCACCGGCCTGGTCCCTAATTCACCATATTTTTGTTTATAAAAACTAACCGACATTTTGAGCAAAACTTCAAAACATAAAATTAATATTTTTTATTTTATTTTCCTTACAGATTGAAATAATTTAATAATACAACAACAATTAAGAATTAGTTTTGCTAGCAAATCAATAATCTTAAACTGCTTGAAATCCAAATTAGTCACAATTTCGATTATCGTCTGGTTTTGGTTTTTGATTTGAATTGTTTGGAACGACATCATTTTGTTAATCTTATCAACGACGGCAGCAGAGACCACAACAATAACTTAAAGACTCTGAAGGCAAATTGATAACAGGAAATCAACTGGAATCCCCCCTCCTCCACTTCACAAAATAAAAGGAAAATAAATAAAAGCGTACAATGGCCTTAATTATGAAATACATTGACAGCATGCACAGATTTATGGACACACACGGCGGTAAGTGAAAAATTTCAAATCTAGTCCATGATAACTGTTCAATGGCAAGAATGGACAAGCACACTCGTGTTAATTGTTCGTTACTTGTGAAATACAGTTCGGAATTTAAGCGCTGCAGCATAAAGAGAATAAATATTTTTGGTACTCGATAAATGACAAACTCCCTAGAAAATATGAAGCGAACGAGATCCATGTGGTGTACGAATAGAGCAAATCGAATTGCATGCCCCACTACGCTGTGAGAAATTCATTACCTTTGCAGCTCTTATTTTTCTCATATGTAGTAAATGCAAAAAAAAAATTTCTTATTCTGTAAGTATTTGTCGACGTCACGTCACGGCAATAATAAAAATAGAACACTTCTGTGCTACTTTTCTCCAGCAAGTGACAGTTTCCAACAACATTTTTCATATCTAAACCCTTCGAAGTAGTCACAGACTATAAATTGTTGTCCACAATTGTCTTGTCTTTGACATTCAGCCTGATTACAGTTGGCGTTTTTCGTCTTCAAATTCTTTAAATTGTAACAGATTAAAGAAAAGTCCTGCCTTTTGTATTTAATCTATTACAAACTGTTGAATTAGTGGTAAAAAAACACCAACCCTAATCCAGCTGATTGTATCGCCGTGACTTTGACAAACTGTTACAGAATAGATTGGATTGTCAATTGCAAGACGACTTTACTTTAGCGTTCATCTTGACCAGGGCATAATGCTGCTGACTGGAGTAGCTGTCAAGCCGAAGATTCGTAGTAAAAATTCACTGGCGATTTAAAAATAAAATTGCTGCAAAGAACTCCCACTCTCTCTCTCTCTCTCTCTCTCTCTTATTCTCTTCTCCACTTTTCATAGCACAACAATTGTTTGTGGAGAAAGCGAAGATAAACAACAAATATTTTTTCGATGACGCCATTCATAATCGAGGGGGTATTATTTTATCATATTAATGAACTGAAAACCCTCCAGTTCCGATTCGGAAAAGATATTTTTCTTTCGTACAATTTTATTGAAAACTAAAAAAGACGTTTTCTCTTCTGGCAAACGTGGAACATTTTCTTCACTTCTTTTCCAAAAGTGACAGTTTGGAGGAACTTTAAATCAATAATTACTTTTCGTAAAGGATTTGGATTAATTGCTAATATATTCTTCAGTTTCAAATGGCATGAAGTTGGCATTTTGTATTAAAAAGTGTAAAAAATTTTGCATTCTTTTCTAGAAAAGAAAACGGCTTAAAACAACAAAGTTTTTGCTTTCGCATGATTTTTTTTTTCTTGATAAAAAACATTTTTTAATATCATGGTTCCTTAAAAACCAGTTAAGGTCTTATTCAAAAAAATAGTTTATGCTTATAAGCTGTTTATAAGACAAATTTCGTATAAATTACAATGATTGCAAATGCCGCTGGCGGCAATTGTTGCTCAGAAGTCAGCTACTGAATTACTTTCAAGACGACACCACCAAACCAATAATCATGATATCTGCACATATGCCAGTGTAGCCGCTTTCATATAATTAATTCATTGAGATGAAGTTACTCTACTAAGTTTTATATAGACCACACAAAACATAAAGAGAAATCATCGCATTTGCTCAAAGATATAGTTTATTATTCTCGTTGTCAAACCAGACAATATATTTTCAATAATTTAGTTAATTTATATTCAACTGGCAACATTGCATCTGATCAGAAATTAGTTTCATTTGACTACAATCCCAAGCATGGACAACAACTAGTAGCCGTGTTGCCTGGTGTAGTGGAAATAATCATTCTCATATACGCGAATGTATTTTATATAAAACAGACTGCAGTTGGTAGCCTGCTGTCGTGAATGTGTTTACTGCAATAGTCGTCACTATACAAACTGCGACTTGAAAGTCTCTCCCTTCTAAACGAATTTTATTTTCCAAATTGAACTTCAAAATTGTTAAGACTTGAATAATCATTCAACCACAAAGTTGAGAATGATGCGCTTTAATTCGTTGTAAAAAGTTGCTATTAAAATCTGAATAAATTAAGGGCTCATTATCTGCTTCCAATTTATAACAGCAGTGGCGTTTGAAAATTATAATTTTATGCTTTTCTTTTGTAAAACTTGTGAAATCTTTTTTGTCTGACTGGTCTGTCCATTTTCTGACAGCACGTCTCACCTGTTTCTCAACCGAAAATGATCGATTGTCTGTTATTGTGCATTCTGAAACTTCTCCGAACATGGTGTGTGCGTGCATGTGTGTGCGCGTACGTGTGTGTGTGTGTGTGTGTAGCAATTGTTAATCGTTTTTATAACTCATAAATATTCATGCAATTATTGAAACTTATTTAATATTTATTTGATGTGTTTTCCAAACAAAAATTGATTAACTCTTCAGAGTGTTTTTCGAAAATGAAACGTACACCCGTCATTTATTATGTATCGTGATGGTTGTTGGTGTTTAGCAAAATATAAAATAAATAAATGCCCGCTGTTGTAGTCAGTCGCATGTACGTCCACAAAAGAAAAAATAAAAAAAAGAATTAACCTTGAAAATATAAACGTTTTCGTTATTTGTTACTTATTAAGTTTTAGTTTTTTATTGTTGTTGTTGTTGGCTTTAAATTGTATGTGTCTGAATGTTTCATCACTTTGTGTTTACAAGAAGTTCACATACTCGCATTTGTAAATTTTAACACACGATCACTAATTGTTTGACCTACACAAAATACTACGAAAATAATGCTGGTAGATAACGAAAATTTATTTTAAAAAAATAATAATAAAAAATATTGAACGATAGAAAAACATTCAAAATGTTGATTTTTTGCATTCGAAGTTCGTAGGACAGGTGGATATTGTAAACATACACACACACACACGCACACCCGCAAACACCTACACGTCCATCTTTAAAATTTGAGCATAAATTTTGAAATTTGCGGGCGCTTTAAAAACTTCATCGGAAACTTGCTGCAAGTATTTAATGTTTAACTTTGTGGTGGCGATTTAGATTTTAAAAGTCTATTCACGTGCTGTTTATGTTTGCAAGAGTTGCTGATAAAATTTAAATTAACTTGTCTGATTGCTTAATTGAACATTTAATGACATGTCTGCCATATTTACACTAACCCAGCGTTTACACAAGCAAGAGCAAGTGCGATCAACTCAATACACTCACACTTTTTCAATAATATAGTCAAATTGTAACAGAGTTTGTTTGCAGGGAAATTTTTGCCACTTACTGTAAGTAAAGTTTCTAATGAGAAAACAGTGTTACCAAGCATGAGTTTTATGTTGGTATACAATATGTCTACAGGTAATGCTTGCAACTAAATATCCGTGTGTATATATGAAAACTAAAACACAAAAACATCATGCATACAATTTAAAGTAAATTTAAAAAAAAAAGAATGCACCTTAAAAATATATAGCACGGCAACACTGGCTTCATATATCTATTTCTTCAACTGCAAAAGAAAATTTCATGTTATAAAACGCCTGATAATTTTGAAATTAAACTTACAGCTGATTGTGTAAGCACTAGGGCATTCAAACGATTAATTGTTATGCGATTAATCGATTAATTTTGGGCGATTAACTGTTGGAATAATTCAAATTTTTTTTTATTCTAACGAGTAATTTAAAATTGCTTATTTTAACTAACGAATAATTTTTGCCATTTAATCGATTAATCGAAAACAATTACAGCTGTTTGCTGTTTTTTTAACTTAAAAAAAGCAAAGAGATTAAAGTGGTATAATTGACGACTAGTAATTTTTAGAAAAGACAAGAAAAGTAACGAAAATCTTATGCTTCATAACGCTTAACTTCTAATCTCTCCAACGTAAAAATAAGTGAATGAGAATATATTCTCAATCAAGTTTCATCATAATAAAGATATTGTCTGAAACAAAAATAACTATAAGGCTATTTTTTGGCAAAAAAAAGTTTTCTCATTTATAACGAGAAGAATATTATTCTTTATTTAAAAAATCGAATTTTTAGTCTCATTCTGAAAGTGCTTAATCACAACAAAATTCAAATTCTTCGATTAATCGGGTAATATAAATTCTTTTTTATTTTTTACTATTCGATTAAACTTTTCGTGAGGCTATTTTTTTATAATATTATTTCAGAATATTAGCTTAAATAAGATAAACTTTTTTTTATTAAAAAACCTCCCTTTTTTATAAAATGAAGTACCTTTTTTGAAACTGTTATTTTACCGGTTTTAAAGCTTTTAATGAAATCTTTAGTCTCATTTTGAAAGTATTTAATCATACAAAATTCAAATCGTTCGATTAATCGAATAGTATAAAATTAATCTATTACTATTCGATGAAACTTTTCACGGGATTATTTTTATAATAGTATTTCAGAAGATTACCTTAAATATGATGCAGTTTTTTTTAATTAAAAACCGTCTCTTTTTTATAAAATGAAGTACCTTTTTTGAAACTGTTATTTTTAATGAAATCCTTAGTCTCATTTTGAAAGTATTTAATCATACAAAATTCAAAACGTTCTATTAATCGAATGGTATAAAATTAATCCATTACTATTCGATGAAACTTTTCGCGGGATTATTTTTATAATAGTATTTCAGAAGATTAGCTTAAATATGATGAAGTTTTCTTTTTTATTAAAAACCGTCTCTTTTTTTGAAACTATTATTTTACCATTTTAATGAAATCTTTAATTAAGAAATCTAATTTTTAGTCTTATTTTCAAAGTACTGAATAGCACGAAATTCAAATTATTCGATTAATCGAATAATATAAAATGGTTTGATTATTATTCGATTAAATTTTTCGATTAATTGAATACCTCGATTAATTGAATACTTTAGTAAACACTCAAATAACTTGCGATGCTTTGGGCAATTTCCTTCCAAATTTCCGTTCATATTAATTAAGCGATAATTGCAAGCAATTACTTGCATGTGTAAATGCTGCGTAAACATTTTCAAGAACCGATTGAAATTAGAAATTAATTAGAAATTTCTCAGCTGTCGAATCAACATGACAATTAAAATGTTTCGAATAAATTAAGGAAAAAAAATTGTGTTAATTTAGGACGAAAATACAACACGCCTTTTCTTTAGCTCCGCCACAATGCACTACAAGTGTGCTACCATCGGTTTCTTATAATTCTCGTATGCTACTTCATTATAAAATTTTTATAAATAAAAACTGTTATCACATCCAGCTAAGCCAAATGAAAAATAATGATAAGCAAAAATTTAAACGAGTACCGATGATGAAAGTGTAGCGGCTTTCGAAAACAGCTATTATGCTCTGCTGTGTTTAATAAATAAATATATAGTGACTTTCCCTTACGATGTATAAACTGTGAATCTTATTTAAAATTAAGTACCAGCTATTAAATATTTCTTTAATTGTATTTAACGTGATTTTTTTTACTTGCAGATCCGCGGACGAAGGATTGGCCCATGATGTCATCGCCATTTCCCACATTAGCTGTATGCCTCACATATGTTTATATAGTCAAGGTATGGAACTAATTCTACTGCTTAATCCCTAGAAAAACTTTTTTATCAGGCCTGTTTTGAAAACCGCGTGATTTAAAATCGCATGTGATCTTCTGATGTTATATAAATCACACCCTTTTTTTTTTAAATTTCGGTGTGACTTTCAATCCCTTGAAAAAAATTTGTTTCAGCAGATTTGTTTTTATTATTCCCCAATCTGTTTCGCAGGCTTGTTCTACGTGATTTGAAATCACACATCAGGCTTGTTCTGAAAGCCATGTGATTTGAAATCACATGTGACCTGTAAATCACACTCTGTTTATAAATGTCGGTGTGATTTTCAATTGCCGAAAGCACTGGGGGTAAATTACGGCATTCAATTTCGATCGAAAATTGTATTTAAATTGTATTGAAATTTCCATGGATATTGAATGCGGTAATTTGGCTCCCGATCTTTTCTTTATTTTGATTGTTTTATTCCTCAAATTATTTTGTCAAAAAAAAAAAGAAATTAATTAATCTCCTCTGCATCAATTGAAGTATAACATTCACCGCAGAAAAAAAAATCTGGTGATCTGAAATCACTTTAATAAAATGTGATTTTCAGAAGAGGCCATTTCTTAAATAACATCTGGCGATCATGTCACAGGACACCCATCCATCCAATCGAAAAGTGATTTTAATTCCGTAAATCACCTGCATATAAAATGGGAAACGAAAATATTCGCTGAAAATATTAAAACCGTAACACAGTGACTTAATTTCATCCGTTTAGTATTCATACACTTCTCGTTTACTATTTCCTAATAAAATTTTTTTTTCACATTCAACTGTTAAACCGATTTTAATCGGTAGCGTTAAACAAAAATGCACATGAATACTGATGAAGGAAATTAAGAAATAAAATTAGAGTTACCACAAAATATAAACACAAAACTTGAAAAATATACCGAAAAAAATAATCGTGTACAATTATTCGAACCCATACTGTTGGCAAACAACATATTCTGTTAAAAATAAAGAGATTCGCATAGAGATCATTCGAGTTATATTATTCGAATATAAAAAATACTCGATTTGTATTGTCATTCGAATACCCTATATTCTTGCAATTTGAATATACTTTTGTAGCGTGTTCTTTTCTAGAAAATATGCAACATTTTTTCACTTATTTACAAAAAAGTGGCTGTTTGGAAAAGTTTTAATATGGAAATTATTTTTCGTGAAAAATGTTGGATTAATTTCCCATAAACTTTTAATTCTCAAATGACAGAATTCGGTAATTTTCTGCTAAAAAGTGTGGAAAATGTTGCATTCTTTTCTAGAAAAGAAATCAGTATTATTTTGAATACCTTTTACACAAATCACATTCAAGATTTTGGAAAATAAATTAATTTAAAAAAATAAAATATATGTATCGCCCTTTGAAAACAGCAGGTTGAATTAATAAATTGATGTCAATTTTTTAGTGTTTCTTGGAATTTTCATTATGAGTAATCGGAAGTTGTAGCCCGTTAAGAATTCTTATCAGAATCTTAATTGAATTGAATTTGAAAAAATAAGAATTCTTGGACATGCAACCACGCAATTAAGATCACTTCGCGCTGAGAGGAAATTCTCAAAATATTTTTAAAACAACTTGCGAATATAATTTTCATTTGCCATTTCATTCTTTCAGGTTCTCGGACCGCGGTTAATGGAGAATCGCAAGCCATTCCAATTACAGAACACCCTCATTTTATACAACGCATTTCAAGTGATATTTAGCGCCTGGATATTTTACGAGGTACGTTTTATTTGCTTATTTGGGTACATGAAATTCAACTTTAAACTTTCACAACTTGACGAAATATATTAAAAGTTTCTAATACGTTTCCAGCAAAATGGTTTTACGCTTGAGAACCAGACAAAAGAAAAGCCAAAATGTATAAATTAAAATAACGAATTCAGTTCAGCTTCTCCAACTTTTGCGTATTTGATTTCATCGTTTCATTATTTGGGATTTTATATTTTTGCAGCATTTCATTTTCATTTTTTTTAAATTTAAGTTTTTGTTTAATTTTTTTTATCAAACATTCGCTTGACATTTTGTTTTCGTTTTTAAAAAGTCTAAGTTGTGATATTTTTCTAGTGTTTAATGGGCGGCTGGTGGGGTCATTACAGCTTTAGATGCCAGCCCGTGGAATATGACGATAATCCACGTGTCAATCGAGTAAGTCCAGCTGACAAAAAAAAGAAAAAAATTTGAAAAAGTTTTGAATATTAAAAATCTCAAGTCTGAGCACTCTCGAAAATAAAAATCAATTTGAAGAAACATTAAAACCAGCAGCGGGTTGAAAAATATAACAATTTCAGCTGAATGTTTCCGAAGTAGTTTTGATTTACTTATAATTTTATTAGCTTTTTTCACCCATGGGCTTTCGCAGCAGCTTCTAACCAAATGCCGGCGTGCCTTAATTTCAGGGAATATTAAAAATAAATTAATACTTCATTTTCCTGCAGCCTAAATTAATTATTAATTTTAACTCTTATTTTTATTATTTTTGTAGTTTCATGTTTAGTTTTGTTTATCATTTTATATGTCTGCACACATTTTAGTTTTCATTCATATTTAAAATAAGTTTCGCTTTTTAAAATTAATTATTGCTACATGTCGAACCAGTACAAGAACTCTTGTTGAAACATATTCATAAAGCAAGTGGACTGACTGATCGTTGCAACATTAAAAATGGGTCAGAGGAGAATATATAAAAACAAGAGCTTAAAAAGCTTTCTGTCTTGGGGCAGGTCGCATCAAAACGAAATAAAAAATTTCGAAATCTTGTCTTTATGTCTTAATTTTTGGGATAAATAGTTTTATGAAAACAATAACTCGAAACTAATCACTGCACTATGGAAAAGTGTTTTGAGACTCATCTTTAAAAACCATAAATTTTTTTTGGAATTTAAAGTACATCGGAAGCTGATTTTCATTATCCAGACTAGAGAATAAGAGTTTTATACAGTTGAAAATTTCATTTGTTTTAAATAAAATAGTTTTGGCTAGAAAAGGCGACTTCAGCTATTTTCGCATCTATCAAATATTTGATCAAATAAGCGTAACCAATAATTTCTGCTTTAATTTCTTTTAGTTATAGAAAAATATATATAAAATGATCATGTCTTTATTTAGTACAAAAAAATTAAATACGTGGGTCATACACATGAAATATTAAAAAATGTTTTTAAAAAAATAGTGGCTACGACTATTTCATTAAATATTTGTTAGATGTGAAGAATAAAAAAGTCCCACTTATGATTTTTTTGCTTTCAAAAAGTATATATATATATATATATATATATATATATATAATTTTTCATTATATCTGTCAAGTTCATTTCAAGCGATTTCTTGCAGCCAAATATTTGCTATCTGGCATCATCCGGAGAGACCGTAGATACTCTCATCAAGTCTCACAAAACAGTCAGGAAATTAAAAGAAAAAATACAGCTGCCATGATATTCTAAAATACAAGCCGATAATTTTTATAAATATGGTCCCTATTTTTAAAAAGCTTTTATTAAATTCCCTATTATGTTTGTGAGGTTGTAATCGGCTTCCCATAGATTCCAAGAAATATAAGGCTGCCCTTATTTTTTCCGGAGAAGCGGCATAAAACGTCTGCCGTAATGGGTTTTTAAGAAAAACTGTAGTGTGGCAGTTCATTTAGGGCTTTTCTAGGATTTCGGGGATTTTGAAAAAAAAATTTGGGAATTCAAAAATATAAATTGTGTGATAGCGCGAGTGATATAAAACGGCACAAAACTACTGCCACAATGGGCTTTTACGAAGAAGTGTATTGTGACTGTTCATTAGGGGCTCTTCTGGGATTTTAGGGATTTTGGAAAAGGTTTTTAGGAATTCAAAAATATATTTTGGGTGATAGCGCAAGAGATATAAAACAAGCGCGCAGTCCGTGCATACATACCACTTTGATACTCTGCTTAGCATAAAGAAATACATATTTTATTTTCAAAGGGAATATTATAAAATTCTTTTATATTGAATGTACCGCCATTTTTTTCTTTTCCCTACTTTCTCCAAATGTAATTGCAAAAGTTCAGTCACAAAATGTGTAGTACCTCTTTCCATTTGCACAACAATTCGGAGGTATATAAATTTAACTAGGGAAATAATTGTTTAACACTTAATATATTAATTATTTAACAATTAATATTAATTGCTTAACAATTAATATTAATTGTTTAACAATTAACATTAATTGTTACAAAGAAAAAGGTTAGGAAAATATATGAAAAGTAAATGAAATAATTTTTTATAAATAAAAAAAATTACAACGGGTCTAATATTTCCCTTCTAAACTAAGTGAATCAATATTAAATAGTTTTTTGGTATTCCCCTTGTCTGCCCTATTTCTCCCCCACAACACTGTGTGATGTTGCAAATGATTAAATTAATAATTTGCCGTAAGCAAACCACAAATCATGAAATAATAACAACTGCAAGGAGCAGCTACACTTAACAACAACTTAAACCACTTGCTATACAACAACAACAGCAACGAAAAGAAGGAAAAAATATTTAACCAAGAAACAAAAATTTCTCTTTTCACTTTGTGTCGTGTTCTGTGTCTTCTTACATGTTCTGTTTTAATTTTTACATTTTCAGATATCTGTTTCCGGTTGGCTGACAGGACACTATAGCTTCCGATGTCAGCCGGTTGAGTATAATAATAACCCTAGAACAATAAGGGTACGTGTTAACCACCATCACCGCAAACAATTGAGTTAAATTCAAAATTATCAATATTCAAATAACAATTAAATGTTTTCTGTTCGTTGGCCAGTCAAATGTAATTCAGTTTGAATAGACGACATATTTTTGTTTTCATTCTTACTTCCTATTTCCGATTGTAGTCCTTTTCAATTTGATTCCTTCTGTATGCGTATTTTATATCCAACGTCTTGAGTTTGTCGCATGTTTTTATTTTCCATAATACTTGTAGTTGGTGTAGTGTAATCGTTACTAATTTATTATTCATATAATTTGGGATTTAATTGGTTGGTAAACTAACAATTTAATTAATTATTATTCTTATGGACGCCTGCGTTGTATTGAATTTGAAATGAAAACAATTTACATTTTCATCACTCTGTTACCATAAACAATTATTTATAATCACAGTTTTAGGAAAACTAAACTGAAAGTGTTTTCATTGCAAGTCCAATACCGCACAAGTCCAATTATTTATCACACAATTATTTCGAGAGAGCTACAGTTTGTAAAATAAGACAAAGCAAAAATCAATTTCATTTTGTACGACAGTACAATAAAGGATCAAGGCCATGAAACAAATTAATTATAATTATATTTCATTATATATTTTTTACTTTAAAAATTCTGCTTATAAAAATGTGTTTGCATGAGATTATTTATTTCAAATAATTCCAAAAAAAAAGAAAAAAATTAAATAAAAATCAATCAAAAATATTAAAGACAAGCAAAAATTAAGCACTGAATACTCGCACAAAAAACGCGCTTCAAATAACTTATAAAAAATGATTTACAATTATAGAAATCAAATTTGTTTGGCGGGGGTTTTTCCCTTTTAATACTTGACAAAATACTGTTTAAGACCTTTTGAAGGTGGAACGTGTGTGGCGGCACAACATTCTTTGACAAACTTCATAAATCAATTTTTTCAAATCCTCGTCTGAAGAAAGCAAAACAAACTTAAGAAAAAAATTTGAATTCTAAAATCAATCATATTTTTACAACACGAGTAAAAATTATTTTCAGGGACAGCGGCCATCGAACGATATAAAATTTATAACTGCAAATCAGCAATGAAATAAAACTCCGTCCCTACTATTTGGGACGACGCAGAATCATTTAAAAATATTCAGTTCGTGGTACATGAAAGATGGTCTTCAATTATTTTGGATCTCTTAATAACAACTTTTTTCAATTTGAGGTCGTTCCCAAATGAAACGTAATTGGAATGATATCAGGTGGCAAAAGCTTAAGCATTTTGCAAAAGCTTTTTAATGGTCTAAACAATAAAACATTGCTAAAATGTTATGCTGTTATAAATTTTTATTTTAAAACACTACTTTTGAAATATTAAAAGCTCTCTAAAGGGCTAAAAACCTATTAAAAGCTTAAGAGCGTTTAAGAAACACCAAACTCGATTGTCAAAACTTAAAAGCGTTTCATTTTCTTAGCACATCTTTAATATCTTTATATTTCAAGCTTTTTAAAAGCTTGAAAACATTTTAAAAATTTCATAGACTTTTAATAGCTCAACAACTATTTAAAGGCTTGAAAGCTTTTTATCATAATATGAATAAGCAAATAGTTCGTAAGAACCTCCTAAAAGCCCAAGAACTTTTAAAAACTTGAACCGATTTTCTAGAACATAAAAAAGCTTAAAAGCATTTTAATCGCTTGGCATATCTTAGCTTTTTAAAAGCTTACGATCGTTTCAAAAGCCTAATAGATTTTCATTAGTTAAACAACTGGTCAAGAACTTAAAAGCTTTTTATCATAATATAAACAAACTAATAGTACGTAAAAACATATTAAAAGCCCAAGAGCTTTAAAAAAACTCGAAGCGATTTTCTAAAACATAAAAACCTACCAAAAGCTTTTCAATAGCTTAGCATATATTTGCTATCTTAATAGCTTATACAAGCTTTAAACAGCTGCTTCGATATCCAGTAGCTCTACAATTATTCAAAAGCCTTAAAGCATTTTCTTTTAATATAAATAAACGAATAGTTTGTAAATTTATTAAGCTGGTAAAACGTTGATAATTGTATTGATTTTTTAGATTTTAGCTTGTTTGAAAGCTTTCGAGACGTAGCAAAGCTGAATGTGTAATAAAGCTTGATGTGTTACTCCAGCTTTTTCCTTTTTTTTTTTTTTTCTTTAACTGGAAAGTTTTCCCAGCATGTCGTGTTTAAGAATTCCGCAAACCCACTAACTTCACCTGCTCATGTGCGTAGTTTTGAAAACGTTTCCCTTCATTCTGTAACTATTTGCCAACGTTGCGCCTAGGCAACATCAAAGACAGGACACTCAAGTACCCTACTCCTTGAGGATAACAATTCACTACTTCTGCAAGCCAGCGACTACTCTCTCCGATTCCTTGCATATAACAAGAGATTATTAGAGATAGTCAGTTGCCGAAGAAAAAAGTACCGAAGTGTACTATTTTAGAGCTTGTCGTGACGTGACGTCAGCAATTAGTAACGGAATAAGGGGGAATAAAACCTTTTTAAATAAAGGCAGTTAAAAAAATACATAAAATATTAAAGAAAAGTAGTTTGAAAAAAATTTTAATTTTATATTTTTAGTTGAAAAATGTTTCCTTTAAGCTTTTTATAAAAGTTTGTTTACAATATTCGTGCTTGATTTTTGTAGTCATCAAAGAAAAAATATAAATAAATATATAAATAAACCATAAACACTATGACCTCTCTTGACTGCTAAAATATTAATAAAATTTTATTTTATCTCCTTTAAAAAAAGATGGTCCACGCTTGCTGGTGGTATTACTTCTCGAAATTCACTGAGTTTATGGACACGGTGAGTTGAAAATTGAGATGTTAATTGTCAAAATCTTATTAAAAATAGAATTGATAGCAAAGCAAAATTATTGCTGCCTATTCCGTAAATCGAGTAAATTTTAAATTACTCGTTCTTATTACCAATTTTTTCCATTTCCTTTATCTCTTTAGATATTCTTTGTTTTGCGTAAAAAACAAAGTCAAATCACGACACTCCATGTCATACATCACGGCTGCATGCCCATGTCCGTTTGGTTTGGCGTAAAATTCACACCCGGCGGTCACAGCACCTTTTTCGGTTTGCTCAATACGTTTGTGCACATCGTCATGTACACCTACTATATGTTCTCGGCCATGGGTCCTCAATATCAGAAATATCTGTGGTGGAAAAAGTATTTAACAACATTCCAAATGGTAAGAAATCGGTGCAATCTGACCGATAGTTTTAGTTCTATTATTTCATTTATTTTATTGCTAAAATGTTATCAATTATTTCTGTTCTATTCTCGATTTAAGGTGCAATTTATTGTCATTATGGTGCATGCCTTCCAACTGCTCTTCATCGACTGTAATTATCCTAAAGCTTTTGTTTGGTGGATCGGCATGCACGCCGTCATGTTCTTTTTCCTATTCAATCAGTTCTACAAACAAGCCTACAAAGGCCGCAAGTCGGTAAGTGAAACTATTTTTAAAACGATCACCAAAATATCATCATCTATTCATGTTCATCGTTTCAATAATATATTTGCATTATTGTGCTGTTCAAAAATCGAAAGTTAAACAAGAAATTATCGATGTTCGAAAGTCAAAATTTTGTCATTCTTGATCATAAATTGTTAAGCATCAGTAGTAGTGCCTGGTTTCGATATCTAGTGAAGGAAGTTTTCGCATCGAAAAAATTTTTGTAAAGCTGCGTAGTACGAGATTAGTTGGAATAATAATTATTATAAAAATAAATTGAATTTAAATTAGAAAAAAACTTTAATAAATTCAAATGCAGCGAAGTTAATTGAAAACGAAAGAAAAGAATCGAATTAAGACTTAAAAGGAATGGGAGTTAATTATACGAATTAAAACCTATCAAATTTAAATTGAATTAACCGAATTGCAGGGAACTAAGACGCAGTGAAATTAATAGAAATGAAACGAAAAGAGTTGAAACGAAACGTAAGGAATTGAAATGAGTGTAAAAATATTAAAACGCTTCAAAATCAATTGCAATAAATCAAAAAGAATCAAAAGAATGGAACTAAATTATCTTAATTAAAACGAATTAAATTTAAATTAAATGAACAGAATCGCAGTAAATTAAAACGTAGCGAAGTTAACTGAAATGAATAGGAATGAATTGAAACGCGGCAAAATTAATTAAAATTAATTGAAACGAAACGAAAGGAATTGAAACGAGTGTAAATAAACTAAAATCCATTAA
This sequence comes from Linnaemya vulpina, assembly GCA_963675445.1. Taxonomy (NCBI): domain Eukaryota; kingdom Metazoa; phylum Arthropoda; class Insecta; order Diptera; family Tachinidae; genus Linnaemya; species Linnaemya vulpina. The sequence continues at coordinate 5,891,602 of OY776277.1, forward strand.
AATGAATTTAAATGAATTAAAAGGAATGGAAGTAAATTATCTTAATTAAATCTAATTAAATATAAAATAAATGAATAGAATTGCAGAGAAATTAATTGAAGTGAATTGAAACTAATCGATTTCGAATTAGACGAAATTCGGTCAGAGTCTATTTTTTGTTCTATTCAATATTTTACACCAACGGAAAAATAAAAAAAAAATGTTTTGCCAAAATTATAACATTCAAAACTTCATAATTTCGCCTAAATTGTAGGGACTATATTTTCAATATCTCAAAAACCATCTCGTACACCAAATATGTTCTTTTTAGAAAAAAAGTTTTTTCTATAAAAAAAATTTGTAATAAAAAAATTTTTTAAATTAAAAAAAATTCCGTTATTGATTTTCCAAATAGAACGAAAAATAGCCTCTGACCGAATTTCATGCAAGTCGAAAGGTGTCGTGCTTGGTCGATTTGACATGGAATCGCCCATTTGTAAGACACAATAAATAAATTTTGATGTGAAAACTTCTCGCAGGTAGCAAAAACCAGCCAAAATTAGTTCATTATTATCAATTCATCACGAGTAGTTAGTCGTTTTTGTATATGTTTATAACTTATTTCATGTGCAACTCTTAACCCTTGAAATGTCAGCACGTAGAAAAGGAATTTGCAATTAAAAAAATTATCCTGTAGTCGACTGAAAATTCCATTTTATTTGTTGTCTTCATGATGTTCCATTCAATCATAAAAATTATAAATTCTTGTGTGTCCTGCGTGTACTAACGCTCGAAAAATTTCACTTGAAATTCATAACACCAAAAGAAATTTATATATTCCAAAAAATTATAATTCTTATATTTCTTAAAGAATCGACTTATTAACATTTTGTAAACAGCCACTGCAGACCAGGATTCTAGATGTGCTTAAACTAAAATAAAATCTTTTCACTAACTAACGTTGTTGTTATTTTTAGAAATCATAGAACTCATAGAATACTATCGCGTAATAATTTTCTTCTCCGCCGTTCTTATGAAATGTGGACCCCTATTGTGTTTGGCGTTCTTCAACTTAGAAAATGAATTTGCATTTCATTTTCTTAAAATAGATTTCAAATATATTTTATTTTATTATGATGATATAATATTTATATATCTTCAATTTAGTAAAAAATATTGGTTAAGGTCGAAAAACGACACACACAATACGGGAAATTATTTTACTTTAAACCATACAATTTCATGATGAGATGATATATTTGAAAAATTATGTTTAAAAAATTCTAAAAACCTTAAATGGACAGAGATATTTCCCCAACAACGATGTGACGTCAAAAAGGCAGCAAAAAATTGTCAGCTGTTGACAACTATTGACTACTATTGACAATTTCTTAGTATTCTCTGAGGCTTAAAATATTGTTAGTCAATTGTTATCGTCAAGAAGTAGACAAGTGACAAGTTTGTTTTTATCATGTGACATCATGTCGTAATAAAACTTTTATTTAAATTTTTGTCTCACGAAAACACAATCCATCAGTACTGATTTAAGGAAAGAAATCAGTTGCTTGACTTTGAATTAAACCAAAATTCTTAACACAAAATATTGCCGAGCCACGTATTTATCTCGACATTAAGAAAAAAATTAACACCATTTCTATACGTGGGTTTTTGTTTATGAATGAAGTTCAACACATGAGCGAACAAAAGACACGAGTCGCCTATTACAATACCAACACATTTTGACACAAACACACACACACGCCATCACAAGAAATCGCTCTAACATCTTCATGCACACACTCGTGCAGTAGGCTCTCTCCGCTACATACACAAATCGAAGAACTTGACTGCTCGTCCGCCACACTGTGGCAAAACAAAAAAAAAATAAATAAAATAAGTAAATAAATAACTTTCAATGTCGCCATCAATAATGTTCCCACGTTTTTTTACAACAACCAAAAGAGTAAAAAAACAATTTAAAAAAATCCGGTCAATGGTAATGAAATCAACAAAAGCTGAAGAGTGTAAAAATCGAATACTGAAAAGTAAAACCTCGTTAGCGAACTCCAAATCCAAATAAGACCGAATTGACGGCAGCAGCAACTCGCATACATGGAAACAATTACATCACTCCTCGACAAATACGAGCACAAAAAAGACAGACAGACAGACAGACAGATAGACCCACAGACTACTAGACTGAAAAGTCCACCACGGCGAAGGCGCTTCCTTAAAAGGTGGCAGTATTTCGACACATCCTCCCTCTTCCCCACACACACACACACTTTCACTCTCTCTCCCTCTCTCTCTCTCCCCCTGAAAGTGAAGCTTCCATCTAATTATGCGCTTAAATTATCCATATAAATGGTACACTTGTCCCTCGCGATTTATATTCTTGTTGGTACTACATTTCCCGATAAGTTTGTTTGGCAGTGCAACTTCAAAAACGGCCAAAAACTTAAATACCAGCAGTAGCGGCGCCATGCAAAGAAAAACTATTTTACTAACGGTAATTATTTCGATTACGCTTTATTCAGAAAAGTTTGGTTTATTTTTCTAAGAAATTTTCTGCGTGTTCGGTAACATTATGCGGTGGAAAAAAACTGATCAGATTTAATAATAAAAAAAATGGATTCAAGTGCCGAAAATTTCACCGTATAAAAATGGCACCGTGGTGGCTAATGGTGTCGCCAACGGCCACTGTGATCTGGCACAAAGAAAAGTTAAATTAAATTGAAATAGAAAAAATTAAAAACCTTTAAAATAAGAATTGGAATTCGAGCCAGTTTTCGTCTATGAATTTTGTAAAAAATTAAAAAAAAAACACTTTTTTTCAATATTTTTCATCCACGATATCCCACGAAAGGGGTAACCGATTTTGAACCGATTTGCAGTGGCCGACGTGGTTTTTTAATCTTGAGAGCTGATCGGTCAGAGAAAACGTTTAAAAGTTATTTTAAAAAAATAAACTTCTGTAAAAAATGTTTATTTTTAAGTTTTTCAAAATTTCTTGAAATCTACCGGCTCGTGCCGGTTCAAATTCACTGGAAATCTAAGCACAGAACGCCATCAGTTTGGTTGAAATCGGTTCAACCGTTCCAAAGATGCAAGCGGGTCACATACTTACACACACACACACAAACACACACACACAAACATTCATTCATACAGAAATAGTGACGGGCTCTCAGAATTAGTCAAGGAAGCTTCCTGGGACCTCAAAACGTCAAGATCTGATGAGAAATCAACTTTTTCAAAACGGGGTAAAACCAATAACTTCCCGATTTTTTTTAATTTTTCAATTTTCGCAGGGGGTAGTTATAAAATTACATAAATTTGTATATAAAATTTAAAAAAATTATTAATTTGAAAATCTTTAGCTGTTTCTAACGAACTCTGCCACTGGCACGGTTGCCACTCTAAATTTTTCTTCGGGACCAAAATCCATAAAAAAAGAACCAATTTTTTCAATTTTATTTGCATACCAGCATAATACAATACTTTTTACACTGAAGTCAAATTGTCAATTTCTGACTTGTAAACAAAAGTAACAATCAATCAGTGTTGCCAGTATCGCTTTTTGATTTACTACTGTGGGTAGGTAATAATCGATTACTATCAAGTGTTGTAAACGAATCAAATCTTTTACTTTATGTGAAGAGTAATAATTTTCGTAAATACATTTTTACAGGCATGATAAAACTTTCAAAATTTATTTATATTATAATCGTTAACTTTTCATAAAAGAAAAGAAAAAATGAAGCAGCGAACCAAACGTAAAAAACAAAAATTTTTGGTTCAATTGTACCACAGTGGCAACTGTAGCCACTGGCACAATTTCGACGCGTAAGTCTAGGCCTCGATGTATATGCAAATAGCTTCTATTTATGCATATCAAATACTTCAGTTTACCACCACGTTTCAATACGTTGGTATTTGAACAGCAACAACAACATCAAAACGCAAGAGTCTTGTTGTTGAGTTGTGAGCAGTCGGCAAACTTAATTTGCCATGGCTAAGACTCTTACTTGGCTAAATGGCAGTGCTTGTTTGCTGAGTGTCGGCTTGGCTTTCATTTCAAAGCCACTTCGTAATGCTGCACCCACTTCTTCTTGTCCTCTTTCTCTTCAAGCTTCTCTTTTTTCGTTTATTTCTGCTGCTTCAATTTAATTTATTTAATTTATTTTCACTGTCCGCCTTGTGGGTTCTCAAATACTTCATGATTCATTGCCAGTGATCGGATTTCAATACGCGCTCTTTTTTGTTGTTTCATATTGAAGTGATTATTGAGGGCGACCCCTTTAATTTAACTTGTCATAAGTGCCATAAATAAGTTGGAGATTTTGTATAAAATTTCATTATTTACGATCGCAAATAATCGATTTGCTTAACACGGAAAAAATTAACCGCCTGTCCCACGATTTTTTAAATGCATTTCTTCGACAGAACGTTATCGGCTGGCATCGTGTTTAAGACTGGAAGTTCAAAAAATATGTCGCTTAAGCATTTTTGGAGTTTATTTTTTTAAGTTTTATTTACTTCACCTTAACTTTTGTAAAACATGTTTTAGCTCGACCTTGAAAAATCTTTTGGTGGGCTCACGGCTGAATGGAATGGACGAACTAGGCGGGATAAAGCTTTTACACTACGATTGCACAGTGGGGGAAATTGAAATAAATGTGCACTTTCTTATTTAATATTTCGATTGTGGTAAAAGTAATCATGCTATTTAATTGGCCACTTGCAGATCGTAAATGTTTGAAATTTATAATTCAACAAAAAATATTTTTTGCAGGCATATCAAGAGATGTTTGTGCTTCGGGTCACAGTTTAGCGGAAATTTGAGTAAAAATTTTTATATACTTTTTCTTTTTAAATCGAAAACATAATTTGCTATAATAAAAAAATATTTCCCCAGTTAAAAATTTTTAAAAGGCTTAAATTTTCGCTTTTTTATTATTGATGCATTCGACATAAAAACTACGGCATCGAATATTTCGGCTCTACATGGTTGATGGTTGCCAGCCTGTTAAGGCCTGTTTTCTCAACTCGCAAGGCTATAGACAATCTTATAGACTTCTAAAATAATAACCATCTGTGTCGGAAGAGAACTTAGAAAAATAACCTGAAGATACATATAGAAAAATCCCATTTTTGGGATTTTGAAAATTTCCTTTAGGAATCGCGTATATACAACTTTCTTCCAGCCTATTTAAAAATTGTTTCTATTTTTAAATATTATATTATTGAAAAGCCAGTAATTAAATGAATGTTTTCAAGCAAAATTTTTTGCATAAATTTATTTGAAAAAGAGCCGAAATAAAGTTAACAAGAACTTTTTGTTTGAAATATATTTTTACAACTAATAATTTTAATTATTGATGTGGGAAGATGAAAACCATAATATGTTCTGAAAGAATTAATTGTAGGAAAGAAACTAAAGAGAAGATAGTGTCCCACATTCTTTGCGATTATCCAGCTTTGCATCTTTAACTTTTATTAAACTTTCTTGATCGGATAACGTCAAGCGATTAGTTGAATGTAGCAGCAAGCACCAGAATGGAGATCTGGGCCCAAATTACGGCATTCGATATCGATCGAAATTTCTACACAATTTAAATAGGAATTTCGATCGAATTCAAATGCTGTAATTTAGCCTGTGGGTTCCGATCCTGCATAGATTGACTCCGAGAGATAGTTGGGGTTTGTCAAAAAGAAATCATTTAGATTATATTTCAATGCCTGGATGCCACGTAAATCAATCAACGCTCCCTATAGGATTGTGTACCACAATTAAACTCAATGCAGCAGCATTTTTAAAAATCCAAATCTTTAAGAATTTTTACATATAATAGATTTTGTAAATAAAAAGACAAACTGGCAACGCTGGTTGTGTTATAAATAATTTTAGGAGAGAAAACGGTTTTAGGGGGAAACACTGTTTTTGTCTGTATTTACAATAAAGTAAAAGTGATAAATTGCATTAAAACGTCAGTTATTTGCAACTTCTTATTGAAAATATATTTTTTGTAACCGGAATCCTGCTGAAATATCGATCTAAATACATCCCCACACAAATTCAGTTGAACTGCTGAACAATTTAAAAAGCTTGCTAAACCCGGCGACCCCATCCCCACAACGTTCTTGTCAGTGAAAATGTTTGGAGCAGGGAAATTAATTAATTATTCAATTAACTATAAATTGAATGCAATCATCATGTGGCATAACACTTTTACTAGTCAATTTTTTTTTTAACTTAGAAAAAAAAACAAAAAAGTCTAATAATGGGTGTTTTTTATAGAGTGATACAAGCTTAAATCGTACTAAGACATAGTAATATATTTTTGATATCAATGAAACGGTCTTTATGGGATAGATAATTTTATGACATTAATGTTTAAATATGATTTAGGCCATGCGGCCGCCACGGCTGGCGCGTACAAGGCGCAATCTGGAACACCAATTTTCACAAACACTAACATTCTGAACATCATCGTTTTTGAAGACATACGGGCCAATGACTCCGCCAGCCCATAAAGCGCACCAAACAGTAATTTTCTGTGGATGGTGTTTCGACAAAAGCTTGTGGGTTCTCCTCACTCCAAATGCGACAATTCTGTCGCCCAAAAATGGGCTTCATCGGAAAATAAAATTTTGAAAGGACGAAGTGCACGATAAGTTTGACGAACAGAACCATTATTTTGATCAAAAATTTCCACAATTTGCACACGTTGCTCTGGTGTAAGTCGATCCATAATGAAATGTCGAAGTAAATTAAACAAAAAACAATTATCAGCTGTTAAAAGCTTGGTCAAATAAAGCAGTGATGCCAACTCAAAGTTGTATCACTGTATAAAAAACACCCTATACATTCAATACAGCCTAAATGCAGGCAACACTTTTCACAAAATCCCTTCAAAGCAAATCGTGCTGCAACGAGACAAAAAAAAAACTACAGCAGGTAGCAGCCCACTGTTAGATTTATTAAAACCGAAAATAGATTCTCATACATTTTTAATAATTCATAATAATGCAAATATATGCCTCATCTGATTAGAAGACTCCATTATTTCACACGTTCCAACATATTCAAACTAATAAAAACAAAAACAAAAAAAAAGAATAACAAAAATCAATTTTCCTCTTTTATGTATTTTCATTTGTGACTTAATTCTCTGCCTGATGGTACACACCCACGCGCCAAAACGCACACATGCATTTCAAAAAAAAAAAAAAAAAAAAAAAAAAAAAAAACGACAATTGGGCCATAACCCACAAACCAAAATCGAACCCATCAATAATAACGAATAACTTTAACGCACACAAAACAACTCGTGCGGCAATCGCTGTTTGACTTGAATGTAAATCTGTCTGTATCTGTTGGATTAAATATGTTAACAGGAATATAAGAACCTCTTAATGTTCTTCTTGCAGCGCCCCCAAAAGAACCACAAACTCTTAGACAACGGCCATGCAAATGGTGACATCTCGACAACTAAAGACGGCGAGGAGTTGAGCAGCAGCAAACACATGAACGGCCATGTGGCCAATGGTAAGATAAATGGCCTCACAAATGGCATGACAGCAACAGCAACAGCAACAGCAAATGGTGGCAACGCTAGTGCGCAGGGCTACGCGAACGGTGGCAGTGCGTATAAAAACGGCACCGCGCTGGCTAATGGTGTCGCCAACGGCCACAGCGATGTGACACAAAGAAAAGTCAAATAATACAAGTCCAAAACAACGAAACAGCGCAAAACACACAACAAAAAATTAAAAAACATTTAAAATAGAAATTGGAAGCCGCGTTAGTTTCCGTCTGCAGACGACTAACGGAACTAACGATTATTAACTGTTCGTTTGTTTAGACAAATTTCGCAATAATTTAATACTGAAATTGAAACCAAAAGTTTGCTGCTGCGCGAGCTGTTGCTTTCGAGTCAATCTTATTTTGTAAATTATTTATGAGATAATAAAAAACAGAGTTGTATTCAAGGTCTAGGAGATAATATTAAAAAGCAAAAACGTTTGTGATGTATTTCTTAAAAATAAGTCTTAAATAACGATTTTTCTGTAAATGGTTTTCTACTTATAGTTCCGCACTTATTTTCCAATTTTATTTCTTTTATTATTAAAAATTTGTGTTTATTTTCTGCTTTTGGGAACGTTAATTTTTACTCCTTTAAGTTTCATTAAACATCATGTTGAACAAATATGAAAGTTACTTTTTTATTTGTTAAATTTTCTATTAAAAAAAAAAAAAAAAACTAAAAAATTTAGCTTTTCATCGAGACAAATACAAATAATCGCTTTAGTTGTACAAATTAGAAGATGGAAGCTATCGAAGGTTTATAGTTTTAGTGATATAAAATTGTATAAATAGCAACAACAACAACAACAACAACAACTAAAAATAATAATTATAACAACTACAATAACATTAGACTGGCTGGGGAAAGTGAATGTCACAAAAAGTACCACATTCAGCTACATTTTCTTAAAACAGATTTTTTTTTATATATCGAGTTCTGAAATATTTTAAAAACTTCTCGAGAGGCTGTATTTTGGAAAATATTGTAACCATTTATTTGTATAGAATTTGAGCTCCCACATTTCCCAAGTTAGTTTCAAAAATATGCTTTTCAAAAAAGTGCCTTTTACAAAATTCTACAAAATTCGTTTATTTTAAAACCCTTCGAAATATATAATTTAAAAAAGCTAGTAAACTAAATACTTTTTTTTATTCAAAATTTAACTTTTAAAAAACAGTAGTTATGAAAAAATAATATTTTAGAAACGTACTTTTTAAGGAAAGTACCTTTTAAGAAAAGTGCCTTTTGCAAAAGTTATGTGAAAATAATATTTTAGAAACGTACTTTTTAAGAAAAGTACCTTTTAAGAAAAGTGCTTTTTAAGAAAAGTACTTTTTAACAAAAGTACTTTTTAAGAAAAGTACCTTTTAAGAAAAGTGCCTTTTGCAAAAGTTATGTAAAAATGATATTTTAGAAACGTACTTTTTAAGAAAAGTGCTTTTTAAGAAAAGTACTTTTTAACAAAAGTACTTTTTAAGAAAAGTACCTTTTAAGAAAAGTGCCTTTTGCAAAAGTTATGTAAAAATAATATTTTAGAAACGTACTTTTTAAGAAAAGTGCTTTTTAAGAAAAGTACTTTTTAACAAAACTACTTTTTAAGAAAAGTACCTTTTAAGAAAAGTGCCTTTTGCAAAAGTTATGTAAAAATAATATTTTAGAAACGTACTTTTTAAGAAAAGTGCTTTTTAAGAAAAGTACTTTTTAACAAAAGTACTTTTTAAGAAAAGTACCTTTTAAGAAAAGTGCCTTTTGCAAAAGTTATGTAAAAATAATATTTTAGAAACGTACTTTTTAAGGAAAGTACCTTTTAAGAAAAGTGCCTTTTGCAAAAGTTATGTAAAAATAATATTTTAGAAAAGTACTTTTTAAGAAAAGTACTGTATAAGAAAAGTACTTTTTAAGAAAAGTACTATTAAAAAAGTACTTTTTAAGAAAAGTACCTTTTAAGAAAAGTGCCTTTTGCAAAAGTTATGTAAAAATAATATTTTAGAAACGTACTTTTTAAGGAAAGTACCTTTTAAGAAAAGTACTATTAAAAAAGTACTTTTTAAGAAAAGTACCTTTTAAGAAAAGTACCTTTTGCAAAATTTATGTAAAAATAATATTTTAGAAACGTACTTTTTAAGAAAAGTACATTTTAAGAAAAGCACTTTTTAAGAAAAGTACCTTTTAAGAAAAATGCCTTTTGCAAAAGTTATGTGAAAATAATATTTTAGAAACGTACTTTTTAAGAAAAGTACTTTATAAGAAAAGTACTTTTTAAGAAAAGTACTTTATAAGAAAAGTACTTTTTAAGAAAAGTACTTTTTAAGAAAAGTACTATTAAAAAGTACTTTTTTAGAAAAGTTCCTGCTATAAAAAGCACTTATTACAGTTAGTACTTTATTTTAGAAAAACTGCACTTTTCTAAAACTGCCATTAAAAAATGTTTATCAAAAGAACTTTTTAACAAAATGCCTTTTAAGAATTTTCCAAAAAGCAACATTCAAAAAATATGTCTTAGGAGACGAACTTGTTTAAAAATACTTTTTGCGAACAGTTGCAATACTTGCCAGTCTAATTAAAATTGTAAAACAACGCAAATATGCCACGCAAGTAAAAAAGTGAGGTTATTTTGTAAATTAACAAACAAACAAAAATATATAAAATTAATTTTGTAAAGAAACTAGAATAGTCATGCATATAATTAAACAGTAAATGCCCATGAAAATAATTTATAAAAACTCTTGTAAGCAAAGAAATTCAACTACTGAAATGGCCACCAACCTGATCAATTAATGTCATGATCAAAAAGACAAACTGAAATTAAAAAACTAATTTGTTGATGTGGCATAAATCAATCAGGGGTGGATAACGGACTAAATAAAATAACAATTAACTCTCGCCACTGTCAAAAATAAAAATACCACAAAATCCATGATTAAATTATTAAACAAAAACTCTCCCCTAAAATTATTAGCAATTCAGCAATATTTTGATGGAAGTTATTAAAAAGTTATATATAAAAATAATTCTAAGAAGCCTTTATTAATTTATTGAAAACAAAAAGCAAAAAGAAAACTAAATCCCACAAAAAGATTAAGAAATTCTAAAATTATACATAAAGTATTATTAACTAAAAAAAAATTAAACAAAAATATTTCCAAAACTATTTCGAAATTAATTGAAAAACAATTCAAAATTATTGGGAAATTGCAAAAGCAAAATATGGAATCAGGCGTTGATTAGCAGTACTAAAGCCACTGTGCATCGCACTAAATGAAAATATTAAAAAAAAAAAAAATTACAGTTCATGTTTTGCAATAGCGTTTGACAGTGAGTAACAGGGCAGGCGGGCCACAGTGCGCCAACGCGTACCATTTATACGCGCCTAGACACAAACCATTAATTTAGAAGGAATAGATAAAAAAAACACAACCCAACCACGTTTAACTATTAAAGGAGAATTGTATTTATTTTTTAAGTCTATTGTGTAATAAAAATATTATTAAAACTTAAATATAAATTTAAATATAAAAATAAAAACTTATAAATAGTAGTCCGTAAGTTGTAATAGGTTTAGGTATACAGTGATTTTGTATGCAAAAAACGCATTGAAAACATGCACACACACACACACTCACACACACAACAAGAATGAATAAAAATTCAAACTGAATGGCAAATTGCCCAAATCTGACTAAATCTGACACAAAAAGCAAATCGATATACAACAAACAAATCCCACAAAAACAACAACCAACTGCTATTGTAAAGACTTTTTAAAAGAAAAAGAAACAGAGAAAAGAAAACGAAAACGAAAAAGAACTGAAACAGAAACAGAAACTGAAACAGAAACAGAAACAAGAAAAAAAAGAAAAGCAACCACTAGTTTTTTGTGTATAAAATTTAAATTTAAAGAACTGGGCGTTAAGGAAGTTGAACTTATTTTTATTTTCCAAATAACATTTAAGAAAAGAACAACAAATACAAAAAAAAAACTAAATATAAAACAAAAAAGGAAAGGAAATAAACTAAAAATTACATCTTTGAGAGAGAAAAAAAATATGAAATAAATTGTGTGTTTTTCATTAATGAAATTCTATCTGACAGAAGGGTAAGTCTTTAATCTTAAATAGTAAGCTGATTCTTTTTTCCATAATTTTTATTTAAAAAAAATTATCAATTGAGGGATTCTTTGTTTTGTTTAATTGAAATTGTTGTTCGTTGGTAAAATATTTACTTACACACACAAACAACAATAATGATTTTCATAGTGAGATACGTTAACGAGAATTAAATGACAATAAAATAAATGGAATTAAATTGTTGAAGCCCTTAAGGCATTAAACACAATAACGACAGCAGACTACATACTACAACCTGTCAAAAATAGAATCAAAGTGCGTATATGAGAATGATTATTTTCACTACTGCAGGCAACACGGCTACGGGTTGTTGTCCCTGCTGTTTTTGTGGTTGTAGCGAAATTAAACTAATTTCTATTTTGGTTGAGCTACAATGAGTAGATGCAGTGTTGCCAGTATAACGTAAATAAATTCAATGATTGTAACTTGAAAATATGCTGTTTTATTATACAAAAAGAAACAAAAAACTATATTTCCAAGCTAATGAAATGATTTCTTGTAATATACAGTGGACTTTAAATATATTCAATTGGAATAACACTATTTAAAAGTATTACATACATGAAAGCGGCTACACTGGCATATGAAGAGAATTCTACTACAAACAACAACTCACGGTTATTGGTGTGGTGGTGTCGTTTTAAAAATAGTTAAGTAGCTGACTACGAGGCGACGATTGTCGCCAGCGACTTTCGTGGTCGGTGTTCGTGTAGCCTGCTGTCGTTTTTGTGTTTAAGGCATAACCCGCGAGCACACCATGACATTTTGGGCCACCACATTTACTATTTAAGGGGCAGTGACACATAAGGATGTAAACAAAAATGACAAGCGTTGCGCACTAGTACATACTACTGTGTTTGCTTGTGCTGTCACAACGTTATATATTTTATTCTGCGCTCCACTGGAATACTGACATGTAGAATGCAACCACGTAAGCCAACCAACAAATCCAAGTTCTTGCTCTGCTATCCATTTTGAAATTTCACAATGTGGTTTCTAATTTCACTTGGAAATTTGGAAAATTTTTAATAGCCCATATTATGAATGACGACGTCGACATCACATCAAGAAGACAGCAACAAAAAAGAATTTTCACTTGTCATTTAGTTGTCGACAATAATTAATTATAATTGACAGCCTTTTGGTATTCTCTAAGGCGTATAATAATTAAAGAACATGTTACCAGAAGATAATTTCTATTGACAAAGACTAGACAAGTGAACATTTTTTGCTGTCCTGTTGAGATGACGTCGACGTCGTCATTCGTAATACGGGCGAATATGAATTATCAGCTTTTGCATAACTTTTCAATTTTGTCGAATTTATTTGTTTGGAAAAACTTTGATGTATTAAAAATGTCAATGAAAATTAAACCAGACCGGAAATAGCAGTTATTTTCAAAATTTTAAATAAAAGAAAGGCCTCCTACACTGATTTTCTTTAGCTGCATTAATATTAATTTTTATTTTAATTCATTAAGAAATTCAATTTGTTTTTCAAGACATATTTATTCACCAGAAAATAAAAGCTACTGTTTTGATATCTCAATCCGTGTTATTATTATTTAATCGAACATATTTCGATCTCTTTTTTATATAATAAATAAAAAAAAGCTTCTCGAGGATATACAAGTTATATCCTGACCACTTATCGTTTTCAAAGTTAATATTAACTGATCACCATAGTCTGTCCAAAAAGATTGTTAAACAAACAAAAAAATTTAAAAAGAGATATATTTTAGAGAATTAAGTATATCTCATAATATATATAAATTTTATTCTAAACATAAATTAATACTAAAAATATATAGAACAACTAATTTTTAAGCGAAAAATAAAAAAACAACTCTTATATTCTGAGGAAAAATAAAACTAAGCGAATAATTGTTGTTTTCTAAATAAAACCCAGGATCAATATGTGAGTTTTACTACAAAACTTCCTGGTTTTTATAATAATTAAATTTATTATAATAATTAATAATAAATAAATAATTAAAGCCTTTTTATCTAAGAAATTTCAATAAATAAATAAAAATTATATCAATTACGGAAGAATAAACGCAATTACAATATATTATTCATTCATACAGACGAGAGAATGGCCAAAATAACGTTTTTTTTTTATTATACCAAAAGCAATGGCTTCCAAACTGTTGCCATTGGCTGTACGACTTAGAAAGCTTTGCTTCTAAATAATATAAAGAATTCTCCCCATACAAAAACCATTTAGTGGAGAGCCTTTTAAAAGTGTGTAGAAATGGAAACGGCAAACATGTAACGGATTATTTATTTTGTAGAATGTGGATATCATACATGTATGTGTCACCCGTGCACATACATATTTATTATTGTCAATAGCTCTTCATACATAAGCTGAGAAAGCACTGTTTTAATGACATCGCAAGCAATCTTTGTCATTTTCGTATATTTCATTGTGTCATATTTCCCTGCAAACTATTTATTTCTTAAATTTCAGTAAAACTGCAGTTTCTATCTGAATTGTCATATAAATAGTGCTCGTAGAAATCGTATAATCACACAACCTTAGCACAATATAATTCTCAAATTATAAAAATCCCACAATATATATGTGCATACATACATACATAAGTACAATATTATTTTTAAAAAATTATTATATATTAAAATGGTACCAAAACAGTTTTACTTACCAACAGAAAACTGCTTGTTTATTTAAACTTAATAATATGCATGCCTATACACTCATTCAAACATATTAATACGCATACACACTTGTAGAAGTGTGTGCATCCACACACACTCACATATATTTTCAACAAACTAACCGACTTCACATCTTTCCGCGAAGGAAATACATTAAACAACAACAAACACATGAACTCTATGCTCAAAGCTCTTTTAAATGGCATGAAGATCGTTTCTTCATGCGTACACACGAACACATACACCCGCGTATGCACATCGACAAGTGCTGCATAAACCGACAGAGCCTACATGCCATTTTATTGCAGAGACGCTGCAAAAACCGATTGCTATTTTTAGCTAATAACTCTATTTAACGACATATTAATCACACACTTTTATTGCCCACTCGTTTAATAACAGGTAAATACCATATTTTTAATAATTAAACACTTTTTAATTGGTTGAAATGGCAATTTTCATTAAAATAATCGGAACTACTTGTTAATCCGGCGGAAATTTCACGAAAACTGAAATTATTTATCTACTTGGCAGTGTTGCATATCTACGAGGGATTCATCTTATTTTAGCAGAGTCGTATGTATTAACCCATGAAGCACTTGCATAATTTTAAAATTTTCTAATTATATGTAAGCGTGTCGCTTTGCATTATATATATATATATATATATATATATATATATATATATATATATATATACATATATATATATATATATATATATATATATATATATACATATACACATACATATATATATTTATACATATATATATGTATATATATATATATATATATATATATATATATATATATTTATTTATTTATATATATATATATATGTATATATATATATATATATATATATATATACATATATATATATATATATATATATATATATATACATATACACATACATATATATATTTATACATATATATATGTATATATATATATATATATATATATATATATTTATTTATTTATATATATATATATATATATATATATATATATATGTATATCCCAGATAATTAGGCTTATATATTATATATATCTTGTTTCCTACTTCTTATTGACCCTTCAATATCATTTTAAACTCTAAATTATATATACGAATACAAAAAAGCCCGGAATTATGTTCTGATCTTAATTCCAATTATTTCACTATCTTGATTCTATCTTAGACTATATATAAAATCATGTTGCTTGAAAATTTGGTTCCACTGGCTAATAGCTTTACGATTTGAAACGATTCACGTATGATTGATGTTACACTGGCTATTAGCATTGGGATCCGAAAGGATTTCCATTCGGTTTTGTTACACGATAACAAGCGAAGTCATATGTCAAAAGTGACAGCACTGATATATATATATATATATATATATATATATATATATATACATATATGTATATATATATATATATATATATATATATCATTATACAACTGTTAGTCTTAAAATGGTCAAAAAGGTGACAACAAAACGACATTTGTAGCCGTTTTGTGGTTATATGCTTGGTATATGTATATGTACCTATTATGTTTACATATATCCTTTATACATCGTAAGTAATAATTTTCATTCGATGGACGACGCTCTAATTATAAAGCCGTAGCTCACAAATATTTTAGACCATCAAGACTCTATTGTTATTATATTCGATTGAACGTCGTTTAATATATAGTATTTCTATACAATTGATAAAACATGCTATTTATAACTTTTCCCGCAACAGAACGGGTTAATTTTGAAAATGCAACCCTTTCATTTCATTCAAATGCGCCAATTCGTCCGTACAACTCTGCTCAGTAGATAATAATTGGTTACTTTTAGCGCAATTTCCGCCGGATTAGATAGCTTTTTCGTTTCTCTCTGTATATTTAATTAAAATTTGCATTTAATATGTTTAAATTCGTCAAAGTGTTATAAAAATGTGACAAATATGTTCACAAATATGTGTTGCTTCAAATAATATAAATAAGTTGTGAGCTCAGATAAGTTTGTGTGTGAAATATCAAATTATAATTGCCTTCAGCAAGCAGCAAAATTATTGCTGATTGTTTCTTTGCCATAAAAGTTAAAAGAAATCATTCTAGTGTAGTCTCATATTGTTAAAATTAAGCTTCTTTGTTTAAATGCATAAAAATATATCAGCTTTGGTATGAGAAAAGCCTTTTTGTTATGTAGTCTCCGATGTGAAAAGTCAAAGAATGAAAATTAGTGGCAATTGAAATAAGTAAATGCTTAAAATGTATCATTTGTTTAATTAAAGCATTGCAAAAAGCTAAGAAAATATATAAAATGTGTGTGTGTGTTGGTAGTGCTCAAATTGTGAAGTATTCAAGTCTGTACATATCGTCCATATATCAGTTGAGGTACGTATGCATATATTATCCTTATTTCTTTGCCGGAATTGAAATTATGTTATTGGCTGGCTTCAGATATAGCGCCCTAGATTATACAAAATCTAAGGCGACATGCAGCACAAAGCTGTTGATAAGGTATATGTGCCTTGTGTATATTCTTAAATGCTAAGGAAGTTGTGAAATTCTCATTACCAAAATAGAATTAAGGGTTCATGTATGTCAGTCCAAGACAATTTACATTATACTCTTGATATGTATGATTTGGTTTACATAATCAGCCTAATGTCATTAAGTTTTTCGTACAAAAATCAAGTAAGATGCAAGACTAAAAACGTCTGCGGGGCAAACGCCAACCCACTAAGCAATCACTGTTATTAATAACCAACACAAAGCAATCACTTCCCTTAAATATTCTTAAAATCTATTGGAATTAATTGAAATTGACTTTATATATGAAAACGCTCTTTCTCAGCAATAAAAACAATATTTGCATTTATAGTATTATCTCACTCGTTGTATATATATATATATTGAATAGATTATTTTCACAGATTAAAATAAAATAAAAAATTATATTTTCTATTCGAAGCAACTTAAGTTTAAATAAAATAAAACTAAATTACTGCCTATTTCACATTATGGCAAGACTTCTTCCTTTGCATTTGAAACCCAAATGTAATTGTACGAAAGAAAGAATTTTTGCAGTAGGCAGTAAAACTTAAAAAGCACAAAATAAAAATAAAAGAATAATATTTATTTCCATTAAATATTATTTAAAAAAATATCCAAATTTAAAAACAATAACTTAATATAAATAAAGATAAAACATTCTGAAGTTTCTAGCTTCCATTTAGCGCGCATAATAAAAAAAATATCATTTTATAAACATAATTTAAGAAGTCTTAGAGGCTACAACACTCAGTTCTTAAACCTTCTTTATACATATTTCTAACATACTCGCTAGTATTTATTTGTTATTCTAAAAAAATATCATTTCGTTTTGTAGATTTTCACATTAAGGGCATTCATTTGAACATATTTTTTTTTTGTATGGGTGAAAGAAAAAGTGGAAAAATGCCTTTTTTGTTAAAATATATATATATATATATATATATATATATATATATATATATATATAATTTTCCACTACAAACGTCAAACAATACAACACCGCCATTTCTAATAAATGCTTAAATTTTCATTCGATATCTTGAAAACTATAACTTTTATCCGCAATTGTTTTTTTGCAGATCAGATATTTGCACGATTTAATTTAAAAAAAACCCGTTCACATTAATAACAGTGCAAATTTGTCAACTTTTCCTTTTACAGCCAAAAATTTTTCAAATCAATGCCTTTAATGTTTAGTTGAGTAGAAAAAAGCTGAATCGATAATGATTCAATCTAATGAGTGTGTTCTTTTCTTCAAAGAAAACTCAATCATATTATCAATATCAATTATCGACTTCTTAGATTTTTTAATATTCGATTCGAGAACTCTCAAATTACTGGTATAATCCGGCAATTTTTGCAATGTCTGGGCCATTTCACGTGCCAACTTTTTCGCACGCTGCTGTAGAGAAACGTTGGATGAAAATTTATTTTTCGGACTGTATTTGTAGTGATTGTAGTCATGCAGTTCACCAAAATCCAAAATATTCCATTCGCCTGTCACCATATTCCAGGTAAATAAAATCCGACATTCATATTCTCGCCTATGAAAGGCGCAATTGAGTTTACGTGAGCAATTCAAGCAAGACGACACTTCTTCGCGAGCCGAAAAGTGGGCCATTAATATACAAAATACAGTGAGAGAAGTGGGACATACCTGGAAAGAAATTCATAGAGAATTTCACACATAAATATTTTGTTTGATTCAAATGTACGTACATTTATCAGTTCGTATGCCCAATCGTAAAAAAAGTCATAAGTTTTCTGATTTTTCTGACACAATGTGCTGATGGCATAATATGTAAAGGTTTCCATATCAAATGAATGCTGTTCAATTACTACACTTGTACAGCGCAGCTGTTGGTAGGAAGCCTTCGAAATCATTTGCATTTCCGAGTAACAGGATCCATGAACTTCCATGGGTAAAAGTATGTGGTAGCCGGGGGATATGCAGTCGTCTAAGATGAGCGAAGTAATGAAAATAGAATTATTATAACAGAAGTTTGCTGCTAGTTCGCCGATGTCGCAAGTTATCGTTTTATCGAATATATAACATTTGAAACAAAAATAATTTCATTTATTGGATGGAACGACAGTTTTGAACATCGGCGAACAGGCAGTTGTTATTTGTTGCGGGTTAATTGAACATGACAATTATGAATTATTTAAATTATGAATTATTAATCCTACAAATATGTATCCAAGTGATACAAATTCTTGCAAAACTAAATTGCAATCTTGCACTTTTTAAATGATTTTAAAATTATGTGTTCCTTCTTCCTGATTATTCTACGCAAAACGAAAAAGACTATTTACTTCCTATTGGAGTAAATTTGAATGAATTTGATGTACAACTGCTTATACGAACCTTCTTCACTTGTTATAACAGAGGCAGCATCATCCTCTTCAACGAAACGTCTTAAAAACTTCTTCGTACAAACAGGTTTCTCTGACATGGCTCCGCCTTGCAATGGCACCTCAACAACCGAGCGATATTCATCTCGGCGTGGTGATAGAAATACTGATACATGATGATTGGGCGATAGAGAACCACTCACCTCCAAATGTGAACGTTTTGTCATGGACAGCTGTAGAGGTGAAAGAGTACCGTGAGGCTTAAAACTCAACATGTATTGGGTAGCAGGTGAAAGAGTATGACCAAAACTTTGTGGTGGAGATTTTTGGTTGTTGTAGAAATGATTGGTAACAAAGTGACGGCTGGGAGAGCGCATTACAGTAGTACCATTGCCACCATTGATATTAACAGCGCTGCCACTAATGCCCGATTGTGTTATTAAGCCCGAAGTTGAAGGGGGAGATCTAAAGCCCAAGGGGGAAGTACATGAACGATGTAACGGCGATAGAGCAGCCGTTGTTATTCCATGATGCGTGTGAGGGGATGATGAGGGCGACGCATAGGGTGAAATGTTATGAAAATGAGTTATATTGTGTCTGGGTGAGAGACCACCCGTGTTCGCGTTACTTAAAAAGGAACTAAAAGTATTTGAAGTACGTGTCTTCGTGAAGGGTATTATGTTTTCAGAATTATCTTCGGAGAACTCATATTTGCGATCAGCTAAACGTCTCTTTCGCAATATGGAAATTTTCTCACATTTTTCATTTTCTTCCGAAAATTCATAAGCGGCTGCTCGATCATTATTATTTCCGTTGGTATTGCTATTCATATTAGCCGTCGATGAAGTTTTTACCGCAGTTATGTTTGCTTTTAATCCAGTGGAAGAAAAGAATATAGAGACTCCCTTACGAAAAGATTTTGTTACTATACGATGTCTTTGGCGGGGGCCTTTTTGCATTAAATTGGTATTATTTTTGTTAGTAGTCACTACGCCCGAGTTGCCATTACCATTTACATTGTTATTAGTCGCCGTTCCAATGCCAACTGTAGACGATATAGTGCCTGAATTGTTTATGGCTGCTGGTGACATGGAATTTATGCGACTGGCACCATGTGGATTGCAATTCAATATCAATTCTTCGCATGACTTGCGTGATAATGATATGGGGGAGTCATTTTGACTAGATGCAGGTGATCTTAAACCATTCGAATTTAATTGTGACATAGTCACAACACCACTGCCAGAATGCGTTGAATCAGTTTCTGCATCACCAAAATCTTCAATTATTCGAGCGACCACATTATTTTGAGAATTTGTTGATTGACTATCTATGCTAAAGGTATCAGTTATGTCTGGTGTTCCATTAAACTGTATGGGAGTACGTCGTTCTGGCACATCATGATTGAGCAAAGAGGATATTAGCACAGGATTCATATTGTTATTAAAATTGCTACTATTTTCTGTATTATAAAAAGGTTTGAGCATTAAAACTGATGACGAGTTAAGGGGTTGTTGATTTATTGCACTTTGTTGCTGTTGCGATTGTTGTTGCTGTTGTTTCTGCTGTTCTTTAGGCGGTTGTTCCAAACGCATATGCAGCATATGAAAAAATCCATTTGAAATTATTAAAATGCGTTCAGGACAGATAAGATGTAAACATGGATCGAATTTGCGATCTGACTCAGTCGTTGAATATTTTGTATGTACAGTTAAATTGCATTTAAGGCAGAGGATTTGTCGACGGAAATCTTTTTGCATGAAGGATAAAGTTTTTGATTAAAAATTATTTATTTGATTATATAAAGTATAGATTACAGATATAAGGTCTGTGACAGAAATTGTTTAGAATCCGAAATTCATTTGGGTCGATTTTGTTTTGCTTTCTTTAAAATCGATCGATTTTCTCAATTCCGACAAATTCTAATTTCTTGTTTTTATGGTTGATGCGGTTATAGTTTCCAATAAAAAAATTCAATTTCGATCCAGATATTACTTTTGATTACATTCTGAGAAAGTTGATCGATTTCCGTTTCCGCAAGTTTTCT
Organism: Linnaemya vulpina; assembly: GCA_963675445.1. Lineage (NCBI taxonomy): Eukaryota > Metazoa > Arthropoda > Insecta > Diptera > Tachinidae > Linnaemya > Linnaemya vulpina. The sequence continues at coordinate 5,912,934 of OY776277.1, forward strand.
CGGAATCGAAACAATTTTGTGTAAATTTCTGTAACAGGCCAGATAATATATATATACATATATATAGCTAATATATTCATTTTTCAAAGAAATGAGGGAATTTTATCCCACATAATGAATTTAATTGGCTTATTTTCTTATTGTGAACAACTGAAATTTAGGATAATATCAACTGGACTGTTACGAGTTTTCTAGAGGATTTGTTTATTATTTAGAATTCGCAATTAAAATATATATATATATATATATATATATATATTAAGTTACATCAAACTTACATCCGTCTTCCTCTTCAAATTCTCTTAGTTTGTTACATTCTAAACAGCCCAATTTAGGAACTTTAACATAAGTTATATAAGAGTCTTCGTTTTCTTCCTCGGAAGCACCATGGACAATGAGTATACGTGGATCACAATTTTTCCATTGGATCATGCTGACTTTTTTAATATTGTCAACACCGTGATCATCAAATAGACAGCATGTGTAGAAATTGCGCAAAGGTTTGTAGGGGTGATAAAGCCAGAAAAATAACCTATGAATAATAAAAGTCTTTATATATGTCACTTATATATATGAAGTATATATAATTACGTATACTTAAATCCCATACTAAAAGAGTAATGGCTAACTGAGGCACTGTCACTGCAACAGAATTTGTAGCTCAGCATAAATTGGCCACAGGCTGAGAGACCCATGAACACTTGTCTATTGGATAAGGATGACATAAGTGAAGGACTTATACACAATGTAAAAGTAAAAACTTTAATAATCTTACCCTTGCATACCATTTGGTGGTATGATGTCCTTCAGGCAAAAGCACAATCTACTTGGCACATTTGTATAAAAGGACTTCTTCCTCATTACATTGCCAATATACTAAAAGGAATAGATAAAGAAAGCGAAAATTTTAATCTTTATACCTAAAAATGTATCTTAATGACAAAATCATTTAACTACTTCTCTTTTCATTAGTTTATTGGCCAAATTTTCTTGTGTTGAGCATTTGTTCGTGTTATCACCCCACCAGCCAGCGACCCTATATCTGGTAATACCTCTTCGCATATGTTCATACTCTTCCTCAGTTTCAGAACTTTCTGCTAAAGAAAATTCTTCTTCCTCATCTTCAGATGAAGATAAATCAATGTAATTATGACTACGAGTGCTGCGGTCCATTCTAAATAATTCTTTTGCCAGCAACTGAAAGATTGCGAATATAGTACGTGAATATTTTTTTAGAGTCCTATTGCCACAATATTGAATTTTTTTCTTACTCGTTTGAGCCATTGATATATGTAATTTTATGGTTTTGTACCGCAATTAAATAAGACCATGCTACTCTTTACAAATTCAACACACTTTTTAAAGAGATATTTACTTAATTTATAACATTTTGTTATAGTTTTCCTTAAAATAAACTATCGTTTTAGCACTTCTTACAAAGAGCATCAGCAGGAAGAAAAAAACCGAACAACAACAAAAAACTCTTTTGACAACAATGGTTTTAGAAGCACTAGTGGAACTTTAAACCGGTACAGCGCTGCATTGTTTATGTATGGAAATTCACTGCAGAAAACAGGGCTGGCAAATTCGTTTACTAACGTGCGAATTGTATATATCAAATTACTGTTAATTTCGAATAGTTGCGGCGGAATGACAAGAGCCGTGGTCTTATAAAGAAAACGCCAAATTTCGATAGAAATTTGATATTTTGAGTATATAAAGCGCTGGGTCATATTCGAACATAATGACAGTTTGAATATTTTTCAAGTGATTTTGAGTTTATGCTAGTTTCCTATTCCAGTATATAACTTTTTTAAATTCTTGTGTATTCGAGGAAACTTTTAGTAGCCTTTATGTAAAGCATCTTTTTTGAATTTATAAGTTTTTTCCTCAGTTTTTGATGGGTCATTCTACTAAATTTGTTCCGCTTAATTTTTTAGTGAATATAACGGATCCGGTAGGAATTTTCATTCTAGATAAATGGTGAAAATTATCCAGCTCAAAGTAAAATTATTATTAGCAGATTTATTTTAAATAGTCTTTTATCCGTACGAACTTTCTTTAAGTTCCCAATAAAATATTCCACATCTTTGATAATAATTTATTAGAACTTAAGAATAAATTATAAAAACATTAAAATAAATAATTAAAAACAAATAAATTCCTTTTATGATGAATAACGAATGTACGAGTATGTATGAAAATTATGATAAAAGCTTTATCGCAGTCAGAAAATAATCAGAACATTGATTCATGTTCTCAAGACATGTATGTTTGATTCGGTAACTGTTTCGTTAGGTAAGTCGGAGGTCAGTATGTTTGAAACCTTTTGTTCCGTCCATATTGAATGCTTTGAAATGTCCTGATTTGTAGCGTCTAGTCTCTTTATATTCATAATCTTGGTGATGTTAATGTCTGTTTGCAGTTCTGTGTTAATGTCTGGTTGTTGCTGTAACGTTTTCTGAAACTGTAAAGAAAGTTTTCTTTTAATTTTGGACAAGTCCAGCCAATTGTTTACTTTTAAAGGTTTTGGGATTTCAGCTGCGGGCACAATATCCATAATAAGTTCAGGTATTTGTGGTAAAGCCGTCTCTTCTTGGTGTTGCTGAGGAGAATCAAAGATCACCCAGTTGTCAGGCCTGGAAAATAGTACATGTCAATAGAAAGATCTTGATTTATAAATAATTAGGTTACAGAGTAGTCAGTCGCTGGTGATGAGTAGTTTCAATGAAAAATAATGCATGCGACTAAACGAAGCCAGAGTGCAAATTAAGGCATTCGATGTCGATCGAAATTCGTGTTGTAATTTCGATTGATATCGAATGCTGTAGTTTGGTCCCAGATTTCTATTATTATTAATTTTTGCGTAAAAAACAAGAATAATAAAACAATAATCGAATATAATTTTATCGTTAATATTGTATGAGCAAATAATGTAACTAACAATATTATTCGATTGTTATTCCGATAGAATTATGAAAATAAAAATTGATTTAATACAATTCTTAGAACATAAATTACTGATGTAAAATATTTTATTAGAATTCGATTGAAACTCATTAAAATTAAATTTTAATTAACAAAAATAAAATATTCGACTTTAAATACTTTTAGAAAAATATTTAAACAAAATAAAGCAAATAAAACTTTAGCAATGCATGCTGTCGAGTTGGTGTAGCGTACTCGAAATCAGTACTTATCAGATTATTGTTTGATGATTGCATATTCGAAATATGTATTCCACTTTTAATAGAAATTCAGAATTTTCGCACAAATTTTTAAGAAATAAAAAAGTAATTTGTTAATTCAAGAATTTCAACTAAAACTCAACTAATAATTTCAACTTTTGAAAAATAGTTATTGCAATTACAGTGGGTGGGGTAAGTGCATCACTAAAGACCTGCCACTTTCTTCGCAATTTTAGCTATTTCATATTTACCTTTCCGGCTTCGTTAGAATATTGATGGGAGCAAAAGCGATTTTTTCTTGATTCCGTTTATTATTTTTGTGACTGTTTCTCTTTCTTTTGCGCTGAAGCTCCCGCAAAAGGTCTGTCTTCACCTGGCTCATAGTATCAACTACTCTTTCGCTGGATTTTTTAATGCTACTGTCAGAAGTGTTATCAGAGTCCTCGGCTAATATGTCATTTTTGAAATGTTTTCCTATAGCGTCGGGAAAATCTGTTGAGAAGTTGGCGTTTGTTATGTCCAATGGCGGCGAATCGTGTTCTAATTTCATTGTACTATTCAAAACTGGCAACACATAATTGTCGTCTAAAGTCTGGTTGTTATTAACGGTCAAATTTAATGAGTCCCGTGATGCTGTTAACATGTGTTCTGGTCTCAGGTAACCGTCCTTATTGAAATTTCTTAGCATAGGTGATGTGCCATAATCCTCATCGTATTCATAGTCTTCCTCCTTATCGTCATCAGTTGTTGCATCCAATGTCAGGTTACTGGCAGGCTCTAGAGCACGCAGCGCATAGTCATAGTCGGGTATTTGAAGAGGTGGTGTCAAAGTCAAAACCTCTTTCCGTTGTACTTCTGTCTTGGGGCGTGTGTAATATTTTTGTAAGTTGGTTGTGGAAAATGGGCTGTTATTATTTTGTTTGTAGGGTACGTCGTAAGCTGAAACTTGTTGTCCCTTAGGGGGACTTTGCTCGTACCAGTGTTGGTGTTGTGGTGTTTGTTCAAGTCCGTAACTTCCTACTGTATTGCTTTGGCTTTTATCCGGCTGGGGCGGGCGTATATTAAAGCTAAATATACTGTCTGCTCCATTAGAACTAGTAAATCCCGTTATGCTGCCGAAATTGCTATGGCTTATTGAAGCTGACGAAGTCTGTACTTGGGCGGCTGTGTTCACTGGGCTTTGACTGAAGCTAGACGAACCAGGAGGTGGTAGTGCCACCTGAGAAAAAGGTTTTTGATAAGCAGGCTGTTGTACATTTGCTGTACTATGAGGACCTCCTACCACGGTTTCAAAGCCAGGCTTATCGTTAAAGCCTATGGAGGCTGGTAGAGGTCGTTTGGTGTTTAGATTCCAACCCACTACACTCTGTAAAAAATTGGGCAGCTTGGAAGTATTGTGGTCTTCGTGTTCATTAACAAATATTATAGTGGGTGGTTTGGTTTTTTGGTTTTGTAGTGAAGTGGAAAGTTGGGTTGGCGGCGGTTGATAGTAGGCATAGATGGGCGTGGTCTGGTAATTTGTCGTATAACGATCAAACTTGTTGGGATTATATCCATTCGTATAGTCCAAGACGTGTGGTGTACTTTGTGGAAGTTTGGGACTCTTGTTCGTCTGTCTTATATTGATTTCAATTTCGTACTGATTGTCTCCGTTCACCGAGTCCACGATGAGCTTTTGAGGCGCTTTAGTAAACGAAGGCCTATTATGGTATTGTCGTAGTTCGAAAGTTCGTGAAGTGGTGCGAATGAGTTTGGTTGGCTTTGGAGTCAGTGTTCTGTTATTGTGTACTGCAATGCGGGTAATATTTGAGGCATGTTTAGGTTTTATTGAACCTTTCAATTGGTCCGTAATCGCAGTCGATATAAATTTGCGTTGTACTCTTTTGTGATCGATGGGAATTGCTTGTATGATGGGGTCTATGTCCGAGTCGTAAATGTCCTTGCAAGTCACGTTCTTCAGTTCAATGTCCTGTAAGTTATTATTTATCGTCGCAAGTTCTCTTTCAATTTGTTTGTCCAGTTCATCTCTTTGTTTGCTGGTATCGGTTGTGTCATGTGTTGCAAGTTGTACTGGTATAGATACGACTTCCAATTGTTTTGTTTTCGTCTCAATACTTATGGTAGGGTGGCGGGGATTGTTTGAAGATTTCAAGTCTTTCAAGTCGTCCTGTGAGTTGTCATTGGTTTCGGTCTGTTGTGTGATTTGTCCTTTAAATTGTTTTTCCGTCATAGTTCTTTTGCCCTGCTGTTCTTGAACTTGTCCGTTGTGTGCGGGTTTTTCGTCATCTACAAAAATATCAACATTTCCTATTCTCGGTTCCAGTTCGGCTCCCTTATTTGTTGATGTTTGCTTAGCTTTGTCTCTGCCAGCATTTCGTAGTTCTATCGGTATGTTATTGACTATGATCGTTCTGCGAGTAGTGCTTTGCACAACGCCAAGTCTATTGCCTCCTTTACTATGGTTCTTGTCCAATTTGTTATTAACACCTGGTATAGGCTTCCGCTTGGTTACATGTACCGGGGAGACCCTTTTTTTAATGTCTAATTTGTCATTGATTTTGCCACCGCTTGAGGCATTCGGTAAAAAGTCAATGTTTGGTTTTGAAGTTGGGTCCTTAATCAGTGTTATGGCCGGTCTGCGTTGAGAGAAGCCTACTTTGTTGTTGTTGTCACTAAGATGAGTGTCTGTGTTATCGGGGGATTTTGTTTCCAAGTGCATAACGTCAAATACACGGTCAGGTAAAGTGGGTGGTTTGAAAGTCGTTGTTTGTGCAAATTGATGTACTGCTGTATGAGTCCGGTCAACTAAAGCGAATGGATCCTGTTCTAGCCAGGGTCCTATATCGAAGTCCTCTAGTGGAGCTACACCGCAGGGCAAACGGTCATTGTTAGGAAACTCGGCAGGTAGAAAAATGTGCGGTTGGAAAGTTCCTCCTCCTACGGCTCGACATAAGACCGAAGCTAAAGATACTCTGCGTATTGAATGAAGTTGGGCAGGAGTAAAAGAACTTTCAAAGCCCGAATTTTCATACCAAAAACGGTCTCCTTTACGAGAATTACTAAATTGTTGGGCTATAATGCAGGCAAATGTCGGCCCTACCAGGCCTCCAACAACTGGCCTTTCGGCTATACCTCCCACAAATAAATCAATATCGTGGACACTGTGATATGCGTGGCTAATGCGTCGTGCTGATTCAGGGCCCACTACATTGGCGAGCTCCTCCCAGGAATTTATAGGCGATAAACCACAGGGCCCACGCCAGTTTGTGTAAGGAGGTATGCCATGATCGCGGCCACGTTGTATATTAATGGCAGCCAAGTCCAGACCAAAGGGAAAACCTATAAACGAAAGATTTGGAAACAATTTTTTACTCCAATATAAAAATCAAGCACGAGTGGATGGCTACCTGGGGTTTGGAATAAGTGATTGGTTAGTTCTGGTGTTATAAATTCATCTCTCTTCAAAGCTTTTTGTGTAGCCATGCCTCTAATTAAACGGTGCAAGGAGCCCACGGATCCTATATCGCCTCTTTGGAACTCCTCATGCAAACTTACATCTAATTTTTTTAATGAACTTTCAAACACTTTAGAAATTTATATGCAAATACTTACTGTTATTTATGACATTGTGAAAACGATCACACCTCAAGTAGGAGCTTTGAACCAGCGAGTGACCAAAGCGGAAAGCAGCAGCTGAAAAGCTATTTGCCACCGTAGGATTAGTTTTGGGATCATAGCCCGCATAGTATCCGGTATTTAGAAGTTCCAAGTCAAATAGTTTCAATACTTCGCGACCCAAGACAATAGGCAGAAATTCTCTATAGGTTATATGCTGAAACATGGCTCCAATAATACGTCTGGTTTCCTGGTAGATTTTCTCATCACTCCAGTGTACATTTATTTCACTCAGTTTAATGGCTAAATAATTATGTTCATGTACCCAGACATGATGCAAAGCCAGAAGACCCGGCTGTTCACTACTACGACCATCACCGGATCTAATGCAATGGGTGGAAATTGCACCACGTTGGCATACATCATCGGCTGGATTACCACGGCCAAAAACCAACAAACCTTTACGGAACACCCGAGCAATATCTGAAGACTTAACACTACTCGAATAGATGGGGGACGCGTCAATGTAGGAAGTGGCTTGATTAGTTTGTTCACGCCACGATAAAACACAATCCCGGCGTTGGGCTGGAGCAGAGCGTAAAAATTCCAAACATCGAACTTTTAAAGGCGATAGCCAGGGGTCATCCAGTGGCACTTTGATGGGGAAACAAGAAGGGTGGAAATCTTTGCTGCCGCAACAGCTGGGAACAGAACCATTTATAGATCTGTAACAAAAGAATGAGCTTTTGAGTTTTCTTATTGCAAAAAGTTAAACTAAAACTTACCTTGGCTGGGCTGTTGAAGTCATATCATGATCCAGCAGTTGTCCCCACTGGGCCAGCAACAGAGTCAGAGGAGCTTCACCTTCCCGGGCTCCATGCACCAGCAAGCTTACAAACCTGGCAGAAGACAAGGGGCCACCATCTGCTGCTCTCCTGGTAGTGTCCACACCATCGCCGTACTCAGGAGGCGTAAAACGATTAAATGGCATTTGGGCGGCTCCCCAACGTGGACGTCTCTTATTGTTGCAGGTGCCATCATGAGTGCGATATCTTTCAGATGCTGGCATACAAGTGGGAGGATCGCGTGGTGGGCACAAACTTTCCAGAGCAGTACGGCGCAAGGATACTTTTTGGCTATGCGCCTGGCGCGCCAAATCACTGTTCAGATCATAACTGCAATAGAGAGCACAACGTGCTATTTAGTTGGTCCCATTATGATTTATATATCAATTATGATTTATTTTGAATGCTTAAGCGTGCGCATCTCGTCTGTTGCCGTGACATTTCTTAAGACAATGCCTGCTTTAAAATGAAATTGAAGATTTAATGTGTCTAGTATTTATGCAGCAGATGAGCAGCTTAAAATACCCGAAATACATTCAACACTCTTCAATGTAAACGAGCGGGTACAATCAAACGAGTTGTTTTTTAATTAGAGTTGGGACTGTGAGTAGTATTGAGCTCGCGATCAAGTGTAGTAATCAGGCGTGATTCGTATCATCACGGCTCACTTTAGCAACAGTTAAACAAGAGCATTAATAAGGAGATCTCTACTTTAGATGAGCTTACAGCATAATCAGAGATATAAGGCTAGCAGAGACGCTGTCAATTTTTTTTTCTATATGGATCAACACATATTAATTTTTATTTTATAATAAAATAAATTTTTATAAAATTATATTTATTTTATAAAAATATAAAATTGTTCACATAATTCCTGATCTACAATATCCTGATCGCTAAAGTTAGCGAGTGAAATGATTGGTTATCTACTCACGATCATGCATGCTCATAATCATGCATGCTTCAACCACATAACGTGAGTTGCACCCATCTCCAATAATTAAAGTTTTTTGTGGGCTAACGATTTATGAATGTGTGCTGATTGAGTGCTTGAAAATATTGTTTGTGAGAGTTTATTAGTTGTGTGAGGAAATATTATATGGAGAAAGTGAAAAAGACTCTTTAACAGGGCAACCAAAAACTAGTGCATTATGGTCTTTTTTTTAATTTTGTCAATAATAATTGCCAACTGGACACATTAAAAGATATTAAAATAAATTTTAAAATTCACAATTCACCGACGAGGGTAAAATATGACAACAGACAATCTTCTCATCTGTTCTCTCGGTACAGTGGGTCATCGCTTGAGTGCTGGTCAAAATAATAAAAACCTGTAATAAATATATTCTAAAACGTATATAAGCAAGTATAATACATGCTACTACCAGTCGTTGCCAAATATTTTTAATCTATTCCAACACTAATAACAAGTTAATATCTCTAAGCCAAGCAGGGAGCAGCATATTTTTGCTGGCTCTGCTTATTATAAATTTAATTATGTAAATATAATGAGATGAACTTCATTTCTTAACTACTTGTTAATAATTAAATTTACTGTTTTCCTCATACTTTTCTTACAAAAAAGGATTAATCAAATTTAAATTGAAATAATTTATTTAGTTAATGTGCCATAAAATTTTTCTTTCCACCAAACAACTGCATATTTTCTTTGGCCATTAGCAGTAGGGAAATCATTAGTAAATAGTTTGTGTTGTTTGATTTTAATCAGGCAAATCGTTGCATGTACGAGAATTTCCTTTGGAGGAGAAAGCAAAACGTGCACATGAAAAAACTATCGCTTTAAAATGTGAAACTTTGTGTTGGCATGCAAAAAATGTGGATATAAAAGACCCACGTCGATCATCTTATAAGTAATAATTGTATATTTAGATAAAAAAATCTGAAAGGCGTATACAAATATTTTCTTAGAGAATAAAAGAGCAGGTCAATTGCAACGCCACCTACAGGAGTCAAACAATATTTCATCTTTCAAGAATAAAAAAAACTTTAGGCTCGCCAACCTGACAGAAAATTATGGTTCATTTGGATTTCACTTCAACCCTTTTTTTTCAATTTAAAAATCATTTTATATTTTTAAAGGACTATAAGCTTTTTGTCGATGACTAAAATAATTTAATATTAATATTTGTATAGGCTAAATTGTTCTAACTTAGTTAAAATCTCAGAAAGACATGATGATAAATATTCCTAGGCACAAAGGAAGTCAACATCAGTTTTATTCAACTTACACAGCAGAGCAGAACTGCTGTTTTCGAAAGTCGCTACACTTTCATCTTCAGTGCTCATGTGTATATTGTGTTTATCACCACTGTTTAGGTGGCTTAGTTGAATGTGATAACAGTTTTCTATTTGCACAAATTTTATTGTGAAAAACAATCCGAGAACTGTATCAACCTGATGTTAACACTTGTGTGTTATAATACCTGTGTTACCGTTTGATTATTTTCTTCATGTCCCATTTTTCTGAATTTTTTGTTCCATTATACATTAAGTCAAACTTTTATGGTTTGAATTTTATACTTAAGTATATGTGGACGTTTTTCCAATTTAGCCTATACAAATATTAATATAGCAAAATAAAAATGTTCAATAAAAATAAAATCATAAAATAATTTTATTTCACACTTCGCTACATAGACAAGGATGCTCATGCAAGCAATTGATTATGAAACTTTTAAAAATATAACAAAATGCTTAACGTTTTTTATCTGTCAATAAAAAAAAACGATTTTTTAAATAAAATCATGCAAATAATGTGTTGAAATAAAATGCATTAAATATAATAGTGCAAACATATTTCATTAATTACAGGTAAAGATTTTTAAAAAATAATTTTCAAATAGTTTTATATTAAAAAAATTAATCGAAACTGTTTTGTAATACAAAATAGCGTGTGAATAATATAGATCGGAATAATTTTGTTAAATGAATTCTATTTGAATAATGTCATTCGATTAATATTATTCGTATAATACCATTCGATTATGTTAGTGTTGTTTGAATAAAATTATTCGCATACTATTATTCTAATAGAATTATAAAAATAAAAATTCGTTTAAAATTTAACCGGCAAATAAATAACGCTGCCTTTTTTTTCAATGAAATTACGCAAATATTATGTTGAAATAAACTGCACTATATAAAAAAATTGCTCGATTAAAATTTAAGATTTTTCGAATAAAAATTTTCAAATATTTGTAGTCAAATAATTTTATTTGAATAAATGTTGATCGGAAATTGTTTTTGTAACAGAAAATAGCATGCCAGTAATTTATATATGAAGAGTAATATATTTAAAATATATATTTTATATAATTCTGTTCGATTAATATTATTCGAAAATATCAATCAATTATTGGAATAATATTTGGCATAATATTATTCCGATAGAATTATAAAATAAAAACTCATTTAACTTTTAATCAGTCAATAAAATAATCTGTTATCAGGTAATCGAATTTCGATCAACGGGTGGTTCTGCTACTACTTGCAACAAATATGCTTCAACTCATAACTAAGTAACCACTAACAATTGATAATATTTTACTATTGTGTCAACTTTTTTAGTCCACATACAAATTGAAATAACTTAATTATTTATAACAATTTCTAAATGCATAATAAACAGTGTGATAAAAAAAGGCTGCTTATGAATGAACTGCAATTAAAAACTATTTAGAAAATAGTTGAAATATATAAAGCAAAATGACATCGAATAACAAACAATGGCAGCAATTAAAAAAACAAATACACAAATAAGAGAAATATATTAAAAAATAAAATTAATATAAAATAACAATACATTCCACCAAGTATGTGAATAAAAAATTCAAGATGGGAAGAAATTTGCTTTCAGTTAACACACGAGGTCTTGTTACCAACAATCAACGTAGACCCCGACCGACAGAGCGGTCAATGAACTTAAAAGAAACGTTAATCCAGACGTTTTAATGCCTCAACACTGGCTTGAAAGTACAAGTGTTTTTTGTTTTTCTTTTCGTTGATGTAAAAAATAATTTTATGTGGATGGAATTTTATGGTTGCCAGTTTCATTCAGTTGTAGTTGTTTTATTCACTTTTTTTCTTCTTCACTCGTTGTGAATGTGAAGAAATCGAAAGTAGCTAAAGTTGATGTAACCAATTATGAATATGATAAAACTGTTAAATAAAACATACAACAAAAATATAATATCGTAGTATAAATAAAATACTCGTAACAAATAATATAAATAATATATGAAATGGGTATGCATGAAGTGGTTAGTTCAATCAGACATCTGTCGGCACCCTACATTTGTTGTTATACATATACATTGTGTAGGGGCATATAATTTTTCTTTGGTATTTAACATTTCTAACAGAATTGTACAGATACTTTGTTTTTGTAAATATGCAGGGGAATTGTTTTTTTTCTGAATATGTACTAATTTTTATATGGCTGCAGGGGAGGAATTAACCCGGAAAATAAGTGCAGGGTTGGGAAAGTGTGATAACCACAAACAAGACAATAATGCCCATTGACAATCATAATATTAGGGAAAGAGAACAAGTTTCAACTGGTAGTTTAATAGGGTTATTTTTTATGTATTAAGAAAAATGGAAACTTTTTTCATGTCTCATAAACTGAAAAAGTTTTTCCCCTCTTTCCCTTTTAAATGAAAATAACATTTTCTGCAATAAAAATCTCCAGCATGTGAAAGCTCTAAAACGTAAATATAAAGAATGTATAATACAATATAACTATAAATTATAATAATTTCTTTTGTATATTATAGGTTAAGTACGTCTACATGCCTGCATTTCGTTGGCTCTTGAACCAAGTCATCAATAGACTTCAATCTTATACTTCTTAATCAAATTTATATCCTGGTTTTTAGCAAACGAAAATTGATGGCAAAAAGTGAACATTATTGTGCACACTAATCTTTGTAGCGTGCGTCACGATTTGAGTGCTCTCAAAAATTGCGTTTAAAGCCTTGCTAATACCTATTTTATTTTCTTGTGTATGCGCTGCTTATAACTATTTTTCGCTTTTAAATAAACACATTTCGATGATGTCAATTAGAAAGGCCCTTAACTTTTACCATCGATATGGAATGTTCTCATCCAGCTAAACAAGGCAACCGATATATGTATTTCTTTATTTCAGCAATTCAATTTTGTCAGTTTTGTTATGAAAAAAAAACGCCGAAAGCTGCGAAATCACTTTTAAATTTTCAACGTATATTTGGTTTGCTTTTGTAGCGTGCGTCACATATAATTATTTGGCAACGAATATATATTTGGATGATGTAAAAAATAGTATATAACATCTACTCATGTCAACTCGCATGAATATCACTACACGTCAACGCAGCGGACCACTACAGTAGTGCCCGCTTTGGAGAATGGGCTTATATCTAAGTATATAGACTTAATTCAGTTTCTTTCACTTGGAGCTGTACATATTTCGGGACGGGCTATATCTCTGTGTCTTGTACCATAGAGTTCAAATAATATCAAGCCCCTGAAACTTAGTGACATAATTTAAGACAGTGAAGCCCACAAATAACATAATTAACCCGTAATTTGGGTATTTAAATACCCATTTGAGAGGAAAAATCGTTTCAAACAAAATTTATCTTCACACAACAATTTTTCTGAGATTTAAATTTAAAAAAAAAAAAAAACATATTCATATGACGGACGTATCATGTAATTATTTATAAGTTTGTTTGTTTTTTTGTTGCTTTTTTCTGTGTTTTATTCCACGAGTCCAAAGTTAGTGAATAGTTTTCAGGCTACTTCTTTGCTAAGCATTTCATAGTTGAGTGGCAGAACTTTCTCTTGCCAACAGCAACAGCAGCAGTTGAATTTTGTTAAATCTGCTGTTTGCGGGAACGGCGACAATGCATGGATTATTGGTGGGAGGGGGGAGGGGGCTGTCATTTAATTCATTCAACTGCACTCGCTGTTCCAAGAGTTCATTGAATTTTTGCTTCAAAACGTGTTTCGCTGTCATTTCTTATTTTATTTACTCGTATTCATTATCTGTTTTTTTTTCGTAAATATTTCGTTACGCTTTTTTTAATTTGTTGCAAACCAATTCGAAGAAGGAGAAACATAATATTTTTAACAAATAAAAGTTGCATAAAATAATTACTTGGCTGATAGGAAATTGTTATCGTAGCACATGAATGAATCACCAAATATTGATGACTAAATTTGTTAAAACTTATTTAAAAAAAGAAAGAAACATTCTTGTAAATATTTTGCTGCTACGTGAAATTCAATTTTTATAATCTAAAGATTCGAAAATTGTTTAAAATTCAGAAAGACTTGATAAAGTCTTTCCAAAGCACAAGGGAAAGTCAATATAAGTTTATTAAATATTCTGCTTTCAGAACAGAGTAGAACAGTTGTTTTCGGAAGCCGCTGCATTCATTAGTACTCTCATAAATTACATAAATGTGATAACGATTTCCTTTTTTGCAATTTTTATTATGAAAATCGGTACGAGGACTGTATCAAATGGATGGTAGTACGGTTTCCTAATTCCCTGCGTTGCCGTTTGAGTATTTTTTTCGTGTCCTGTTCTCAGATCCTTTTGGTCCTTGTTTCCCTTGTATTTTTCAAACATTTACAATTAAATTAGGATTAATTTTAAGACTATAAGGTTGGTAGATTGTTTCTGGGCTTTGTAACCATATCCATTTCATTTAACGAAACTAAGTAACACGTTTAATCATGTTTAAACATGACAGCAATTACCAACTTGGACACATCACCTTCTAGTAAACGTTTGAAAGTTAAAACTTATTCATAAATATAATTTTAGAATTGCAGATGCCATTTTTTTGTATACAAAACTATTTGTCACCTTTCTCGTACTCTATGAAATATCTTCGGTCATAAATAAGCAGGCATTTCTCAAAGAACTGGCGCCCTAAAGAGTTTAAGCACTTCATGGATAGATAGTCAGTTGCCCCCAGGGGAATTACCACGACCAATTGTAGCACCAAGAAATTTTAGAAATCTAAAAGAAACCACCCCGGAGGAACTAATGGAATATAAAAATCGCTTACAAAAGTCTCAACGAGTTGACAACACCGAAGCTTAAGGAAGTGGTACAACAACATGTGCATTAATTATATGGATGTTGTTAATAATAACTTCCTTAGAAGTCGATTATAAACAATTATTAATATTTACAAGCAATTTCTTAAATAACAACTCGCAATATTTTCCACTTTTATTAAAAAAACACACTCTCTGTTTCCCCTTTGCCCGCTAACATTTTTTATGATTCTTCAGCATAACGAAACACCAGCGTACATTCAACTTGTACATTCGCTAGTTTTTTTGTTTTATTTATTTGACAGTTGAACAGCTTGAAGACACAACAAACTCCACTCCCAAAGTCACGAAGTGAGCCAAGCAGAGTCACATTAAAAAAAAAGAAACCATAAAAATAATAAAAGAAAACACATCAACTAAAAACTAAAATTGAAACTAAAATTGAAATTACCACGATAGTTTCAATGTCAAAGTGAAAGTTGGCTTTTAGGTGAATTGTTAATGAAGAGAGCAGCAAGAAAAGAAGTCACTGATAGATATACATACGTACATAATATATGTGTGTGTGTGTTTATACACGCGTGCGCAAAAGAACTAAAACGAGGCAGGATTTTACTAACCTTTTACGGAAAACTTTGGTGGCTGTCAAGGTGGCATAAGCGGCCATTTCTCGTTTAGTTGTCTCCACAACGGGAGCACTAAATTTAGACAGCAGAGCAGCGGGATGGTTTTCCTGCAACAACTGACCTAAAATTCGACAGAGAATGAGGAAATTCTTGATTAACTGTCATTTCAAATGCAAAATGAATAGATAAATTAATAAATCAAATTTGTAAATCAAATTAATATATCAAACTCTTACCTACCATTTCTAACCATATTCGGTTCCACTTCTGCATAGAGATGTCGCATGGCATTCAAGCCTTCTCTTACCGAGGCCTCCAGCGCCATGTCCATGAGTGTGGGTCTTTGAGACTTTTGTAAGCGATTCTTATATGTTGTGGACTCCTCCGGGGTTGTTTCTTCATCATTTAGACTTCTAAAATTTCTCGGTGCTGTAATTGGCCGTGGTAATTCCACTGGAGGCAACTCATTATCGTTGATGTGCTTAAACTCTTTAGGCGCCAGTTCTTTGAGGTATTCTTGGGTATTTATAAGCGAAGGTATTTCATAGAGCACGAGAAAGGTGACAAACAGTTTTGTATACCAAAACATGGCATCTGCAATTGGAGAGCTTTTAAGTTTTGAAAAAAAAACTTCATGAGTTTCAATGGAAATGGTGTATTACAAAAGCTTTTTAATTTTTGCTATATTGAATTTAATTTTGATATCGTGTTTGTGCGAAAGATGTTTTTTTCAATTCAGAAAGACTTGATAGCTATTCTAAAGCGCAACTTACACAGAGGAAGAGCTGTTTTCGAAAGCCGCTACGCTTTCATCATCTTTTGTGCTTTGGAATATTTATCTGGTCTTTCTGAATTAAAAATATTTTTGGAATAATTATCCTCTAAATTTCAATTAATTTCTTTCTACATTTTCAACTTCCCTCTAAAAAATCTCGAAGGTTTTAATGTGCAAATGGAAATGGTGTATTAAAAAGTTTTGGTTAATTTGCATCATTTTAGCTATTCGCTAATTAAATTGAAAGTTAAAAAATATCGGAAATTCATTGATTTTGTAAAAATCTACTTCTCATCAGATCGCAAACTTCTGCGTTCTTAGGAAGCTTCCCTGACTATCCCTGAGAGAGTGTCTATATGCCGGTATAAATGTGTCTATGTGTGTGCGTGTGCGTGTAATTATGTGAACCGCTTATAACTTATGAACGGTTTGACCGAATCGAATTAATAGTGTACCAAAGAGTTCTATCAAACTTATACTTTCTGGATCCAATTTTTTTTTAGATCCAACACAATGCTGGCATGAAGAGGGGTCATTCCCTCAGTACTTGTCCTCATAATATTATAATATTTATATATGGGCATGTCTTCTTGACTATGAAAATTAGTCAAAATGGTAGTTTAAACTATCAGGCAACGCTTTCTGTCCATCGCGGCTCCCGCTGTGTGCACGCATGCATTTAATAAAATTATACAGCAAAATCAATGTTGCCCGGTGTAGAATGTGCCACCCTGCAGCCTCCATAAGTGAAGTGTGAAAAAGTCCGACCGTAAAATTAATTGTTTTTGTTTTACATATTCAGAAAATAATAAATTTACAATAAAAACAACTAATAAAATGTAATTCATCACCAGCTCATCAATATTTATAAATTTCAATTTTTTTGCAGTGGATTTATTTTTATTGTAAATAAATAATTTTTTTATGTCTGTCTGATGTTAAACATTGTTAACTTGACGGATGGTTGGGTGGCTTGTTCGGTTGGCCGATCGAGCGATAGATTTGATTGCATCAGTGCAACAACAATAATAAAGTGCAGAGCGTTGCCGCATTTTTTGCTTTTGTTGTAGAAAAACAAAAACAAAAATTCATAACAAAATACGAAATAAAACATTTTGACTCCACTTGTGGTCAGAAGTTTGTTCGTGTGTTTCTGATTGAATTGTTAATAGTAAATTTTAGTTATTTAAAATTTGAGTGATTAAAAATTTAATTTAAACAGACATAAAAACAAAATGTTGAACAACATTTTGAAATGTGAGCCCAAAAAATAAATGTTGATTGAAAACTTTTAGCAGTGTTTAATCCTGGAGTGTACTCCACATTTTAAAATGGTACTCTTTGTGAAGCAAACATTCCTCTGGGCATCCAACAGATAACATTTTGAGACCAGAATTTCTTTGAAAGGGATTTTTGTTTTAAAAACTTCTTTTAAAATACGTGCATCTTTAAGAACGGTACATTTTTAAAAAGGTATAAGTAATAAGATATTATTTTGAGGAAAATTTTTATAAAATTAGTTTTAATAATGAAACATATTTTGGTTTCTAGAAAGTATTTTGAAAATAATTCTTTTGCAAAATGTACCTTATTGCCAATTACGTACGCATTTTTTACATGTACCTTGTTAAAAAGGCATATGTTTAAAATAGTACTTTTTATTCTTCTAATATGTACATCTTCTAAAGAGTTTAAAATCTTTTGAAAAAGGTACCATTTAAAATAACATATTTCCAAACTATATTATTTTTTCAAAAAAGGTACTATTTTCGAAGGGGTATTTTTGCAACATGTTTTTTTTTCCTAAAATGTTCCTTATTTTAATGGTACTTTTTGCGAAAAAGTACCCTTTAAAATAGGTAGTTTTTCCTAGAAATCAACTATGTGTATATTCTTAATATTAGATATTTTCTTGAAAGGGTGTATATTCAATATGATCTTTTCAAATAGGAACGTTTTTTTTTAAAGTACTCTTTTCAAAAGGTATTTTTCCCAAAAACGTACTTTTATTCCAAGAAAAAACTCTTTAATATATATTTTTAAAAGATTTTTTTTTTTCAAAATGATATTCGTCAAAAATTTCCAGAAATGTATCTATATTCCGAAAAAGTACCTTTTCAAAAAGGTAATTTTTCCAGAAGAGTACTTTTTTCCGAAAAAGTACCTTTTCAAAAAGGTAATTTTTCCAAAAAGGACTTTTTTTTCGAAAAAGTACCTTTTCAAAAAGGTAATTTTTCCAGAAGAGTACTTTTTTCCGAAAAAGTACCTTTTCAAAAAGGTAATTTTTCAAAATAAGTACTTTTTTCGAAAAAGCATCTTTTCAAAAAGGTAATTTTTGCAGAAGAGTACTTTTTTCCGAAAAAGTACCTTTTCAAAAAGGTAATTTTTCTCAAAAATAAATATATATATATATATATATATTTATATATATTCAAAAGATATCTTTTGAAAGAAGCGAAAGGGTATTTATTCCAACATGCTGTTTTCCTACAAAGTACTCCTTTGAAAAAGTACTTCTTTCAAAAACGTATTTTTCCCGAAAATGTACTTTTTAAAAAACGCAACTTTTCAAAAATTGTACCTTTTCAATAAAGAACTTTTTGCCAAAAAATTAACTTATTTTTAAAAAGTATCAGGTGGAAGACAAGGCACATAATGTGACTGTTCCCGGGTACGAACTTGGACTTTTACGTGGCGTTACTATTAGAGAGGGTCAAGTGAGACACTTGAGACACTGAGTGGTAGGTTATAGAGC
This sequence comes from Linnaemya vulpina, assembly GCA_963675445.1. Taxonomy (NCBI): domain Eukaryota; kingdom Metazoa; phylum Arthropoda; class Insecta; order Diptera; family Tachinidae; genus Linnaemya; species Linnaemya vulpina. The sequence goes on from OY776277.1 coordinate 5,931,815, forward strand.
TAAACACAAACTACTATCGCCTTCGTCACTGAAACAGGTCAAGAAGTATTAACGCAATTATGCACCACCAATGCCGGAGCGAAATATTCGATATCACATATTCAAGACTAATTGCGGAATCGAACCCGGGATCTTATGCGTCGTAGTGTTAATTACTTCAGCCAAGAGCGCTCTGGCGTGTGCGTCATTTGCTTCAGTGAAGTTTTCTAGGTCACGCAGATTTCCCTTTTGCAATGCAGCGCAGCGTTTGCGAATGGGCCTAAACATATTTAGATGTTAAAGAGGGGATTCCGTTAATGTTTCTTCCGGAAAAGGCACATCTAACAAATATTTTTCTGTGGGTGCGCAATTCTGTTGTTAGTACCAGCTGTTCCCTGCACCAAAGTTACATGACGTTTATTGTTAGACATTTTATTCGTTGCCCAGTTCAAGACGTCTGCACTGCAATCAATTTGTCTGTAATAAAAATTCAATACGAGAATAGTACCAGGCCATCCACGTACACACGCACACGCACACAAACGCTTTGCTCATAATTTAATACGCTTGAGTTGATGGCGGCTTTTTGTATTTTTCAAAAATTTATTTAAGCCCAAATCTAATGAAAAAAAAATTTTAAAAACACATAAAAACAAACACAACCACCATTTAAATCATAATTATAGCTCCGCTGCGGGGTTTTGCAAAAGTTGCAGGTTGACTTTTTTGTTAAACTTGTGTGCAGATAAATAATTTTACAACTTATTTTATTAATTAATTAACTTTTATCACCTGTTTTGTGTCAAAGTGCTACAAAACTTTCTTTTATAATTTTTGTTTTACGAAATTATTTTCAACTTTAAGTTTTTAGTTTTTATATTTCTTTTGATTTAAATTTAGCCGAGATTTTAGCGTTTGTTTCTTAGATGACCGTAAACTACACTGAACTGATTCTCAGCTTATGGTTTTCATTAGAAGTCAAAGAAGATCGTAGAATACTCTTTTTACTTTTTCATATTTTATTTTATATTGAAAAAGAAGCGAAAAATAAAAAATCACCATCGAATGCTGCCGTTTATTTCACTTGTTTTTGTTGTCTTTCTTTTTCTTTCTCTTGGCCGTTTGTAAAAGTTTTAGGTGATGTTGTTAACTTGGTTGGTTTTCTTCCTCTACCGTGATGCCACTGTTACAGTGGCAGTGCGTACAGTGCATGGCAATAGTTTAGAGGCGAAAGCTGCGAGCACATGGTTTTTTGAGGTGGGAAAAGTTTGTTAAACAATTTGAGAAATAGTTTTAAAATTTCTTTGTTGTACTCTTGAAATTGCCCACTATTCTTAAGGCGTTTTCTTTTCTGAAAAAAGTGTAACATTTTCTTACTGCTTTTCTAAAAAGTGGCAGATTGGGGCAGTTTTAAAATTGAAAGGATTTTTCTCAAGGGAAATTAAATTAATTTGAAATAAGTTCTTTATTTTCAAAAGACCGAATATTGCCATTTTGTATCAAAAAGTGTAAGAAATGTTGCACTTTTTTCTAGAAAAGAAATCAATGTGAATTTAACTTGTATCGGGTGTTATTTTTAGCTGCATGAGATGTTAAGGTAATCGCACAAGACGGAAATGCAGGGTCTCTTTATTATAATCTGCTATATAATTTCATCGAATTTATTTTTCAAATATAATATCCGCCATATGTCCGACTATGAAATTCCTGGAATGTTCCATCGCTCCAATTTTTGACCAAAGTTTTCCCAAAAAATCTAGCGATTTAGCGTTAGTGGTAGCCAGGTAATGGCTTTTAATAACAAGTAGTGCAGAGGCCTTGAATGGTACGAACGAGGAAGCCAATAAATAGTACTAGTCCCAGATTTAAAGCTGTGACTGAAATTCGCAATAAATCATTTGTTACTGCGTGGCAAGTTGCGCTGTGTCGCTACAAAGTGCATACATATTTTGTGTTTCATATTTAGTTTTATTGTGGTACATTCTCAGTTATCTTAACGGCCATCAAAATTGATAGTTTGTACATCTTTTGAAAGGTAGTTCTTTGTAGATAAGCACAACAAATAAGAGTCTGCAACAAAATCTTTCAATATCGTTACTACTACTTACAAATGTTTTTAGAGTAAAAATTTAGACAAATTTTTTATATTGTGATTATTTATACGAAATTGCCTTTCAAACTATATAAATTTCATTAATATCGCTGGACTGTGAACCAATTAAAAGTGTACCACAAAAACTCTGGGGCGTGTTTACATGTGATATTACAGTTTTTGTGGAACCCCATGGTTTTTTTAATTTTATTAATGCACTTATTGCCGCACTTAACATTTTTCTCTTACAATACTTTTTCATATTTCAATACACTCACATTTTTGTACTAACCCACTCGCACTTTTAAAATTGGTTACTAGATTGTTAGACATTTTATATTTCAATTTAAACACAGATACGATACTCATACAAATGCAGTAATTGACATGTTTTTTCATCGTCTTCAAGGCCCTTAAGAAATCACATAATATTTTCTTATATTTTATTTATATCTTTTGCTTGGAGTAGCACAATAAAATCCTTGATGCCCTGTGTACCTTTAATTACAATAGGTTTCTTTCCAGTTCTTTATTAGGAACGAATAGATATTTGCCATAACAAAAACTTTTGCTCACATCATCGCACAATAACAGTGGCTGACGCACGTGTATAGCGGTCACATCAAACTCACAATACTCGTGCGTACCCCTTTGCGGGGGGTGTAGCAAAACTCTTCCTGTCTTCTTTGCACAATTACAACATTAATTGAATATATTTTCATCGCTTTTACGGACAGAATTGAACAAAACAAAACGAACTTGAACCTGACAAAAATAATTCATTGAATTATAATTATTTTAATTGTTAGTAAATAATTAAAATCAAAAGCTGTTGTTAAACGAACAAAAGTTATTCTTATTTCTGTTGAATACTTATAATTTATTGCGTTTTATAAACAATTTGACATAAAAGGCCATCATAATGCAATAAAATATTTAAAAAATGTCCGCCGTAGTGCTGTTTAGCAAATTTCTTGCAGTGTAAGAAAATAAACTACCTGCAAACTGCTATTTATTATTTATTGATGGTTTAGTTTGCTAGAGAAAATGATCGTTGTTGTAGCAGTTGTTGGTTGCTACTGCTGCCAGTTGTGTAGGATTTTGAAGTGGCCATTATCGTTGGCCAGCTGTTAGTCAGCAGTTAAGCTTTTACAGTCTTTAAAAGTAACGGTCAGTGGGGGAAAATATTTTATGAAATAAATGAAACCACTTTGTGGGGAATCAACACTGAATCATATCAACATCAGGAATGAGTCTGTTTTTTATTTGGATCGGCACTCAGAGTCTAAGGCCCACTGTATTGCGATGTATTGCGCCGCAACAAAGAAAAGAGGTGATGCTGTTGAGAGTAAAGATGAAGAAAGGTAAGCTTCTTCGCTGAATTGTTTCGCTACAGGTCCATCGCAGGATTTGATAGTGGGAACTAACAAGCTTTTCTCGATTTTTTACAAGACTATGAAACGAATAATTCTCTTTAATAAATGCGAGCTAAAGTGTGATATAAATAAAAAAAATACATGTTTGATTCCTTATATTATTATATTTTCCTAGCCCTTATTCTGTAACTATTTGCCAACGTCACATCAAGACAACATCAAGTATGTGTCGCTACCTACAGTCTCTTCCTATTTTCGGGGCAGCAGTCAATTGTTTTTAATAGCGATTACATGAGTGTACAATTTTTGATATTTTCTTGACGTGACGTAGACCGAGAGTTACAGAATAAGGAGTCATATAAAAAATTAATTTGCCAAAACAAGTGGTTGCATTCATGTTGCCAAGTTAGAAATTTGCTATGTGTAACCAAGACTCCCCTTCTATTTTATAGGCACTTAAAATTTCTTTCACTTCATTTGAGCCCGGCTGCAAAAGCCAATTGGCAATAAAAGAAAAAAAAACACTCAAAGTTGTAGAATTCTTTTATGTGCCTGAATATTTTCAGCAGCATTTAAACATGTTTTATTTGATATCAGCATTTTAAGTCACACACTGCAAGTGCACATCATGTGAGTCGTCAGCAAAGATTGTCTCTCGTACATTTTCTTCAACAAAATGATTGCGTTGCATCTTTTCTTTTCTTGTTTTTTTTTATCAAACGCATATTAAAGAATTAATCTCTGTCATTTCTTAATGTTATTTTTTCATAAATTAATATACACACACTCACCACACATGTGCGCGTGACTTGTTTTAGGTGACATAAATTTGCCGTAGGCCGCATAAAAGTTTCCAATAATACACTCAAGAAACACACACTCAATATTTTTAATACAACAATCACTGGGAAAGAAAGAAAGCCTCGACGCACTTGCGGCACAGTGGGTTACAATTTTAAAAAGTTTTTACTTTAATTTAAAAATGCATTTAAAAATTAATTTGGGGATATTTAAATGGCAGTCGTATGTCATAAGATAATAATACAAAAGTATATATGGGGCAGCTGACTTAAGACAGTCGGGTCATGAAATAAAATAACTCTGAAGTTTAAAAAATGCCAAACATAAGTAAATACACGTTTGAAGGAAAAATTATAAGAAATTTGCTTAGACACACTTATTACAACACAGAAGCTTTTAAAATTCTGTTTTAGCGTATGCAACAGTATGCATACGCTACATAGAAATCGACAGATTTCTGTCATAATATTTTCATTTTGGTCTCATGTTATTAAATGAAATATAATTTCATTTTATTGAAACATTATTTAACTGCAAGTATGATTTTTGCTTATGTATTAAGCATTAAACACATTCACGACTACAAACTACGGACTGCAAACTATCTGGAATGTAGTACGTGTGTGTATATGAGAATGATTATTTTAGCGACAATAAATGCATGCTCACGTGAGAAAGTATTTTTGCTTTTTAAAGTTTGTTCAACTCCCTTTTGAAGATGTTTGAAAGTTTACACAGAGAAGTCTTTTTAAAACAATTTCCGTTTTCTTTTACTTCCCAATCCTTGACAGCTGATTTTATTTAATTTGTGGGGAAATTATTAATCGTTTAACATAAAATATATAATATATTATTTTATATTGTTTTCATATAAAAGAAATTTTCTTACTCTCAAGAAGCTTTTTCCGCTCCACTCTCTCCCACTAACACAAAATATGAGGAGCAAAAACTTCCTCTTGTGATCCCTGGACTAATGCATTAAACGCATTCACGACAGCAGGCCACCAACTACAGTCTGTCAAAAATGTTATAGATGTGGCCAAATGAGAATGATTATTTTCACTACAACAGATAACACGGCTAATGGTTGTTGTCCATGCTGTTTTGAGTGAGCGACAAGGAACGAATCTAATGTTGCCAGTTTGATATAAATAAATTAAATTATTGGTAACTTAAAAGTTTATTACATATTTGACATAGAATTATATAAAAATATTATATCTTTAGACGAATGAAATGATTTCTGTTATAATAAAATACAACAAAAACTACAAGCGACAAAAGCGATTTATAATCTAATATCTACTAACAATATCTACTTATTTTAAGAAGCTCACTTTTAAAAGGGTTATAATATATTGAAGGAAGTCAATTCCGATAACAAAATTGATGGTTTATAGTTCAGTAAATCGTGTCTATATGAATATAAACTTTATATTCATATAGACACGATTTACTGAACCGTGACGACTTTTATTTTATGAAATATTATTTTGAGCTTAAAAGTTAATTTATTAAATGTTAATTATGTGCATGAGATATTTGTGTTCTCAATATACCCCTTTCCAGCCCACTGTGCGCACGAAAGAAAATTACATTTATAGTACAAAGCAAATATCCAGCATCCATCTATCCAACCATCCGTCTATGCAGCAAAAATATATATTTTGGACCGAACAACCACCAACTGGCTGTGCGATCGGCAAGCAAACAACCAGCCAACCACATGTTTTGCTTTGTTATTTTAGAGTGGCTGGAGAAAGTTCTTTAAGAAAAAAGATATTTTAAATATACAAGAAACACAAACAAATTACGTACCAGAAACTCGTACATACCGACGCAACGATCTGCACTACACACACGAGTCTATTATTAGATCTCTTAGTTCACCCCTCCCCCAAGCTTTGGCTCAGAATATCTAATGAACAGATCGTTTATTTAAATTTGTTTCTTGCAATATATTTTTTTTTCTTTTTAGTAACTGAATGGTTAATGGAATGAAGTCGTTTGCGGCTGTTTGATTTATCTGTTCTGTCATCAGCATGATTACGCTTATTAATATTTTATAACACTTAATTTAGTTTCTTGGCACAGTTTGGAGACTTTTTGTAATTTCGGTGAACAGTTTCACTTTTTAAAAATTAGGAGAAAAAAATATGTGTGTATTTAATTTGAAGCTTCCGTTCTGGATGCTGGTAATTTACTTTCTTTTTTATTTAGTTTAAATTGCTTTCAAAAATAGATTTTTAATAGTTTTATTTTTTGTTTTATTTTTATTTTTTGGGTGTTCAGCTCGAGCGAGAGAAATGAGAGTGGGAATGTGTAAATAATTTAATAACCTTTCACTTGAATTTGTAGAGATAATGATGGATTAATGTTGAGGTGTAATTTACTTATTTACTTTTGTTGTTGTTGTTGTTGTTGTTGTCGTGGCTCATAACTGTTTATTGACATACAAATTGGGGTTGAATGAACTCAGGGGCAACCAAACGAAAGTCAGATGTGATGATGAAAGTTTTTGTTATTTTTTAGGCTTTTGGGATTAAAGTTATTGAAGTGATCAAGCTTTTGCTGACAAATTTCTAAGAAAAATCAAAATTAAACATTTAATTAAACAAAAATTAAAGTTTGTAAAAACAAACTGCTGACAATATATTATATATACGAGGCCTGTTTGAATGCCCAGTGACTTTTTTAACTTCCCTGGCATTAACTTGAGAATGAAGCTCTTATTTGAGCTTCTTGAGAAAACATATTATTTGAAAGTAATGAAAAATATGGAACTAAAGTCACAGCAGCGGATAAAATTACTGGTTAACAGCATCTCTGCAATGATCATATTCACAAGTCGGCTTCTGTGCCCCGCTTTTTAAATTTATTTGCAAAGTATTTTAAATACAATCCCTCAAATTGTTATATTTTGCTTACAAATTGGTTTATTGGGAAAACACCTTTAAAGTTCTGCTGCTTGTGTGTGTGAGCGGCAATGCGATTTCGCCAGCATGAATTTCTTTATTTATAAATACATTCCAAGAGTGAAGCCAACTCAGTTGTATCATAGAAATTTGTAATCGCATTTTATAATTCAAGGCAAGGCCATGATTATAAACGTCTAAAGTTCTAAGAATGTGCGATTACAACAACAACAGAAAATTCCATATTTTGCGTTACATCCGCAGATCATCATGGACGTCCATGAGAAAAAATTAAAGTTCAAATTGGATACATTAAACTAGCAAATTAATGAAAAAGCTTTCGTACAAATACGTTAAAGGGATATAATATATGTCAGCATTTCATATGACTCACTTGAGGGTGGCCCACCCTGTATAAACGGTCGTTATAAAATTCTTATAATTAAATATAAAAGCCAGCAATTATGAACAAAACAAAACCTCATGATCAATTTTAGCTGCCACCACAGAAATGTTACATATTCAATTCCGCTTCATGTTGAGGTGGCACTAAAAATTATCAACTTGACGACAATTGAATTAAAACGTTGCAGTTACGATGACACTCAGAACTAGAATAAAATCAATTAGAATGACCCCAATGACCGTGAGCCAGAAGAGCTTATCTTCAATAGGCACTAAAATATCAGCTTGGCTTTGTAAATTATTTGCAAAGGTAAATACGTAACGAATCGTATGTTATTGTAAGTATTGACATGGACAGTGACTTAAAAGGTTTTCTTTTTTGTAGTCTTAAAAGCTGCTGTCCTTCTAACAAAAAAGGTTAGATCCTGGTATTGAATGTTTGATAATAGCATGCTCATACGTCACGTATGACGTCAAAGTTCAAATTAATAGTAGCGATCCCGCTTTCAGTTCTCAATATGTATACCATTGGAAGACATGAAATCCAAGCACTATTAAAAAACTTATTATTTATATGATAACGTGTGATAACTCATTATAAAAGGATTTAGAATACGATCGCCGGCTTAGAAACTGCAGATTCACAAAAAATTTTTGTCGAAATTTCTCACTGCGAATTGACGATTTGGTAGAAGTTCAATTGTTTTATTTAAATGTGAACAATTTTAAATTGTTATTGCATTCTTTCATACTTCTGCCCATGTTTTATTTAATATTTCTGACTAATATTCCTGGTGATCATACGCGAAATGTAAAAAAATAATCTAAATATATAATAATATTTACAATAAATATGCACACGTACACACAAACACGAGTACGTAATTGCATTCAATTTAATTTGTGAACGGCGTTTTCAGTAAAATCTGTTTATGCATGCGAATAGATGTGTGAATAGATGTTTTGTTGATGGGAGTGAATTCTACATTCAAGTGAGGCTAGAGATCTACACCGAGTACTTTGTGGTCCACCGAGTTATATGGTTCATGCTTAATTGAGTCAATATTCACTTAATTGACTGAACTGTTTTCCTGTTCACTTATAAACAATTTATTTCACTCAATTATCGTATAAAAAATAAAAACAAAAGTGTTTTTATTCATGAGTTCAAGTCTGGGAAATATTTCATTTCATTTTGTTTCTATTTTTAAATTATTCAAATCAGTAATTAGTTTAATATCTATAAATTGAACTGTTACGTGGTTCGAAATATTTTATTTATGATTCTTTTCTTGTATTTTTCTACATTTTAGGAGCTACACCACGACTAATTTTGTTCAGTACGTTGTGGTTCGATCAATAAACAAACTTATGACAAGACTGCAGTTTAAATTTTAATAAATTTCATAGACAATTAAGTGTTAATTGTTCAATTAGAATATAATATGACTAATTGAGCCCAATGATGACCTCATAATATTAGACAAGCCCCCGAAATTGACTTATTGCAAGAGGAATCATCTACATTCTGCTGATTTTGAATATAAAAAATTTTTTTCTAGAAAAGAACGCTACATTTTTTACCCTTTTAATGGAAAATGCCAGGATTATGTCACTTAAAAATAAAAAATTTATTAAAAATCAATCCAACATCCTGTACAAGAAATAATTTCTCTTTTAAACTCCTCCAAACTGTCACTTTTTATAAAAGAAATGAAAAAATTTTACATTTTGTCCAGAAAGGAGAACGCCATAAAACTTTTAATGTTTCGATTGATATTAAAAAAAGGATACCATTTACTTTTCTTCCTTGAAATCCAAAAAGGGAAAATTTTTTCAACTCCAGTAACGCCTTACATAGTCAGGATCAATGCAAGAGCTCTATCCGCTTTCAAGGTCAGACGGCATATTACGGCACTCGATATCGCTTGAAATTTGTGTAAAAATTGTATTGTAATTTCGATCGATATCGAATGAGGTCGTGTGTAGGTTGCGAGTCCGATTCAAAATTTAGATTTTGACCTCTTTCACTACGACGAGTGATGTTCTCTTTTACTATCTCCATTAATATACATAGTTGTCTTGTAATTTCTAATAATTCTAATAAAATTTTTCACATTTAAAAAATAAATATATAAAATTCATATATTTGGCATTACGGTAGTGAACCTGCCTACTAGTTATTGTTTACAATTTTTGACAAACACAACAACGTAATAAAGCCTCAGACAACGTCTTCATCAGACCAACGATTATTTTCTGTTTTTCAAAATGATGAGACCCATGACGGTGTTTTGCAACAATGGATGAGATAAAAATCGAATCGCTGAGAGTGCTAAAGGATGCGTCATAAAGTGGATATCAGAGTTGCTTCGTTGTTTGGATATAACGTTGGACGTTGGGACAAGTTTATTCCATCTGAGGATGATTGCTGTGAAGAGGAAGAAAAAAAGGTCATGAATAAATAAATAGTTCTATAAAAATATATCAACATATATATTGACATTATCAAAGATCAAGATATATATAAGTTTTACCGCACATTTGGCCAAAACATTTACGACTTACAAAATTTGCAAATAAAAGATTACACATAACAATTTAAAAATCAAAAACCGTTCTCTTTGTGAATTGTCATAATATATTTAAGGCCGTTAAACTAGTCTTATATGTATATGCCACCACTGACGTGTTTACTAATCGATGTATGCGTGTGTCCCTATCGCGCATTGCAATACCCCGATGACGAACTTGCTTTAAGGTTCCCTTCTATAACAATTATTTGTGCTATCAACCCCACTGTGCGACGTGAGCGTGAATAAATTTTAAAATTATATGAACACAATTTTAAATTCTCTACATCAACTGAAAACCCAATTAAAGCTAAAACATTAAACAGAAATAAGCCAACGTGTTTCCAACTGTCTGTCCAATTATACGTCTGCACACCTACACCCATACATACATCCAAACATCAATATGATCCTGTGCATGTGTTCGTACGTATTTTATGGCAGAGTACCATTTTTGTAGGAGATTTTAAGCCTGCAGAAGAATTGCTAAAGAAAGCATGAACCACGATCAATAGTAACCTTTTGACGATCAATGCAACGATGATACAAACAACTACTAACGAAGGCCTGTTCTAAATACTCGTGTGTAGGGAATTGAGATGGCTTTTCCTCACGTTTGCCGAGCCTTCAAGATCGTATACATCATATATAATATATGTGTGAGTGTGAATACTTGCAAGGGTATTCCAACGATTAATCGTTCCTCGATTAATCGACTAGTTCCGGGCTATTAGCTGTTCAAAATTTAAAATGCTTGGTTTTCGATTAATGAATAATGCGAATAATATATTTGGATTAATCGAATAAATTAATATAAATGTTTTTCATGGAATTTGTTTATTCTTCATGTAAAAAATCAAGTCGATAAGCCCACATTACGATTAATACAAAACCTTGATTAATTGAATACCCTAATGGGTACATGTCACGGATAAAGAGTTGTGTGCGATGCAGGGAAAATCGATTTCGTTGGTCCGTGAATTTGATGTAATTTATCTCTTGGCTGATATTCTAAATCTTGTGATGATTCATGCGTTACGCATAAAAACCATAAATCCATACGCTCATGAAGTTGGCTGATCGTGAGTGTAGTCACTCATGATCGCATCTCCAATAACTCTGTATCCATGTGTGCTTGTGTGAGAGTGATTGAAAACAAGAACAAAAGATAAAAATAAAATAAATAAAAGAATGAGAGACTGGGTCACTGTTACTCGCAGCAATCGCTATCGCTGTTCTCATCGACAGCAGTCCCACTTGCAACAACAACAAAAAGAACTTCACCAAAAGCGTGTGTGCGATTGGGTTATTTTTATAGATTAGAAGCTCCCATCAAGTTTATTGTTCGGATGCAATTAGTATGAAAAGTGTGTTCGTTCGTTGCAAATAATTCTGTTCGTTTGTAGAACTTCAGACAACCGGTTACACTTTTTTTACTTACAATTTTTTTCTGGCCAGTGTTGTTGCTGCAGTCGATGATACTTTCTTACTTCTTGTAGGACGAGTATATATTTATTTTTACAGACAGATTAACAAGAGAAGCAAAAATATTTGTCTCTAGAAGTTTTAAACACCCAGCGAGCATTTTTTTGGTGGAATTCAATCACAAGGCTTGCTTGTCGTCTATTAAGTCCATTCGAAAGCATGTCGAATATAATATGTAAGAAAATTATGCTTTTACATTCCCACATATCCCCAAAACGAATATTTTTGATCTTATCGGTAAAATATCTCATTTGAAGTCAAAAGGCTGGGGGACATATTCAAATCAATACTAAAAATAGTTGAATCTGAATTTTTCTTAACAAAACTTAATTGCTTGCCCAATTTCTATTATACCCATATAAACTAGACCCGTTAGTGTTGAATCCATTCTGCCATCATTCATTCTAATTCCCGAATTAGTTCATATACTCCATTTTTATTATGTCCGTGAGCGCTGTTAGCGATTCGGTATTACTTTTGGCGAAGCCCGCAGATTTTGTGGTTCGAACTTTAAAATATAGTTCGAGCCACACGCTTCATGTTCAAAGTTTCCGAAAAAATTTTATAGAATGAGCCAACCAATAGGCATTCGACAATTTTCCATAACAATTTTGTTGACATTCTGAAGATTTTCATCAGTTTTTGATGTGCCACGGCAATTATTACAAACCCCATATTCTAGTTGACATTAGATCTCGACATTTTGAGTTTCTCGGAAGCATCCCTGGATGCTTATGAGAGTGTGAAACGATGTCGGTATGTATATATATGTGTGTGAGTGTGTTTGTGAGGATGTTCCTGTGTGTAAGTAGGTTATAGATTTTGAACGGCTTAGCCAAAACGAACCAAGCTGGTGCTGATTGAATAGTTTAACAAATCTGTGAACTGAAACCGACTCGGATCAGTAAATTTCGAGAAAATCCGAAAAATCGTTTTTGAGAAAGCTGCGAATATAATAAAGTTATTACTTCCTACTCTCATTCTCTTTTTGCTTCCCCGCCATGAAGTTGACATCGCAAAAGTCAACAAAAACGTTTACTGGGTAGTAACATACGTACAAGTATTTATGTATCCGTGTATGTACTTACTTGCCTTTGTGTGTAACGTTGTTTTCATACATCCATTAAAATTTTGCTTTCGTGCAAGACTTTTTCTGTTCCTGTTTGTTACTCTTCGTTTTCTTTACAACTTTTCAGTTGTGAAAGCAAAAGCGTTCTGATTTTTGTTGTTGCTTGAAAAGCACATACTCGTATTTACTTTTCTTTTGATACGTTTTTGTTGTTGTGCATTCTTGTCTTTCTATAAATACAATTCATTCTTCTTTTAACTTTCACACCGGAGCTTTATTACTAACGTGTTGGTTGGTTGGCTGGCTGACTGGGTGATTTGTTTCTGTGGTTCTTTCTTCTTGCAGTTTATTGTTGTTGTTTTTGTTTTTTATTTTAGTCATACGGAAGTGTCTAAAATATGGGGGACTCCATTTATGAAAATGCTGCTCAGGAGATCATATCAGTTCTGCAATAAATGGTCTGCATGAACAGAGAGAGAAAAACTGTTCTCTTAAATTATTAACGGCTGATGTCAAATTCGGAAATTATTTTGAACGTTATCAATATGATATACTTACGCATGTACATATTTAGAAATATTCGTTATAAATAAGAGCGATTGGTAAGAATATAATGATCGTTATTAAAACTACGTTTGATTTAAATGTAGGATTTTATCTTTAACCTTAAGTATTCCTGATATGGGTGCGATATCAATATAAAAATGTTTAGTCTCATAATGACAAAATTTATAAAATTAAGGTTCATTATTACTCAGTACCTATAAAGTACCTACAGTGAGAGAGAGGAATGAAATACTCTGTAGAGATTTTTGTTATTACAAGTTCCCAGTAAAATACAATTTAATCTTCTTTGTTATGTGACAGTAACAGACCAGACACGAATCACTATTTTTAGACGCTTCCTCCGTGCCCTTTAAAAAAACAGTTCTAACGAAGAATAATTTTTATTTCGCCTTCTAAAAATTCCCCATAAATTTTATTACATCTTTCCCATATTCCTGATAACTCCACTGATATAATCCTTACCTTAAAATTGCAAGTAAGGCATTTCTATTTTTAGGTTAAAGTAAATTTGTAATAATGTAAAACTGGATCCGTAAGATAAAATACTATTTTTAATTAACGTGAATTGTAGTAGGAGTCCATAGGAAAATAAGAACTACTCCAATGGACTCATTAATATTTTGATTGCGAATGTTATCAACTCCTCTAATTTATGACCAATATTTTTCTCACTGTGTACGTAGGTATGCATCGTGGGACTTATGCAGAAAGGCCCTAACTTGCATGGCTACCGCAATTAATATATTAAGCATAGAATGCGTAGTCGAGTGTAATCTGCACACTTTATGTAGGTACGTGCCCAAGCTTATGTATGAATATGCTACCATTTTTTTGTGGTACACTTTTAGATACCTAATCTTTAGTAAATATTTAAAAATTATATATGTTTTGAAAGGTAATTCGATGCTGTTATGCAAAATATAAATAGTTTTTCCCAGTTCCTCGAATTAAACTAGAAAACGGAGTATTAAATTTGCTTGTTCTGCCAATGTTGACCACCTAAAACTCACAAAAAAATTAAAAAAAAGTACTGAACATTTTCACGCCATTCTGTAAGTAGTTGCAGTCGCTATATAAAAATCTGATATTTGTTTGTCTTTTATACTCTCAACATTTTGAATAAATTGCAAAAAAACGGCAAATTTTCCCGATTTTCGCAGTTTATTTACAAACTTGAATGTGATGGAGCCAAGCAAACATCAGATTCGAGTTCACAGGCTCGTTGTACATTTATATAAATGTGGATCTGGAATCCACATTCTCACCCAAAATTGCAATAATGCCAATGAGATGAACTGAAAAAGTGCACTATTGAACTAAATGAGAATTTTAGTTTATATTTATAACAAGTTCAAAGTACCAACTCTGACCAACGCTTTGTGCTCTTTAATTACTTGCGTTACTCAGAAAATGGAAGTTTTGTATTTAGAAATTACAAACTGATAATGAGAAAAATAAATTGATATTAAAAAATCAATTATCGATTTATTGATTCGCTTAGTCTCAATATGAATTTCGATTTCTTGCTATAAAATTGATATCCCTCAATATCGATTTCTCCTTCTTCAAATTGGAACTCAATTTCCCAAAGAAAAACGCCATCATTTATTTGTTTATTTATATTTTTGTTGTAAATATTATAAGTTTTTATTTTTTGTAATTATCTTAGATTATTTCAACTCCTTTTTTACTTACAAAACTACAGATTATTAAATAAAATTCGTACGTTTAAGTTTACTTACAACTTAAAAATCACATAACACATGGAAAGTTTTTAGATGCGAAAACAAATGCAGGAGCGTCGACAATTTGCTCAGCTCTTGAATATTTTAGCAAACAAAACTCGTATATAAATAATTTCAAAACATATTAGAAACTCAAAAAGTTGTGGTTATAAAAATAGAAAGCAAAATAAAATATAGGAATTTAAATTAAGAAAATAAATGAGAGCTTTTTATAACTTTTTTAGCCAAAAATAGTTTTCAATTTGTTTCAGATAAAATGAGGCTGTTTCAGTACGTTTTCGAACTTTTTTTTTTTTGCTCATTTTAATTTTTTGTGTGGTTTCTGTTTTCTTTTTTGTACTGAATTATTGTTTATTTTTTTCTTATGTGAGATGTTATTTTAATGCTGATACAGATATTCAGATTGCACAGATATTTAGGGAAACTATATTTATAATATTTGTTTAGTTGATTACAAATTTTGGTTTATAAAGTAGTAAGCGAAAAAGCAAAAGTATTCAATATAATGCCGGTGCCAAAAGCCAAATATTTTCAAGAAATTTATGTAGAAAACAATACATTTTTCAGGTCCCAATTTTCATTGACTAAATTTTGATATAAGAGTTTTTGAATTTTAAATTCGCTTAATA
The DNA here is from genome assembly GCA_963675445.1 of Linnaemya vulpina. Classification (NCBI taxonomy): domain Eukaryota; kingdom Metazoa; phylum Arthropoda; class Insecta; order Diptera; family Tachinidae; genus Linnaemya; species Linnaemya vulpina. The sequence goes on from OY776277.1 coordinate 5,947,451, forward strand.
ACAAATTTGTTGTTCTTCATTTAAATCTATTAAATATTTCATCACACTAAACAAACACTTGTTCCTAATTGTTAACAATAGCAGAGGTTTAAATGGTTTGCAATTATAAATATTCATTTGCTTTTTGTAAAATGAAATACAATCAAATAAAACTCACTGCAGGTTTAATGCACTTTGTGGGGATCGGCATTGAATTAAATTAAAAATAGAATTAAAATTCAACAACAATTAGTGTATTATTATTATTCACATGCATTTAATTAAACTCATGTCGAACTAAATTTAAAGAAATAATTTCTTTTCATTATCTTTTTCTTAAATAAATTTATATAAATTTCTTTTCTATTAAGCCACTGCCTAAATGTATTGCACTTTTGTTTTAGTTTTCATTTTGTCTAAGACTATTCTAAACGTTTTAATAAATTTAAAACATTTTTGTATAATAGTTTTAATATTCTTACAAAATACTATTTAAATATTGAAATTTCGTTAACAAAATTTATTTTTATATATATTTTTAATTATCCATATAAAACAAACCCGTAACCGTTAATTTTTATTAGCTTCGACGAATGGAAACAAATTCGTTATATTTTCTTTGTTTGAAAACCCAATAATAAAAACTAAAATAAATAAAAGTTACAACATAAATAGAAAAATTAACAAACAAAATGTAATAAAACTTAACTGGAATTTAAAAAAAATATATGTATATATAAAACTAAACTATTAAATTACAATAACTTAAAAAATAAACAGTTCAAAAGAATAAGAAATTCGTTAAGCAGCAACTCAAAAGCCAGCCGGGAAACCTTAAAATAACATCCAGTAGAAGACTATCCCCGTATGCATAAAAATATGAAATGTCATTCAAATTTAATTGCAAAAAATATTTTAAAAAATTTTCAACAAAATACATTTCAAATTCATTATAATTTGTATGAGTAGCGGGGGACTATTTTTTTTATAAAAACAAACATATTTGGAGAACTATAACAGGATCAACGGACACATAATTTGCTCTGTTAAACATGACTCATATTTCGTTTACGAGCATGCACGTACATGCAGGCATTCACCAGGAAAACCCATGAATCATGCAAAAATTATTCACTCATTTCGTTAATTTAACTAAATTTTTTATTTAAATATATTTCTTATGTTAATAATATTTCTTTATGGAATTGTGGCTGGAGTTAAGATTAAAAATTTACGCCGGGAAATATACATTTTTCTATTAATTATAATTATAATTATTATTAATTATAATTGATGTGGATGCGGCATATAATTATATGCCGCATCCACATCCAGCTCGCATTTTCAAACGTAGAAGAATCTTCCACGATCGGAGCGCGCGATTCACTTGCTCTTTTGTGATGTGGTATTTCGGTAGTTCAAATTTAATAGAAGGGGTTAGATGGCAACTTTGGCATATGACTCATCAACAGTGAGCGCAAAAAATTTTTATTTCTGCTTTGGGCAAGAATCAATATTCTGCGCTACGCCAAAAAAGAAAAGAATACCGGCAGATCTTTTTATTTATACAATATATCCAAGTTTAATTCAAACGAGCCTCGTATCTAAAGCCACAATGTGTAACTGATGCTTTAATTAATTCGTTCAAACACTACAAAATATTATAATTTGCAAGATTAATATACGATTGAAATATAAATAGAAATCGGAAAATAACTTTTATTTTCGCAAGAATAAGTAAAAATCAAGAAATAACTTTTATATTCTGAAATATGTAATTATATTCTGAAATATGTAATTATATTCTGAAATATATTATATTCTGATTAAGAGAAATTTTATATTGAAAGAAAAAAACATTTTTTTCATTCAGTTTCTGTTTGAATTTAATGAATTTATGAAAAATTATTTCAATTGTTTAATCGATTCTATTAAAACCTTGACGCTATTAATCGAGTATACATCTTCCTAGAGAGTATGTATCTTCATATGGCAACAGTATCGTCGGCCACTATGCATCTGTTGTGTGATGTCCCACATGTAAACATGTCATACATATTTTGTGGTACATTGTTAAGTGTCTTATCATTAATTAATATTAATGAAACTGATATTAATTAAAAGGCATTTTGATGAAGATAAGCATAAAATAAATATTTTGTTTTGGTTCTTAGATTAAAAGTGTGATTTCATTATTGTTTAACAAGACACAACAGAATCTTTTTATTTGTTTTTTAATGTGGTGCTTCACACGTGGTTATATTTCAGGCATTATGACTTTCATAATCGAATCAAACTTTGGCTAATAACGTAAAAATACCGATGGTCTTAACGATAAGAATAATTATGCAAATTTAGGAAAACTCGCACATGAAGAATATAATCAGGCAGCAGCACAGCGACATAAAGGGTGCTGCCATCGGTTTAGTACTCATGCAGCTTTATAATACAATTTATTAAGAAATATAATAATGTTTGGTGATTAGCAAAAAAAAAAATACACATGATTACTGATGGTTAAAATGTGGCGGCCTTCGAAAACGGCTTTTTTGCTTTGCTGTATGAGCTGGATAATTATATTAATGACTTTTCTCTGTACTTCAGAATATTAATCATGTCTTCCATTACGAACAAAAGCCCATCAATTTTAACTGAATATTAAAACAAACTTAATTATCAATAACATTTTTCCTCTTCCGAAAATTACCTGAAGCACAAAGTGCTTTTAATTTATAAGAGTCAACCGCATTATTTCAGAGAATATCTCCAATAAATTCTATTACAGTAACTGGGATATTTTTCCAAATATTTTTGTTTGTCTATTTAATAATTCATATCGTCTACTGGATTTGAAATTGCTTTAATAATAACATAACATATTACAGAAATTTAAATTTCTTTTTTTTTTAACTAAATTAAAAACGGTACTAATTAGACTCTCTTTGAAAATAAAAAATAAAACTTTAAATATACAAAATATTTTTTCTCTAACTGTACAAACAAATAAAGGACATCAAATGACATCAGTTTTGTTTTCGTCCTCTTAAATTAATTAACTACGCACTGATTTTGTTAGTTTTCGAACGAACAAATAACATCACACCTACAGCCAATTAACTCTTTCAAGTTCTGACGTCTTCAAAAACACAAAAATTATATTTGAAAAGCTTGCAAACTCATACACGCCTGCCTCTAATAGGCACCTCACCGATTTGCAGTGCAACAGATAATTTCTGCTGTTTTGTTTGACTGATGCAACTCAATTTCTGCGATCCCCGGCACGCGCCATTGATTGACGTGACTTTTCCTTTTCCCTTAGCTCTTTTATGGCGCCCACTGTGCCCACTATCAGCTTGGCGGTGAATTGTGTTTGTGGGCCGCCTGGATTTTTCGAAGAGGAGCTGCTGGACTCACGGTCCAAGCTGGTATTGGCATTTGCGTAAGCACTTGTATAGCCAACATAATTGTTGTTGAGGTCACGACCGCAACTGCACTGATGAGACATTTTGCTTTTAAGTTTGTTTGTTTTGGTTTTTAATAATTCAAAAGGTATTTATGGGGTCTTTAAGTCAATTATTTTGGTGAAAATATTTTCTCAAAAATTCACATATAATTTTCTATTTGTTTAACACCCGAAATTTTATAAAAATGATTAAATTTTTCCAATTTTCCTTTTTAAATTATTAATATTTTGGATCCCTGCGTTTAGGTCTCGTTATAATATATTTGCCTTCTTTGCATTAGAAAAATATCTATTAAAATTCCATTTAAGTGTTAACAGATGTTTTATTTGTATCTTTTTTCTCTCGTACGCTTCTTTATTTATCCGTAGTTTGAACTTAAACAAACCGTTTCAGTGAAATTTTTACGTAAAACTGATCCACAATCAACTAACGTTTGTATAAATTTTTTTTTCATTTTCGATTGATCACCACCAACGTACCAAAAAATAATAATAAAAAAAGTAAAATAAACTTAATTTTTGTGTTTTTGTTTTTTTCTTCTTCTTTTTCTCCGATTAAAAAGTTTGCTCTCTGCCTGCTTAAAATAAAAATAAAGTTCGCTCAATGTTGTTGTTTCGTCAACTCTTTGAATGAGATACTTTTATTTGGTTTGAAAGTTTTTTATTTTGTTTTGAATTCTACATGATCATTTGTAAAACTTTCACACTCTCTCTCTCTCTCTCTCTCTCTCTCTCTCTCTCTTTCTCTCACGCTGGATGACGAAAACTTAAACTTATTGTAAGAAACATATAAAGACGGTGTAATGAAAAAGTTCTTTTTGTTAAGGGAATATATGCTGCCAGGTTGTTGTGTAAGATAATACCCAAAATCCCCGTAGTTCTTCGTGTCTGTGCTTTTGGACTTAAGTCTTAATAAAACTTGTTGGGCTGAAATGTTGACTGTTTTCAAGTTACGAGCATGCAAATTTAGATGCTACGCATATATGACAACTTGGCTTTTATTTAGGCAAGAAGCGTACAATGTAACTTAAGCACTCAGAGAGTGAATATGGACGTATACGCCAGTAAGTACCTTCAGTCAACAAGGCACTACATAGAAACGTCTTACAGGTTATGATCTGCTCTCGTCTGAGCTAAAAAATTTGGCCAAACTTAACCTAAAAAGCTGGCAGCATCTCTTAGAAGCAAAATAAAAGTTTTGTAAAAGAGCCAGGGAAAGAGAGCGAGAGTAAGAGAGCTAGCCAGAGAAAGAGAGAGTGAGAGATTTGTAGTACAGCATGTAAGGGAGCAAGATCATGAGCTTAAAAAGTTTGCTGGCATTTTATTGTCCAGTCATCTATCTTTTTTGTAATAAAAATTTGATATGTTGGCGTGTGTAATCCAAAATACTGCTCTAACTGTATCTCAGCAGTTTATTTATTATTTCTTTTATTTGCTGTTGTTGTTGTTGTTGTTGGCGTTATTTCTCTATGACTCGTAATATTTACTTTCTGCTACTGCAAAACCGTTTGCTGTCTTGCAAGATAAAATACCGAAACATTTATAAACGTATTGAAGAGTGTGTCTGTTTGTCTGTCTGACTGTCTGTCTGTCCGTTCATTTGGCTGTTTGTGTTTAGTTTGTTCGGTGAAAATGAAACTTTTATTTGTATGTATGCCAGCATGTGTATGGCTTTAAGTATCTCTGGCGATGCCCTCGTTGACGAAGTATCTAAGAAATACAACTTGTTTAAATTCGTAACTTTGTTGTTGTTGTAGTTGTTGCTTGAAAGAAAACGAAATTCTTTTTTCGTGCTGATCAAAACACTTGTTGCAACGTGTGTTTTGTTTTTTCTGAACGAGGTTTAATTTGTTTGGAAAAAACTCATGTTATTTTGATATTTTTATTTTTTATTAATTTGAAATGTTTTTGGATATATTTTTTGTTGGTACTTTAAGAAGATTGATTTCAGAAGAATATAATATGAAGAAAATAATATGTCGTTGATTTAAAGGCTTTAGGACAAATTCCTCAGTGCAAAAAGGTTTTCGTGGCGTTAGTATTAACGTAGCATTAAATAGTGTTCTAGGGTTAAGCTATGGTATGAAAAAAAGTAATTTTTTTTGGTGAGGGCAAATATACTTACCGAAAAACTCGCCTTCCGTCCCAGTTGCATAAAATATATCGAACGGTGGAAAAGGGTAATTAATTTACTCACAAAAGACTGAAGCAAATACGCGTTATAGCGCCTGCTCAATTCAAGCCAATCACGTGAGCACAGATCATCTCTTTTACCTGAATTTTTCGAAAAGAAAGCGAAATTTTTAACAAAATTTAATAAATCAAAGAGATTTTTTTCGGGTTTTTTTTTGTCAGTAGAAAACTTGCACTAGTTCAAGTGGAGTACGAGTGTTCTTACAGAAACGGGTTTCTGCTTCTCTTCCATCTACAATACACATGACTCATTTGCTTCAATAGTGTCATAACTCAATATATTAACTCTTAAACTTAAGGGATATCTAAAAATTAATCTTTCTCTCAGGAATAAATTATATGACAAATAATTAAATGAAACTTTTGCACAACGACAAGAACGGAATGTAGAAAAATGCTGCATGATTAACTCCAAATATTAATTATTTTGAGTTATGACAATATTGCAGCAAATGAGCGATATATTTAGTTGGCGTTAAACTCCGGCTGCTTTTATCTCTTTGTGTGTGGCTAAACTTTTGTTCTGATTCGTGTTCTCTTATTTGTTTTATTTAACAACTCAAGTGTTGCCATGTTATGAGAATGTATTTTGTATAATTGTAAGTTAATATATTCAATATAGTTTGGGAATGATACATTCCACCTGGATGATGGTTTTGATTCTCAATTTGCCGCAAGGAAAATTGAAGATTTTCAAAAATCGGGAAGTTGTTAGTTTTACCCCGATTAAAAAAGATATAGCTCTCCTCAGATCTCCGTGTTTTGAGCTCCGTGACTAATTCAAAGCTCTTCACCATGTGCGCACGTGTGTGACTCGCTTATAACTTTTAAACGGCTGAAGCGATTTAAACCAAACTGGTTGCGTTGCGAAGAACGTTTCTACGCTTAGATTTTTAACCGGTTCGAAGCGGTAGATATTAAGATTTCTGAGAAAAAATGCACTCTTCAAAATTGTTTTTAGAATAACTTTTAAACATTTTCATCGATCGATTCCTCAAACTAATGGTACGCTGATCCGCCATAAGCCGGATCGAAATCGCTTAATCTGTTCCTGAGACGTCGTGAACGAAAAAAATTCGATAAAATGATTTATTTCTTATAGTCCGAATTTATATATCTGAACAGTTCGTGTTCTCGATTCTTTTAAGGTAAAAACTACATCAATCACCGCTTATCATGTGGGACTCGGATGATTTCAAAATTAGTGTTTTAAGCACGAACACGAGTGCAAAAAATTATTTTACATAATTGACTTCCGAATGTGAATGCATGTTTTCTCGGTTCTACATTTTCCTTCCTTTTCTGCAAACCGTAACCACTTGGCTGGCAACACACAATGCGGCTAAAAAATAATTTGTTTATTTGCTTTTGCTACAATTCTGTGAGTTGGGCCGACTGAAACTTCATCCACACACACACACACACACACTTATATTTCAAAGCATTGAAAACGAAAAGACGAAAATAATACCAAAACGCAAGACAGATTGTTGTGCTTCAAAAAGTGTGTCATTCTAAGCTTCACTTGCAAGCACTTCAGGGCAAACGTTGTTTTATTAAAATTTTTAACTATTTAATCTGCACATGGATATTCAAATGTGTGTGTGTGTGCATGTGCGATAGTATGTTCATATACGTTTCATTGTATATTCGCATTCGTTTGATCTTGCACAGCTGATGTGTGTGATTTTTTTTTCCTTTAAATCAGCTTTGTCGTGACTTATAAAAACGATTTGTGGCTGCTGGTTATTATCGCTCAAGTTCTGGGCTTCAATCGTTTACACGCGCAGGCAATATGCCTCTTGTTTTAGACGGGCCTGCAAATTGTAAGAAATACTCTTTTTTTTTCTTTTATTTTCTCATAATAGATTTTTGTTTTATAGATCGTGCGAAGATATTTTTGCACTTGCAACTGCAAAATCATTAACTTTTTTGAATTTGGAGCTAAACATTTTTGTGTTCTGTTCAAAACATATTTCATTCAGTGAGTTTTTATGAAAAGTCTCCCATAAAAACAGGTACTTTTTACAGCGTCAAAAAGCGTTTGTAGAAAAAGAATCTTTTTAAAAAGTACTTCGTACAAAAAGTTCACTTGTACGTGATAAAAGGACTAAATAAATTTTATATAAAATTAATTTTACAGCTTATTTGCCGTTACATATCAGACATAAGAACCGATATATTTTTTAAAGTGATTTTTTTAAAAAGTACCTTTTAGCAACAGTTATATCTTCTAAGAAATAGCCCCTGATATATAAAATAGACTTTTATAGAAATTATATCATATAAATTGTTACCACAGTTGCCACTGTGGTACAATTGAACCAAAAATGGTTTCTTATTTTACGTTTGGTTTGCTGGTTCATTATTTTTCTTTTATGAAAAGTTAACGATTATAATATAAATAAATTTTGAAAGTTTTATCATGCCTGTAAAGATGTATTTACGAAAATTATTACTCTTCACATAAAGTAAAAGATTTGATTCGTTTACAACACTTGATAGTAATCGATTATTAGTAAATCAAAAAGCTATATTGGCAACACTGATCGATTGTTACTTTTGTTTAGAAGTCAGAAATTGACAATTTGACTTCAGTGTGAAAAGTATTGTATTATGCTGGTATGCAAATAAAATTGGAAAAATTGCTTCTCTTCTTTTATTTTGGTTCTTTTTTATGAATTTTGGTCCCGAAGAAAAATTTTGAGTGGCAACCGTGATTGTTACTTAGAAATTTTAAAATCCAAGAAATAGCTGATATATAAACGTCTTATAACACAGTTATAGCGCAGCACATTAAAATACCGCCTGCTTTTGTGTACAAACAGTTGACAGTTTCTTTCGTTTCGTTGTGGTACGATCGTGGTTGCAACAACTCAAAGATTTATGGTTTCTCCCACATGTTCGACTATTTAATATTTGACGGATATTTCATGGAGTTCACACACTTTTTGCTGTTGTTACATACACACACATACACACACACGCAAAAGAGCCTTCATGTTAAAATACAAACGAGTACTCTTATTCTGCACATCTGTGGGCAGCAGTTGCCACTTTGGGGCATGAGTAACGTGATGCAGTCTCACAAGCTGCAGATATAAATCACACACTTGCATTCGATTTTTAATGTAATTTTTATAAAAGCGAGTTAATTTTTTTTTGTAAATGAATTTCGTGTCTTAAAATATTCTCAGAAGATTTTGTTAAAGATTTTTTTTTTAATTTAAATCAATTATAACGTCGTTTGTATCACAAAACGATTGATTGTTTTTGCCGCTTTTTAAAAAATTATAATTGAAATTTTTTCGTTATTTAGTGGTCGTGTTTAGTGTTGTTGTTTTGTCGTGTTACTTATCGTTGTTAACAACATTTTAATTCTTACACAAATCAATGTAAATTCGGTTTAGAATTGGATGAAACTCGGTCTGATATTTTCTTTCATTATGTTTATTATTTATGGCAGTGGAAAAATATATCAATACCATTTTTTTCAAAATTTATATCGTTCTCAAAATGTCATAATTTTTCGAAATTGCTTGTACAATATTTTCTATATCTTAAAATCAATTTCCAAATGATAAATTATTCTTATGTCATATTAAAGGGAATAGTTGGAACTACAATATATAGAAAAAAAACTTTTGATTTTCGGCAAAAATGTAGTATCTACAAAGTTTCGTAATTTTAAAAATGAATTTAATCACAGAAAGTAGTTGAATTTTTCTGATTTTTAACTTCCAGTTGCGAAAATTAAAAATTCTCAAAAGTCGGGAAGAGGTCTCATCAGATCTCGACCTTTTGAGGTTCCAGTAAGCTTCCCTGACTAATTGCGATAACCCGTCACTGTCTGTTTGTGTGTGTGTTTTTGTGTGTGTTTGGGTGTAAATATGTGAACCTTGACCGATTTCAGCCAAACTGATGGCATTCTAAGGGATGCTACTGAATTTAGATTGTGAATTTGAACCGATTCGAAGAGGTGGATTTTAAGAAATTTAGAAATAACTTAGAAAAGAAAAATATTTTCAAGTGACTTTTTTAAAATAACTTTTGAATTGCTTTACCAATAGATTCCAGAAACTAATCAGCCCTTGGGATTAAAAAATCATGCGGGCACTGCAAATCGGTTAATCCGTTCGTGAGATATCGTAAACGAAAATATTTGAAAAAAAAACGATTTTTTTTTCAAACTCCGATATTATTTATCTGATCAATTAGTGTTCTCTATTCTTTTAAAGAACTCGAAAAAATATATCAATCACTTGGAAGTCTGGCGATTTCAAAATTAAAATAAAAGTATTTTGGTTCCAAGAGCTTCAAAGCTTTTAAACCGGGTTACGATGGTTTTGTGGTTAAAATTAGCAGGGAGTTACAGGAAGGGAATTTAGGGTTCTCCATTTTCATATTTATTTTCAAAACCTTTAATATAATAATTCAGGACCACCCCATTCACATTATTTTATTAAAAACCTCGAAAGCAAAAAATATTGAATCTTAAAAGGAGTAACAAAAACACATCCCTATAAACTTCAGCACTAGAAAGTGCTATTAATTACAAATAGATTCAGCAAAATAATATTGTTTGTTTAATTGAATTTTTTAAATATCGAAATTTTGCAAGTATTACATTTATGCAAAAAATTAATTCTTTTTAAATATAAAAATAAAACTAAAAATAAACAACAAAATTATAATTAGACTGTAACTGGTTGCATACGCTTCACGTTTCGTCTGCATTCTCTTACGCATCCTCAACAACGTCCTTCAGCCAGACTTATCCTTTATGTCAAGGCTCAGGCAACAAACAGTTAAGGAACCGAAATCACTCACACATGTAACGGTAACGTGTGTGTGTGTATTCGTAAAATATGCTTTCATTTCTAGATGCGTTCCAGAGGAAATTATTATCACACGTATAAAAAAGAAATGTGAAACTAAAATTATGTATGAGCAGTCATTACACCGGACAACACAATAAATTTGTCAGAGTCATTATCAGAAATTTATTTGAAAGTTTATTGCTAAACGAGAGATTTTTTCAAGTTAAAAATTATTTTAAGCTGATTCAAAATTCCGTAAATATAAGACAGTTCTCTGAGTCATGCATTAAACACATTTAGTGCAGCAGACTACAGACTGCAACCTGTCAAATGAATGATTATTTTCACTACAACATGCAACACGGCTACTGGTTGTTGTCCATGCTGGGGCCTGTAGTCAAATGAAACTAATACAGTGTTCTTTTCTTTAAAACTTGTAACATTTTCTCACTTTTTTTTCTAAAAAATGACAGTTTGGAAGAGTTTTTAAACAGAAATTACTTTTCGCAAGAGATGTTGCATTGATTTTGAATAAATTTCTTATTATCAACTGTCGGATGTTGCTGTTTTCTGTTAAAAAGTGTAAAAAAAGTAACAGTCTTTTTTAGAAAAGAAGTCAGCATAATATATGATCAGATCCAATGTTGCCAGTTTAATAGAAATAAATTATATTATTGTAAGCTTGAAAATATATTGTCTTGTTTGACAAGGAGATTAATAGACTATATCTTTAAGGAAATTTAAGGATTTCTCTTTATGTTTTGTATGGTTTATATTCAGTAGAGTAATTTTGTTGAAATGAATTAATTATATGAAAGCGGCTACACTGGCGTATGTACAGATATCCACTACTAATAGCAACTCATTATTATTGATTTGGTGGTGTCGTCTGCAAAATAATTCTGCAGCGACAATTGCCGGTAGCGGCCAGAGGACGAAATAGTGTACTTTGTGTTAAACTTGTGTACACTAATTCACAATATTGACATCGAAAAAAAAACATTGGAAAATGTATACATGCTACACTTTATGGGCAAATACATCTTGAGTGTACAGGACTGTGCATTGAAGACATTGAAGATATTGAATTCACTTTATGTCCGTATACACATTTGCGGTGATGATAATATTATATTTGTTTTTGTATCTTCATAAAATGAATGGATGTGTGCGCAGCTGAGAATATTAATTTTTGCGTCTTAAAAAAATTAGTGTGTGTGTGCGCAGTAGAGAAAAATAACCCTCCACCATTCGTGTGTTTGTTTGTAAAAGCATCCTGTAGGAATTTGCTCACAAAATCCCATCAGGGCATTTACACGAGATGTACACAAGTACAGGCCGAAGGTGTACACAACGAAAAGTGTACACAACGAAAGAAAGGTAATGTCTATAATGTACTGAGGGTGTACATTGTACAGCGGGTGTACATCAAATTTTCGTGTACACTTTTTCGTTCTCTGGTAGCGGTATTTGTAGTCGCCGTAGTCGGTAGCCTGCTGTGGTGAATGTGTTCAATGCTGCGCCGGTCATATCCGAGACTCGCTAAGAAACTCGATTGAAAAAATTAAATATTTTTCAAAGTGATTTTTCAAAATAACTTTTCAACTGCTCCACCGATTAATTGCATAAACTAATCCACTCCTAACATTGAAAAATCGCATCGATCTCCGCAAGCCGGATCAAAATTCTTGAACCGTTCACAAGATTTCAGAAATGAAAGAATGCGAAACAAGTGATTTAGTTTGGAAAAATTCTGAAATTATATATCTGATCAGTTAGTGTTCTCGATCAGTTAGTGTTCTGTTTTATATTAACCGGAAACTTCATCAATCGTCGCTTATCACGTGGCAATTGGTTGATTTGAAAATTAAAATAAAATTGATCACTTTGACTTTTATTAATAATATTTTGCGAAAAAAAAAAAAATTAGAGAAAACACAAGGGTACAAATATCTGGTTACAAGAGCCTCGTGCTTAAAATTAGCGGGAAGTTTGGAGTCAACCTTTTTCCTATCTTTTTTTATACCCTTTTTATATTTTTTAAATAATTTATTCTGTTCCAATCACCGCCGTCTGTAAACTGCGTCCAAAAACTGAATTTTTATTTCTGTGTGCTGCAGTGTAATTCAAATGCGTTATAAAATTTTGCATACAGACGTAAAGAAAATACGATTTTAGTTGCTTTTTTCTATTTTTCATTTTAATCAAAGTTTATGATTATGATTATGAAGCGATACACGATGGAACTCACGTGTTGGTAAAAGTGTGGTTTTTTATATCCATAAAAAAAATCTACTCGTTTCCATTGACAACATGCATTTGCAAGCCATTTTAAAGAATACATTCTTTTAAGCGCTCTGAGCTGGGCGATTTTTGAATTTCGAATGCTTTAGAAGACTTTTTTTTTAAATTAATCAAAGTAGTATCAAAAACTGTAACAAGAAAATTAGTTCGTTTGAAGCATCGTTCTTTTCACTGCATCACACAATATTTTTTTGGCTTTAGCCAATAAAAAATTAGTTTTGAAACCGAGACATGGATAACCCTTTTTATATATAAAAAAATTTCTTTGAATTGTTTTTAGTTTTACAGAAAATTTTCCTACTCAAACACATATTTTTGCTTAAAAAAATTGGGTTTCTGTTATTAAAATATTTTGTTAAATTTTCTTTAAATATATTCCGAGTCTAATTAATTAATTCCTTGAAGCTTCTCTGTATCTATTACAAACGTTAATGCATGTTCTTATTACCATAAACATGTCAGAGTTGATGAGATTTATGATCGATTGGGTGGCATGACAAAAATAGACACACAAAAAAAAAAAAAAACACAAAAAATGGCATAAAAATGTAGAAAAGGAAACTGTCATTTGAATAGTGAGAGGAGGGCGGGCATAAGCAGACATAAAACAGATAAATAGACAAGACAGTTGTTGCTGAGCTTTTGAGTGGGTGTTAAATACGTTTTACACGTAATCACATGATTACCCCTTTTGTTTTTTATTGTTTTATGTTTTAGAGTTCAACAGGCAACCAAATCTATCCCACGCCGATTTCATGTTCAATAAATAGTTGAAGATAAATAAAGTCAACTAAATAAACTACGTAATTAGAATACAGAATTTAGCGGCTTCAGTTTAACACAGGGGAAGTTTTCGGAAACCACATGATAAGAGTTCGATTTTCGATAACCAAAACTCAATCGCTATTTTATCATACTTAGAATGACGAATTTTTTAAAGGCCTTCATGCTGTGAAACTTCTAAACAACAACACAAATGACAGAAATTTCTTAACATTAACACTAAAATTCTGAGAATTTAATTTGCTTTTGTTCAATTGACGTCATTTCTTTTTACATAATTGTCGGTCAGTTCAATAATATAAATAATAATAATAATAAAATATCTTTCAGCCACAAATCACTTTAGACGCTCACACAACCACTAAAGCAGCAATTGGCTTTTAACGCTGTTATTTATTTACGCCAACTTTTAATTAGCAACGCCAGGGATCAGTAACGACTTGTGAACACGCTAAGTGGCATCTTCTTTGAAATTTATTGCTTTTGAATGGTGAAATAATTTGCCAAATAAAATTAAAAAAGTAACGTTGTACTGCTGATTCCGGTTGCAGGCCTATAGCTTAGCGCAACCCATAATAAGTCAATATATTTTAATATGTAAATTCCCAAGAATATCTGAAATCAATTTAATTCCTTTGAAATATGACTAAGTTTATAAGTGGCTGAAGTTATTTACTGACTACGCTATCGATTGGCATGGCTCACATTCTGCAAGCAGCCAAGTTAAGCTGATCGATTGAAAATTGTGCATAAATTTCGATCAATATGGAATGGGGTAATTTGACTTCAGGGGTATATAAAATTGATATATCCCAAGTGCCAGTTCACACTATTCTTGAGGATATTCAAATAACTCACCGCAGACGCAATCTAAGTGAGGACAACAACGTTTAGCCAAGCCATTTTGCTAAAAGGAATTTTAGCCAATTCCACTTGATATGCTAAAATTAACACCCAAAAAAATGTTGTGCTTAAAATAACGCTTATAAGGAGCTATTCTTAATGTAAACGTGCACGACTTTTCATAGTTGTTTTATAAGAAAATTATCAAAATAAAGTAGGCACTAACTGCCGTGGTTGTGCTAATTACTGTCATTATTTTAAAAGATTTGTTAATATTATTATTTCAAATTTATTATAATTAAAATTACAATTAATTAATTTAAAAAAAACTCTTGATCTTGAGAAAAATCCCTCTTAAGGGAAGTAAATTATTAAATAAAAAAACTCCCCTACCTCTTCATCTACTTCAATCACCTTTTATTTCACCACTATAAATTTCTTTCTATAGTCCGGACTCTACACCTTGCAAGAGTAGAAACCTTCCCCAAAAAAATATATTTGGGGGATTCACACTGTAGTCTTAAAGTCATAAGTCATAAAATAATAGCACGAAATATATGACTAGTGTGATCATAACTTAGTATGCTATTTCAAACATCGATCAGCTGATAAGATAACAACACATTTGATATGAGTTGAATACATTTTTTGTGGTGGCATACGAAAAAACGTTCAGTGGCTGCCAGCGACGTAATTTAAACGAAACAAATGTTTCACTTGTATATATTTAGTTTTTGCGATTTAGTTCTCTTTTAATTTTTTGTATGTTATAAAAATGAGATTTTTATTTTAGAGACATACAGGTATGATAATTTTTTAGGCACATCCTAGTCGTGAATCATTTGTAAGTAACGGCGGCAAACATATAATATCGCCGTCTCGCTTAAAGATTATTAGCTGTTCGACTCAGATGTCTAGACTTGATGCCTTTTTTGTATGTAGCACAACAACAAATTCTTTAAACTGGTGTAAAATATTATGATTTTATGACAATATGACTAAATAGCACACAGTGTGAATACCACAATTGTTTAAACCGGCAGCCACTAAAGCGTAATTAATGTCGTCTTTGCGTCAAGAATTGCTGTCACAATCCATCAAAGAAGTGACTAATTTTGCTGGTGCGCTGCTTGAATTCGAGAAAGATCTTAAATAATACAATAAATCCAAAAATTTTCTTTTCCTCATAGCGAGGGAATTTGTGTATGATAAGGGAAATTATATTAGGGAAATTTCCACGAATCTGTATATTTTTGACACACTGCAACTTAATGCTCTTAAGAATCGCATATGCCGACTTAAATGTTTGATAATCTGGCCGTGGTGAGTCACAAAATATTTATAAGGAAATAAGTTTTTGCTTTCACCTCTGGCTCTCCCACTCCATTTTTTCTTTATTGACGTTTCGATGTCAAGACATTATAAAATCGTCATTATTAAGACATTTACGATGTTGCCACTGGTGCCAGGATTAACTTGAACAGCAGGATATTCCTTCAATTTTTTTTTCCAAATTACATGTTTAATTTTTATTGATAGTGATTTAATTGTCATAATTGTTGTAGCAGCCACTAAATGGCAATTAGGCAGTTATTGGCTGCACGCATGAATGCCAGAGCCTTTTTAGTTTTTATTAAGAAAATAGCGATTTAACATGAAAGGAAATATTTTTTAACTGTTTGACGATGTCAATACAACATCGTAAATAAACCTTCAATGCAATAAATAATCTTTCACAGATATCAAGAGCCAAAGGAAGAATGAGACTATTCATCCTGAGAATTCAGTTTGTATCGACTTGATTGATTTTTTGATTTTTTCTCATCTCCCCGAATACTCGCTTGTACCCCTTCAATATTCAGTCATCCTTGTGCACCATTAAACGTCTGCCTATACCAAACAAAATCCCTACTGCCGTTCTGTTGTTAAAAATTTGGAACCTGATGGTTTGTTGTTGGCTTTGAAGGTCCAACCCAGACATTCAAATAATGATGATATACACGCCGAGTTAAATCAATGAACCGCCCGGTAATTTGAGAAATAAATTCCAACGCCTTGGCAACGTTGTTCAGTTCTGTGCTGCTTTATTTTAAATTCCTTAAGTCTTGTTCACAAAGTGCTGAAAATAAATTTAAGAAAAGCATTATAAAAAGTCATAAGAAGTTCAAAACTTTTCGGCTATTTTGGGTCACCCTGTACTTTTTGGGTAAATAATAATTAGTTTACCTAGACTTAGACTTTTACAGGGTTACCTTAGATTTTTTACTATTCAATCTGAGAAATAAATGAGCGAAAAATGGATGTTTAAAAATGCCTGACATCTAATTGTGGTACAGTTTTAAGCCTATTTTTGCCACCAAGATTAAAGAAAACTTTAAAGTTTGAAAGTTTATTGTATGACAATAAGCACACTATTTATTAATTCATGATTTTATTAATATTTAGCATTGAAGTAGTAAAAAACATTTTAAGTTCGCTTGGAAAGCAACAAGAAAGTCGTTCTGTGTTGTACAAGCAAATGCACATGCGCACTTAACAATTTTAAGGTTTAAGAACCCCTGCACAATATATTTATTAATTAGCAGAAGAAGACCAGCTACCGCTCTCTAAAGGGACTTAAGCGTAAAAATATGTTGGAGATTATTATTGAAAATGAGTTCTAAAAACTAGAAAAGAAATTTTGAGACTTTTCGTAATATTTTTCTTAAGACTTATTTCGGATTTGAAATATTGAAAATATGTTTCAAAAAAGAAATTTTCTTAAATTTCATGCAATTTAAATTTCTAATTATTTATTTGTTTATGCTGCTCTCTGAATAGTTTCCGATGTTTCAGTTTGATTATGAGAATATAAAAAATGGAAGACAAAAACTCATCGTTTAGCAACAGTTTTAAGTCTTTTCATGACAATTGTTTGCGAGACTATTGTGCGTTGGCATGTCCGAGCAGGTTACGATTTGCACAAACAAGCGCTATTTGCGGTTCTTCATATGACATTAAAAAATCTTCCACTAACAAAAGTTGACAATTATAACTGCAGGCTAAAAAGGAACACGAAGAATGTGGAAATTACAAAATGCAACAACTGCAGACACCCACTCACTACAAACGATCCCAGCCATGTATTCATAAAGGACATTTAACAAATAGAACATACTTGAGTGCAACGATTATTGTAGGGATTTCAATGTATGTGTGTGTGTGTGTGTGTGTGTGTGTGTGCGTGTGTACACATGCAGAAGTATTTGCTCGTATTTATTTAAAATAAGTTTGCCAGCTAAAAGAGGGTTCATCATTTACCGGCTTTAAATAGTTTCTGTGTGATATTTTTTATATCTTATTTTTTTTGTTGTATCCTGATGATGACACTTTTGAAAAATGATACAATAGAAATACCGAGTTAACACTTTGAAAAAGAATAAGAAAAATTGCACGATAAAATTTGACTTTGAGAAATATTTCCATTGTAACTGTTTTGTTGCATTCAAAACGTTGTCAGTTTGTTTGAATGAATAAAGCGAAATTGGGGTGACCCAAGGCATTTGATCGGGGAGAGGCAAAACAAAGCATATGGAGGGATGAATGTGTGCTAAGAAATATGCTGTGGCCCAGTTTTATAGGCTCTTAGGAAAGCTCATTTCTAACCACTCTTTTTTTAAAGTTCCGGCTCAATGCACTGCATCAGTGGGGTTCATAACCCAAATATCTACCGGCATTTGGTTCATGAACCTAAACTCCATATGGTCACTCTAATACCCAGTGCATCCGAAGGAAATAATCACGTCTTTTTGCCCCCCCCCTCTTCGAGCCATAGAAATATGCAACAAGTGACTTGTAACGACTCGTATTCCCATTCGTCTTGTGCATGCAAATTGGAAAGAGGGAACAAACTCTGAGCCAGTGAATGGGAGAGTGAGTGAGTGTTTTGTTGCATATTTTACAAGAAGAAAAATGAGATGAATAAAACAAATTGCGTGACTGAAATAAAAAGCATCGTCGTCGCCATCACTATCGGTTGTCATTATTATGCAGATATTCATTCGTGGGTTCGTATTGAGACCCTTGAAAACGTTTATTAGCATGCGAGCATATTAACTGTTTAGATGATTTGGCATGAAGAATTGTTTGTTTTATTTTTCCATGGTAAAACTTTTTTAATAATACGAGGACGAACGAAGGCCTGGATGAGTCAATGACAGATGTGCAGCAGCTAAATATTGACTTTAAGTTCTTTTCAATAAAGTGACCAGTGAAATATCAATACAATCCCATTCACCACTTTCAAAAACTCGTTTCTTTTTTTGCATTCAATGGATTTTAGTTACGAACTGCAAATCATAGAAAATAAGGAACTTTTATGAAATAAATGAAAATAAAATTAAACTGCTTAAAGGTTTTTCTGTGTATTCCCGGATATGAAATTGTTTTAAGGCTGAAAACAATTGAAATATATTAAATTGAAATATATAAAAAAAATATAGAATTCGGTCAACCCTAAAGGCCGTTCGGGTAACTGCCCGCTAACTTTAACCACAAAACTGTCGCAACCTGGTCTTTTTTCAATTCTTTGCTTTTGAGCTCTTCGACCTAAAACCCTATTATTTTAATTTTCAAATCCACCGGTTTCCACGTGAAAGGCAGCAATTGATGTAGTTTTTCGAGTTGTATAAAATGATCGAGAGCACTAACTGATCAGCCTTATAATATCGGAACTTTTTAAAATAATCACATATTCAAACTTTTTTCGTTTACGATATCTCACGAACAAATTAACCAATTTTGAAGCGATTTGCAATGGCTTGAGAGCTGGTTAGTTTTTAGAATGGGTCGATAAGGCCGTTTAAAGGTTTTAAAAAAACTTAAAAATTCTTTTCTTTAATGAGTTTTTTTTTTAACTTCTTGAAATCCAGTTACTCGAATCGGTTCAAGTTCACAAGAATTCACACAAGTTCACAAGTACAGCAGAACCCTTTAGAACGCCATCAGTTTGAATGAAATCGATCAAGCCGTTCCAAAGTTGCAAGC
This sequence comes from Linnaemya vulpina, assembly GCA_963675445.1. Taxonomy (NCBI): domain Eukaryota; kingdom Metazoa; phylum Arthropoda; class Insecta; order Diptera; family Tachinidae; genus Linnaemya; species Linnaemya vulpina. The sequence continues at coordinate 5,966,861 of OY776277.1, forward strand.
GGGTCACATATTTACACATATAGACATAGTGACGGGTTCTCAGAATTAGTCAAGGAACCTTCCTGGGACCTCAAAACGTCGTGATCTGATGAGATGTGAATCTTTTCAAAACGGGGTAAAGCCGATAACTTCCCGATTTTTTTTAAACTTTTAATTTTCGTAGCGGGAAGTTAAAAATATTAATAATAAAAGAATTATTATCTCGAAAATCGGACCCTACAGACTTCTTCGATATTGATTCCTTCAGTTGAACCAGGTGTAACTCCATAATATATTTTATATTCCTCTTACTCCCTTAACAACAACAAATTGGCCACTTTTCCTCTTCTTATATTTTTAATAACTTTTTTCTTCTGTATTATTAAAAAAGTCGTCTTATAAGAAGCTTATAACAGTAAAATTTTTTGAATAAGGTGATTAGATATTTTAATGTACACCAGGCCCTTAAATCGAGTCTATTTAAAACGAGACGATTTTTAAAATCAATTTCGTTAAAAGCAATTTTCTGCAGATTTTGTTTGCTGTACCTTTTAGTATATAAACCAAACTTCCATTATTAATTTATTATAGATGACATCAGATATATAAATTGTAGGGTGCCCATTATTTGTTTTTGGCAAACGAAAAGTGCGAATTCAATTTACAGATCAAAAAGCAAATTACCGCACTCGATATCGATAAAAATATTAATACAATTTAAATGGAAATTTCAATCGTTATCGAATGCCTCGATTTGCCCCCAGGGTTAATAGTTTTAGGCTCCATAGCCGTCTTGAATATTTTACAATGAACAGGGAATTTTTATTTATAAAAATATTAACACTTTAATTTGTTAATTTTTAATTTTAATTATTTAATTTGACGAATTCGAGTCGCTTGTTTTTTTTAATATTTAAGACTCAAAAATATTTTACAACTATCAAATTTATTAATAATATTTCTTTTCTTTTTAGGTAAGTGCGCATCTGGTTAAATGAAATTCTCTTGGCGAACCAGCCACAGCCAAAGTGGCCTTCACCAGGCAACGAGTTAAATAAAGTGAGAAATACACCCTATTAAATACCCAATTAAGTTGAATAATAAAAATTGTATCTAAAATTGTTATCGAATACTTTGAAAATTATTTGACACGTAATACGATCATATATTTTTTAAGGCCCATTAGAGGTTTAAGAAATTAAAAATAATACAAAAGTTATATGAGTAACTTCTTGTAAAAGGGACAAAGCGTTAGACCCGACTCCTTTTTTATTTGTATGAAATTCGGCTCTCGTTCGTTCTTTTACCAACGGAAAAATTTTATAAATTGTTATTTGTCTTATAATTTCACCGAATTTGCTCAATTTATTTTTCCAATATCCTACAAATCATGTCATACCCATAATATATAAATTAAATTATTTTTATTACATTAAATTTTGACTGGCGAATCGTTTTAAAAGTGTTTTTAATTCAGGAGCACTTGAAATATATTTCGAAGTACAAGGGAAAGCCAACGTGAGGGTTATATATTCAAAAGCAAAGCAGCACAGTTGTTTTTGAAAGCCGCCACACTTTCATTATCAGTACTCTTGTATATTTTTATTTATTATCATGTAATTAAATGTGATAACATTTTTTTCTTGCACCAGTTTTGCTACGAAACAGAATAGAGAAGTGTTCCAAAGCGATGGCAACACGCGTATGTTAAATACCAGTGTTTCCGTTTCATTATTTTCTATATGTCTTATATTTTAAACTTTTTGGTTGTAAATTTGTTTAAAGTAAATATTAACGTTTTCACTCTTTAATTGGGATAGCAGAAGTTATGTCTTTTTGAAAAATTTTTATTTGTTGGAAAAATTTTATAATTGCAAAATTCAATAACGACACCACGTCCAGCGCACCAAATGGTGTGCATTTTTAAATCATGAAGATTTGCTTTGATGAAAAATAAATTTAAAAATTTAAAGTTCCCATCCAGGGTTCCGAAATTTAAAATTTTTTTATACAATACATAACCAAAAATAAATTAACGTCGTTTTTTCCAAGTTAAAATTATTTTTTATTTCGGCAAAACAAAATTGGTATTTAAAATTAAAAAAAAATATAAAAGTTTAGATTCCAGGGTTGGACACTGCAATATTTTGTATAACATGAACGTTACCAAAATGGTTAAAAACTTGTACTTTTGCTTAAATAAAACCGCTTTTGCATTATGAAGACTTTTATTTTTGAAAAATTAAAATTTCGAAATTTTGAATATTTTTTTTTAAGTAACCATAAATGCATGAGTCTTAAAAGGTTAACGCGTAGTCATCCAAGCCAGCGGTCTTGGATTAGATTCCGCACTATTCCCTCATCTTATAGTTTCAGTACACTGCATTGCATTGTTAAGGATCTTTACCTGGTTGTTGGACCCAACTTAAAAAATATTGTGAATCCATTGTTTGTTGGAAAACCCGTTGAGATAAAAATGGGCCCCATTGTTGAACATAATTTTGCTATAAAGTGTCGCATCAGTTTTTCATTTCTCTAGAGCCCGTCGATGGAAAACAACGCTGATGGCGTGGTGGCTTCCGGACCAGCTGGATTTTAAAGAGCTGTCGGACCATATCTTCAAGTAAATTAATCTAATCAACAGATTCCCAAATCCTGCAACCTATGACGTGTCGATATATTCGGATCCTCTTCCGCACTTTGACATGTTGGGGTGACTTCTTCATTTATAGAGAATGTGGAGTGGCCGCTGCCCGGTAGCTGATAGAGCAAAAAATATAAAATTAAGTGCCCCATAAAACCTCGAATCTGCTTACAAGTCTCATGAATGTATGACTGATCGCTAAATTAAGACTGGATAATTTCTAGAACATTTACTGATCGTAATAACAAGTGAACGCAGTTTAAATGTGGTCACTTTTGTAAAGTCTATCCGATTAAAGAGAGACAAAATATAGAGGGGAGGGAAAAAGGGACGGTTCCCTACCTCAAACTCAAATGAAATTATTTAAATAAACTGTATTTAGCAAAATTCAACTATTTTGTTTTATATAAAACTCTACAAAACCACTCCTGGCTGTGATGAATATACTTGCAGAGCCTTTCAAGCGCTCTGCTTTAAGGCGGGTTTCCTGACTTGTTTTCGAGAGTAGCAGAAAATCTTGACCAAAATCATATAAAAAATTTTTCCTGATCGGCAAATAAATAATAAAATAAAAATGTCAATGAAAGTTAGTGGAACTATAAAATATTAAAAACAAATACAATGCAAAAAATAACTTTTTGTGTCTCCTTTAAATAAAACTATGTGGACTATATGGATTTCGATGCGCTAAATTCGCATAAAAAATCTCGATCTGATGAAAAAAAAACAGAAAACGGATTTAAGTTTAGCGTATCAAAATCCATATAGTGCACATAGTTTCATTCAAAGGAGGATTATTAAACCAGTGGATCAGAGAAGGGAAATATAAGAAATATTTTTAATAGAATATCTCCCAAACTGCAACCGAAACTCCATTATTATTATAGACTTTTTCAGCCGCGCTTACCTTTTCGAAACATAAAGTCTTTTATGTCAAGTCAAAAGCACAACCTTGAATTTTTCATATACCCGAGGTGACTCATCTTTGGCCGTGGTGGCTCCAAGCCCGAAACTTAAACTCATCTAGAATTTTTTATATACAAATTATACAAACTTTATTATTGCAAAACTATTTATATTTATTTCATTCAAAATCCCTGACTCTGCTGTGCAAATATTAATTGCAGCAAATTACTGATTAAATTCCTATTCAAATTGACATTTTATATTCACCTCTAAAGAAGAAACTCTTCCCATTTATAAAGTGTTGAATAAAATTCAACACTCACTGAATGGTCCTTCTACTGAAAGCGTTTGTGTATTTCTCGCGTGAGTGTTTCAGTGTTTCGTATTTTGGTGTGAAAATGTTTGCAAGTGTATGTGTGTGAGTGTGTGAGTGTGTGCTACTGCCTACATAACTACGTTCGAGGTGTTTGTTATCATCTGCACTCAGGGTGGCTTTCGTTGGTTCACACTCATTCGTTTAATATCGTAATCGTGCTAATGCCGTTAGTTCTGTAGTGAAATATACGAATTCATTTGTAACTGTTCCTACTTGTTGCTTGAGAAGAGTTCGTATGTGTTGGTAGGAAAAGCAGCAGTTGTGCGTATAACCGAACATGATGATAATGATGATGGCCGTGATGACGATGATGATGATGTTCCTGCTTGCTGTTATATTGTTGTGGGTGCCACTAATAAAAACAACAGACAGCAGCAACAGTTTCACAAAATTTTACTTTTATTATTTCACAAGAAACAGCAACAATAACATATCGGCTGCAGTAGCGACATCAGTTGCTGCTGTCATTTATGCCATTCATAAACAGCAAAGAAGCAGAAGGAAGCAACGCTCACTTAATGCGTCGTCCATATAAGAGCAACGGATGTCAACAGATATTTCGCAAAAGTTAAGCGACATTTGACCTGCGAACAACTCGACAACGCACAGCGCTAGAAAATCAACTTCAAAAGAGAAAATAAACAATCAAACAGCAGCAGTTTAACAGGATAACAAAATAAATACTTCATTTGAAAAATTAATACATTTCTGGTGAAATTATTTGTTTGCCTGGCAAATATTACAAATTAGCGCCATTTTGTTTGAATAATTAATTGCTGAATTGGCAAAAGTGTTTTGCAAAAGAAAATCAAGTGGCAGTGAAATTTGAACTTAACGACAAACGTTTTGGTGTTCGAGTATTTTAACTGCAGTAAGTTTTTGAAATAACGAAACATGTTCCACAGGCCGACGGTTTATTTGCCACAATTTCAATTTAAAAAATATAATAATTTTATTTTTTTTTTCAATTAAATTTAAACAAATTTTGTTGCATAAAAGAAAGCGATTTCCCAAGAATTTTCAAATGAAATCAAATATAAAAACTCACAGGATTGTGTTTTTATTACATGAAGCATTAATTGTGTTAATAAAACTCTGGTCTTAATTAAACCCAATTTAGAAACCATAAAATTAATTAACTTTAATTGTCATGAGGACATTATTGAAACGGAATTGCCAAGCGTCCTTAGACTTATTGTCATTACAGGGATATTGTAATACGAGTGTAATAAAATCAAAGCCAATTTTGGGCAAGTATCTTGTTTCTTCTCTTGGCCGTTGGCCGAATGTTTGGCCTACCAAGTAATTCAATGTGAATTATAATAACAAAACATTTTCTTATTATTTAGAAATCATATCTTCAACATCACTACGATATATTCGTCTATTGAAGGTATCGAGGGCACTTATTCACATCGTGACATATCGCTCATTAACAGTTTACAGGGTAACTTTCATAAATTTCATATTTCATATCTATATCGATCTTTATTTACTGAGGAGGTTGGTGTTCGTAAAACATGATAAATTTTCCAAAAATCAATAGAGACGTCAATCAGAATAAATTAAATTGAAAAAAAAAAATATAATAAAAATAACAGCAGCACAGTTTTGAAAAGCCGCTGCACGTTCTCATTGGTACCCATGCATTATTTTTACCACTGATTAGATGTCTAACATGAATGGGAAAACAGGTTCCATTTACAAAAATTTCTATGAGAAACTCACATACGAGAATTACTGCAATGCTAAAGTGGTGTAGAGAGCCCAGCATAAAAAACGAGGGGTGATGTCGAATATATTTTTCTCTCTTATAAATTTCGTGTAATTTTTTCGTTACGTATTTCTTACTATTTTCTTTAGAATTTCGGAATGGACTGTACAGCATGAGATATGGGGTAATAAAAACGTGTGTTAATAGGAAAAGATGTCGATATTTCAGACACTTTGATAAGAATAAAGTTTTTAATGGTTTTTATTAATTAAGTTTGCGGTTTGAAAAAACTGCCCTGCCGACCTGATTATGGTGTGAGAAAGGCAAAAGTTCTTATTTCATTCACCTTTAAGCAGCCTTAATATAGGCAACGTTTTTTTTTTGGGAATTGTTAAAATTTTTGATCTGGTCTTGTATATTAATGTGATACAGCAATTTTTGTGGTACACTTTAAGTTATTTTGTCATTTCGAAATATTACCAAAACTTGGAATTTTCAAAAGGTATTTTTGTGTAGATAAGCACAAAATATATATTTGCTTAATTTACAAGTGTTGTTGTATTGTATATGGTTTTATATAAGAAGACAATTTGAAAGCAAGTTTTTCATAACAAAATCATTTACATAATTTTTAAAAAATATTATTGTTGCCACACATTTTATTTAAAATTGTCTTTACAAATACAAATTTAAGCGTTTAGGCTGATGTCTACCAATCAGATTTGCGGCGGGAACTGACCACCGATTAATTTCTAAATCCAACTTTCTATATTAACATATTTCTTTCTTCCGTGTTCGGAATCCCATGTAAGAAAATATGTTGTAATAAACTTTTTTGCTAACATGAAAATATTTATTTTAATAACTTTAATTTTATAACATTTTCCCTAAAATGTTTACCATAAAAAAAAAGTTTTTTCTCAAAGTCTTAGTCCTGCTAATTGTCAGCAAAGAATATATTATTAATTTGCAGCTCCTTCAGTTTTTCTAATACACAAAGAAAGTTTGTCATTTATGTACAATAAAATATAATATTTCGTAAATATAATAATTCAAGAAGGTATTTACTCCAACCTCAAGACTTTTTATTTTGACTTCATTTTGTTATTTCGCAACAGTTGGAATACTTATAACAGAAACACGTGACGTGATTCGAAGTACAAGTGTAGCTCAAAAAAAAAAGAGATTTCTGATTATTACAAGTCCTGCCTGAAGATAATTACACTAGACAACAAGATAAAATTGAAAGAAATTACTTTAATAAACACTTTCAGTAAAAATGTTTTTTTTTTTATTTATTTTACTATCTTTGGTACAATTATAAAATATTAAAAATTTTTTCTAGGTTTACATATTTTGAGAATTTACTTAAAAAGTATTGCAACAAATATAAACTTAATTTATTGAATAAAAATATCTTAAGATTAGTATTTACATTGATACAGTGTCAGGAAAAAAGATAGGAAAAACCTGGTGAAAATTTTAGGTAATTTTTTTTATACATACTTCTTTCAGCTTCATTACTGAAGTTGAAGAAGATATTAATATTACAAATTTCTTATTAAATCATAATTTGAAGTTCTATTTCGATCTTCAAATCTTTGTGTTAAACTACTAAATACTGAATTTAACAGATGTTGCTTATACTTTTGATGCAATCTATTTGTAGAATATCTTCTATTTAAATTGAATATAACTTTTAAATTTTTATTTTGAATTATCTGAAGCTTTTTTAAATAAGTTTTGGCACATCTATTTGACCAAATTTGACAACCATAAGTCATGATGGGACGTATGCACATTTTGTATAAAAGAATTTTGTTTTTGTGATTCAGGGTAGACTTCCGATTTAGTAATGGGAATAAAGCTCTTCCACATTTAATTGCTTTTTCAGATGCTTTTAAAACATGATGTCTGAAGGTCAGTTTTTTATCTAGCTCAATTCCAAGATATTTAATTGAATCAAGTAGGGGAATTTCAACTCCTTCTACTGATAATGGTATCGAAGGTATTCGTTTTGGCGATTTGTTAAATGGAAATATTATTGCTTGGGTTTTATTTTGATTTATTTTTATTTTCCATTTTTTAAAAAATTTTTGAGAATGTGAAAGCGCGTTTTTCATTCTTTTGACAACTGCGTTTGAAACTTTGCCTTTTGTTATAATGGCAGTGTCGTCTGCGTATAATGCTACTGAGTGCTCTTTTAGTACTTTAAAATCTGATGTATAAATTGAGTAGAGTATAGGCGATAACACCGAACCTTGAGGTACTCCTGCTGGAATATTACGCTGCGAAGAGAATTCTGTACCAATATTTACAAAAAAAGATCTTTCACTCAAAAAACTTTGCACAATTTTTTGCAAATAAATTGGAAACCCAAATTTATGGAGTTTAGATATTAAGCCGTTATGCCATATAGAGTCGAAGGCTAAAAATGTGTGAAGGCCGTACGACCTAGAAAAAAGCTGGTGCTTCACGATCACAGCTACACGATCACAGAAGTGTAGCTGGTACTACACAATTGTGATAAAGAGCGCAAACATTTTTAAAATAGTGACAGATCTGTCAGGTGTGGCAACGCTGTGGCTCATTTCATAATAACAAAAATCGAAAATATATTAAAATTTATTAATCAATAGATTTGTTTAAGTTTTTAGGTTATTCAATATTAATATATATATTTATTTCGATATTTCGCTAGCCTTCGGTTAGCTTCTTCAGGAAATTATTTTATTTATATATTATATAGGCTAGCGAAATATCGAAATAAATATATATATTAATATTGAATAACCTAAAAACTTAAACAAATCTATTGATTAATAAACGAAAAAAAGGTTAAAAAATCAGATATAATAATATATTAAAATTTATTATCCAATTTAATTTTAATTGTGCTGATCATTTCTTCCCAAATATATTTATTAAGAAATTCAAAGTAATTAATCTCGGGATTCCTGATAGTTTCTTTGAAGATCTCTTAGTTCTCCGAATATCTAAGGACAACATTTTAAACTGCGTCTTATACAAGTAACAAGTTAAAAAAAAATATTTTTGTCTTCCATATATATAAGGGAAAATGTAATGAAAATATCACATTATTTTACTAATCAATATGAGAATTTGGGGATTTTTTCGAATTAAAAGTGAAATAAAAAGTCAAACTCAAATCCCAAAAGTCAATGTTGGCAACACTATCTGATGGCATTTGTGTCTACAATGAAGTTCTTGATTCATTTAAAAGTTTTCGCCTTTAGGGCGTTCGTGATATGTAGCCCTCAATCGGGGAATCATTAGCCAGTTAGAAGTGTTCCATAGAGGCAGTCGAACGTGTTACTGGTCTCCTCTGGTATCCAACCAAACAGTATCTCCTTTGCAGCGGGAAACAATTTAAGCCAGCCTCTACTATGGATTGGCCTATCATTAGCATCAGTCAACAAACCAAGATTTTGGTAACAACTAAGTGGACTATCAAAGGGCACAGTGGGGGATTTAATAGGGCACTTGGATTCCATAAGGCCCATTGTGATGCCCACAGGACCGCGCCCTATACATTCCTACGAAGTGCTAGTGCAATAGTTCCTGACAGCAGTGCAGAATATATTACAAACTCCAATAACACAGCCAGTAGAACAGCCTACAAGTTTCAGTACGAGGTTCTGCAGGGTCGCACAGAAACAGAGAGGCCTTTGCACTGACTCCTCTTCTTCCCCGTATCGAAATCCTAGACGTTCTGATGTATGTCTTATCGTACAGTACCTGGTTATGAGGGGTGTTATTTAAGATGAAGGGATGCCAGAGGACTCTCGCTTTTATGCTGGTGGAATCATCTGTCCTGAGGTATTCCAACAAGGACGACATCGAAGCGCCTCCGGATCAGCTGAAACATTGTGCTCTTTTTCTATGGAGTTGCTAAGACTTCGGCCTCACTAGAGACTTAAAGTTTTTGTGCTCCTTCTATCGGAATTTTGCAGAGGAACAGACTTCTTTTGAATTCTGTCTTTTCAGTGGGATCAAAGAAATTCCGAAATATTTTGCTTTTGGCGGTTTATTTTGCTTTTCATATATTCAAACCCGGTGATGGTATTCCGTAATTAGAATAGCAAGAAAGTGGATCGGGGAAAAAGATATTTGTTTTTGACTCAAAGTGTTTTAACACACACACATATAAAAGAATTTAAATATAACACAAGACAAGCGTATTTTAATCGTCTATTCTGCGGCAAATTTTCCACGGCGAATAAATAAATTATATGGCCACAGGAAATTCTATATCTTCTGTTTTTTCTCCATCTGGAACTAAATTACCGCACTCGATATCGATAGAAATTTCAATGAAATTTACAAGGAAATTCCACCCCTCTATCCTCTCTTTTCACAATGCATTGAACGGATAGGGCCCATCCCCTGAGTGTGTGTGCAAGTAGAAACATAAATCAAAATATCAATTGTGTCGAACCGTGTTATTCTTGTCCCATATATTTTCCAATACATGTTTCAGCTTCTCATGAAAAGTTTCCCTTTTTGCTACTTTTATTTGTTGCTGCGGCCAATTATTGTTTTATGCCCACAATTTCTTTAACTTGAGGCATATATTTTTTTCTCAGTCTCAACGCTTTTTCTCTTTTTGGCTTTTCAATTTTAGTTTCTTTAAGGGGCCAAATATGTTCCCTGTTTTATTGTTTCATTTTCCAGCCAACAACTAATTTGGGATAAAGTTGCGACAATTGTTTAGCTTGAGGTTACAATTTTGAGAGCCAATTAATAAAAAAGGAAACTATTACAAACCTTTTATGACTTCAAATTTGGGAGTAAACGGTTTTGGAATGTTGTTGGTTAATAAATATTATGAGTTTTCTTAATATAAACCGTTTATTAAAACTTAAAAGAGTGAAAGACTTAAAGGAAATTTTATGGAAACAAGGGGAAATCCCTTAATATCGAACCAGAGAATTTTAGACTACAAGAGGAAAACGTTAAATGTGGCAGAGTTTTTTTTTAATATAAATTTTATTGGATTAAAAACTTTTCCATACTTCATTACAACTCATGACGCATATAAAACTGTTTCCAGCGCTGCAAAAGTGTCAAAAGCACTTGAGGGTTAATGAAAAAATAATAAATTCAAATTAGCCATGAATAATGAGAAGAACATAATCTAGAAAACATTTTTCAATAACTCCTTATTCTCCGCAAATATCCTTATGGCAACAGCAAAAGTAAATAGTTTTCCCACATCCAGGGAAAATTGTTTCTTCAGGTCACTTTCCAACTGCTGAGCAAGTGTTGCCTTCCATGCCACCCACCCAACTTTATTCTAATTTTTGTTTCAGTTTTTTCCTTTTTCATAAAATTTTTTGTGCTCCAACTGAATGAGTTCTTCCTTGTAAAGGAATTTGCTTGTTGTGTCGTAATTGTCCTTTGTTTCTTTGCTTAACACGTTGTCACTTTATTATCTGTTTATTGTATTCGAATGGTTGTTTGAAAAATTATTTTTAATCTATTCTTAAAGAATTTACTCTAATACGAGTATCTCGTTACGTTTTTTTTACTCCTGTTTGCTAAATTTTCTATTTCTGTGTGTGCGTGTACATGTTTGTTTATCATGATTCAATTTTATGTGTGTACATTTCTCGGCATTCCTTTACAGGCACTGTGGGCGTATGAAAGGAAAAAGTTTTGTAATAAAAAGAAAAAGTTTTGTAATAAGTACTTTTGTTAAAAAGTATTTAAAAGTGTCTGTTGAAAAAGTACCTTTTGTATCAAGTATATTTCGCAGGAAGTTACTATTGGAAAAATATTTTTTCTTGTGAAAAATTTTATATATAAAAACGGTTTTTGTAAGAAAGTAAATTCGATTACATGAATTATGTTTTATAGAAAACTTTTTTATAAGAATTATGTTTGATAGAAAATATTTGTTATAAAAAACACTCTTTACAAAAAGTATCTTCTGCAGAAATATATATTTAAAAACGTAATTTTGATTAAAAAAATATTTTATCAAATTTTTTTGTCAAAAGTACTTTTTGCAATGTATGATCTCTGTCAAAAGTACCTTTTGCGTGATACTATAATATATAGTACTTTATTTTGGTGTAAATATCTTTTTTGAAAAATCCCTTGTTTTGATATGTACCATGACAGTAACTTCTAAAATATATAATTTTTATTAAAAGTACTTTTTATTAGAAGCACTTTTTATAAAAGCATTCACTGTGAAATGAGGTTTTCATTCAAATTCAATAAAAAGGCTTATTATAAAAAAATTTATAATTAGTTCATTCTGCAAAAAGTACTTTTTCTTAAAAGTACCTGTATAATAAGTATCTTTCATGAAAGGTAGTTTTTATAAAAATTAAATACCAGTTAAAAAAATACCTTCAATAAAAAGGACATACATAAGCTTTTATAAAAAGTACCTGTTACATGAAGTACCTTCAATAGAAAAGTATCTTGCGTAAATAGTAACTTTTATGAAGGGTCTTGGCTATAAGAAATTACTTCTATACCAAATACCATTAACACAAAGTATCTTTCATAAAAAAGCACTTTTCATAAAAGTGACTTCTATAAAAGGTACCATTTATGAACAGTGCCTTTTATAAAAGTACTTTTTATAGAAAGTGTCCTTTACACGAAAGAATCTTATATAAAATGCATATATTAAGAAATCCTCTTTTGTAAAAAGTTCCTCTTATAAGATATACGTTTTACAAAAGGTACCTTTTAAGAAAGTACGTGTTGCAAAAAGTATCTCTTATAAAAATGGTATTTTTCAAAATGTACATTCTAGGAAAGTGGCTTTTGTAAAAAGTACTTTTTTTTATAATATATACATTTAACAAAAAGTACCCTTTAAGAAGGTACCTTTTGTAAAAGTACATTTTACAATAAGTGTATTTTAGAAAAATTTTATATTAAGAAAGTCGCTTGCGTGAAAAGTACTCTTTATAAGATATACATATTACAAAAGTACCCTTTGAGAAAGTACCTTTTGTAAAAAGTACTTCTTATAAAGAGTATCTATTATAAAAATTTCATTGTAAAAAACTTGCTTTTGTAAAAAGTACTTTTTTTATAATATATATCCTTTAAGAAAGTACCTTTTGTAAAAGTACATATTAAAATAAGGGTATTTTAGAAAAATTGTATGCTGAGAAAGTCGCTTGAGTAAAAAAAAAAATATACATATTACAAAAAGTACCCTTTAGGAAAGTACCTTTTGTAAAAAGTACTTCTTGTAAAAAGTATCTATTAAAAAAATGTCTTTTTAAAAATTAGCTTTTTTAAAAAGTACTTTTTATAAGATATAAAGTTTACAAAGAGTACCCTTTAATAAAGTGCTTTTTGTAAAAAGTACTTTCTTATAAGAGATACATATTACAAAAAGTACCCTTTGAGAAAGTACCTTTTGTAAAAAGTACTTCTTATAAAGACTGTCTATTATAATTAAAAATTTCATTGTAAGAAAGTCGTTTTTGTAAAAAGTACTTTTTATAAAATATAAATTTTATGAAAAGTACTCTTTTAGAAAGTACCTGTAGCAAAAAGTAAATTTTTTAAGAAATACCTTTTATAAAAAGAAGCTTTTATAGAAGCTACTTTTTATGAAAAGCTATATTTAAAAATAAAATATTTTTTTTTATTAAATACTTTTCGATACTTTTTTTCTATAAAATGCCAAAAAGTACCTAAGCTAAGACGTACTGTTGTAAATAGTACTACTTTGTATAATAAGTACTTTTTATTAAAAAAAATACTTTATAACAAGAGAGTTTTCACAAAACCCAACTTTCGAAGCCTCGTGTGCCACAATCTTTTCTCATTTGCCTGCTCGTGTCATTTTCCCGTGTTCACTTTATCTCTGCTGTTTGTTTTGCAACATTTTGTAGAACCGTCCTCAATTACACTCTGCCAACAAACGGCTTCAACAGGTGGTGTATGGCTTAAGAGCTTTAAAAAAAGGGTAAATAAATATGGAAAAAAAAAAAATATTTGCCAAAGATCAAGCAGACAACGAAAAACGAATTGAAATTCCATTCTGCCAACGGATATGAAAATCCAAAAGTAACAGAAATTATTGTTCCTTTTCACGTAGGAGCCGTGCAACAGCTGAATGTGAGTCAGTGCGTTCTTTAATGCCAACAAACTGCTACTGTTGCACGATTTGACAACTGCTTTGGTTTTTGTTTTTGTTTTTGTTGCTGTTGTTGTTGTTGTTTAGAATCCACTTCGCTTTCCTCTTTTATATTGTATTACGATCTCTCTTTCTCTTTTTCTTGCAACATAATTATGTGGAAGTGATTCCAATTATAGCCGCAACAAATTTCACACGTCCAATACAGGCTACACTTTAGCTGGAGCTGGCAAATCGTTCAGGCGAAGGACTAACAGTTTTTCAGATTTATAAACTTTCAGGCAGGAATTTGATGTGCCGGCTATTAATTAACTTGTGAAATAAATCTTTGGTCTGGTAATTAAGAGAAATAAATGTCCGTTGCTTTTAAAGTTTAAGGGATAGAGAAAAAGGAGTTGTTGAGATTAATTAAAAGAGAAAAATATGTCGACTAAATGTGACTGTAATTAAGACTTTGTGCTTTAGGTAATTGCGTTGCAAGTGTTTAGGAAAAGTTTCTTGTGAATAAAATTATTTTTATTTCATAATCAAGAGGCAGTCGCAGTTTATTACTGCAACAAGTTTGTCAATGAAATGAAAGTTTTAATCTTTTGCCACAATTTCATTTTCGCTTTAAAATAAACTTTAACTTTTCCCCAACTGAACTCCTCTATTCGAAATTAGAAATCCAGCTAAAAGTCAAAAGTAAAATTGAGTTCGCTTTCTTCTACTCCCGAACTATTAATGAGTTCATTAAGAACATTCAACTGCCACCGCCACCGCCACAGCAACAACGTCTCATCACCATCATCGTCATCGTCATCACCATAAACTCTCTCATCGCTTCTGCTGCGTTGGCAAATTCAGTTGTTAATCAGTTTGAAATCTTTTAAATAATAAAATGCAAAGTAAAATTAACGCGTTAATCCTTTAACGAGTGCTGCTGAAAAGACTCAAATACAAGACTGAAGTAAATTTCTTAAAAATATCTTTTTGCTTTGACGCCTGGTTTTCTTGATTGCAGCCAGCCAACTGCAACATTTTGTAGAAAAAAAAGATAGAACTTCAGAAATTATGGAAAAAGCAGGTGCGAACATACACCCGCCGCACAGTCTAGTCATCATCATAAAAATTTAAGCATCCGAGTTAATATATTGATGTTTAAATTGCTGCCGCTGCTATTTTTTCTCTTAAATTTTTATATCTGCTTTTATATTCCACCGCGATTTATGTTTTGACATGTCACTTATACGACTTGCAATGCCTTCCTTTAAAGTGCGAGTATCTGCGTGTATAAAAATTAATGTGCAGTTAAATGTTCGAAACAAATCATGTAAAAAAGTTAACACAAGCCAGTCGGATGGAAATAATTACATTAGGGCGCTACTTGATGGAAATATATATTTGAAAATGTGTAATTTTTCACTTCCGGTTGGGAGTATTTAAAATTTTCAAGAAATTGGGAAGTTATTGGTTTTTTTCTTTTCAGAAAAAATCGAATTCTCAGCAGATCTCCAAGTTTTGAGGTTCCGGGAAACTTCCTTGACTAATTCTGTGAGTCAGTCACTATGTCTATATGTTTGTACGAGTGAGTGTGTATGTGTGTGTGTGCGGGTATGTGTGTGTGTGAGTATGTGACCTGCTTATTACTTTTGAATGGCTGAACCGAATTAAGTCATACTCCTGGCGTTCTAAAGAGCATTTCTGAACTTAGAAATTACAAACCATTTCGAAACCGTAAATTTCTAGATATTAAAAAAATAATAAAAAAGAAAACACTTTTCAACTGCCTGCCCAATCGATTTCATAAATCAATCAACTCTTTTCATTTCAAAATCTCGTTGGTCACCGCAAACCGGGTTAAAATCCTTTAACCGTTCGCGAGATTTCATAAAAGAAAGAATTCGAAAGAAGTGATTTAAGCATTAAACACAATAACGACAGCAGGCTACACGAACACCGACTACAAAAGTCGCTGGCTACAATCGTCGCCTCGTAGTTAGCTACTTAATTATTTTTAGAACGACACCACCACATCAATAACCGTGAGTTGTTGTTTGTAGTAGAATTCTCTTCAGACGCCAGTGTAGCCGCTTTCATGTGTGTAACACTCTTAAATAGTGTTATTCCAATTAAATATATATAAAGATCAAGAAATCATTTCATTAGCTTGGAAATAAAGTTTGTTATTTATTTTTGTGAAATAAAATATATTTATTTTTATTTATTTATAATATATAATTAAATTTATTTATCTTATACTGGCAACACTGCATCTACTCATTGTCGCTCACCAAAATAGAAATTAGTTTAATTTGACTACAATCACAAAAACAGCAGGGACAACAACCCGTAGCCGTGTTGCCTGCAGTAGTAAAAATAATCATTCTTATATACGCTCATGTATTCTATTTTTGACAAGTTGTAGTCTGTAGCCTGCTGTCGTTATTGTGTTTAATGCTTTATAAAAATAAAAAAACTCCGACATTATATATCCGATTAGTCAGGGTTCTCGACTCTTTAATAGTTATCGAAAACTACATCAATCACCGTTTATCACGGGACAATCAGTTGATTTGAAAATTAAAATATAGGATGTTTTTAATAGAGTGATATAACTTTGAGTTGGCATCACTGCTTTATTTGACCACCCATTTAACAGCTGATAGTTGCTTTTTGTTTAATTTGCTTTGACATTTTATTATGAATAGACTTACACCAGGGCAACGTGTGCAAACTGTGGAAATTTTTAATCAAAATAATGGTTCTGCTCGTCAAACTTATCGTGCACTTCGTCCATTCAAAATTTTATTTTCCGATGAAGCCCATTTTTGGTTGAATGGAGCATTTGGAGTGAGAAGAATCCACAAGCTTTTGTCGAAACACCACTACATCCACAGAAAATTACTGTTTGGTCCGCTTTATGGGCTGGCGGAGTCATTGGCCCGTATGTCTTCAAAAACGATGGTGGTCAGAATGTTACTGTTTGTGATAATTGGTGTTCCAGATTGCGCCTTGTACGCGCCAGCCGTGTCAATTTAAACATTAATGTCATAAAATTTTCTATCTAAAAAAGACCGTTTCTTTGATATCAAAAATATTTAATATGTTTTATTATGATTTAAACATGTATCACTCTATAAAAAACACCCGATACAATTATTCACTTTGAATTCTTTAATACTGTTTTGCGAAAAACGAATCAGCTCGAAATTAAAATTAAAGAGAAAATAAAAGGGTTTTAGCTGGAATAGCGCAAAAAGCCATTTACAAAAGCTTACAGAGATGGACTATAAGTTCAACTGTTTTCCATATTTTAAGAAATTCAATTCGCACGTCTTTAACTTTCATAAATTATTTAAATTTACCTCAAAATATTATCCATTTCCCAAATGAAAAAGGAAAGAAAACTTTCAAAATTTGTGATCCCCATTCATTATTTAATTCCATATACTTTGCGTATGTGTGTTTGTATGTTTCCCTATTTCAATTATATGGAAAAGATACCGCTTTCATGTGAAATAGTTCCCCCCATTAACACACGATAAGCTTTCAATCATTTTATACGCTCCGTCCTTCACATGTGGCGCAGAGCAAAAAAAAGAAATTATTTTCCATAAAAATGATTTATCATGAATGATACAACTAAAATAGACGTTTATGATGGTACTGCTCACAAGTTTAGTGTCATATAAATAAGTTCTGTCGATTTTCCGCCTATTATCGGTGATAATTTAACCACGAAACGTTAGAGCGCGTGAACTGCTGCACCTGCATGGCAAAACAAAAAGTCATCCATTCATTAATTGACAACAACAACGCAGCAGAACTATTAAAAAGTTGTCAATAACATCATTAAAGCAAGCACAGTGGGACTGTGTTGCATAAAATTATGTCTCAACGAAATTAGCAGAGAAAGTGAAATTTTTTAATAACATTTTGGGAAAAAGGGAATCAGCATGTAATTAAAATTAAAGATTTTTAAAAGATAATTCCCAAAGAGGTAATAATTTCGGTATGATATCAATTGATGTGATAAGAGCAGGGCTGGAAATCATGCTTTAGTGGAAATTTTGTGACTTATGTTGGAACTTGTGGCGATTGTGGCTCCATGCGAATATATTGAAATAAAACCAGCCTTTTTGATTTGTTCTAGTTAATAAATTATAAAATTTTATTTTATCATGCAACTCGTTTATTGGAAAAGTCATGTCGCCAAAGTCATGTATGACGGACATCAATAATTCACGAGGAAAACAGTCAAGATCATTAACGTGGATCCCATAATTAAATTAAACATTAAAATAGGCATTGAAACTATATCGTTTTAAACCTGCTACAAAACTAAAAATCATCTGTTCCATCTCTGCTGAAGTTCAATTTACTTGCAGAACCATCGTGTAAAAAGTGCAGAAGTTCTTTTGGCTGAAGTGCAGAAATAATTCGAGCGTTTGCCTCAAACTAAATAACACAGAATTAAATAATCTAATAAATTTTTTTTTATTATTTATAACAGCTTAGAAACTTTCCTTGCCCCGACTACGGCCTACAACCCACCGTTGTTGTTGGTACGTTTGATGTACGACAACCCGCGTGTGTAAAAGTCTGGGCTTTTGTTTTCTGTTTACAAACCATAAAACTTCTGCCTGAAGTTACCAGTAACAAAACAATAAATTATATAAAATGAGTGCTTGAAACTCATATGTTCGGTCGCAAACACACTCACACACACACACACATGAACTCTTACATCTAATGGTTTGGTCTGCAACTAGGAAACTAAACGAATGCCATGTCATTCCATAAGCGAATGCTTACCCAGCAAACATTTGTTGTTGGTATTTGTTCAAAGATGATCTAGACAACAGGTAGTAACATTTTTTGCTTCAAAGGCGCAGCACAATGGGGACTTTTGTGAAGAGATGAGGTCCAAAATTTAAAAAACAGTTGACCCTAAAGTCCAACCCTGCAAATTTTCGCTATCAAAACGTTGCTCTACGATTTTGAGGTCTTCGAACTTAAAAGTCTCATGAGAGTTTGATAAATTGATTGTTTAGAGTAGAATGATGTAGTCCTATAAAAGAATGGAGAACACTAATTGATCAGATATATAATTTCGGATTTTCTTTCCAGGAATAAGTTTTTTGGAATTTTTTTTCTTCACAATATATCACGAACGGACTAACCGATTTTTACCCAATTTACAGTGGTCACGGTGGTCTTTTACTCTTGATAGCTGGTTAGTTTCTGGAATCGATCGGTAGAGCCATTAAAAATATTTTATTAAAAAATGTTTTTTTTCTAAGTTTTTTAAATATCTTAAAATTTACCAGTTTGAATCGAGTCCAATTCACAGGAAATCTAAGTTCAGTAGAACCTTTTAAGTTCAGTTTGGTTGAAATCGGTCAAGCCGCTCCAAAGTTATAGGCGGGTCACATACTTACACACATACACACACACATGCACATACAGGTATAATGACGGGTTGTCAGAATTAATCAGGGAAGCTTCCAAGGACCTCGAAACGTCGAATCTGATGAGAGTTCGATATTTGTAAAACGGGTTGAAACCAAGAAATTCCCAATTTTTGAAAATTATCAATTTTCGTAGCGGAAAGTTAAAAATTGTATTTCTGTAACGCTTTTCATTAAAATGTGGTTGCCATATAAATTTTATGTGTTTAAAAGTTTTATCGTACCACGATCTTTTGAAAATAGTTTTAATATGTGTTCTGTGGCAAGAAATAACGCTGGTGTTGAATGGGTTTTTTTTCTGTTTAAATTATAAAAATAAAAACATAAAAATTTATAATTCATAAAGACTATTTGTGCTTTGCATATCTCCATAAAAATGCCTTTCAAAATATAAAAGTTTCAACAATATTGATAATCGGCAACATGCATAAAAGCGTACCACAAAATATATGCGGCATTTTTATTTGTGTGTAACGCTGGGTAAATGTTCTTTGTTACTTTTGTGCGGTCATTTACAAATTAACTGTGGGCTAGACACTACCATCCAACGAATTAAATGAAACATTGTAATTGCTAACGATGCCTCAAACTGCCGTAGTCTGTTCTCAGCTGAAGACTTAGCTTCTTCTCATTTTTTCTTTAAATCGCACGAATTGCAACGGAGTCATAGTTGTGAATAACAAAACCTTTTTCCATTTGCTACGGTCTGCTGGAAATGTTTTGCCAAGTGAAAAGTCTTATTTATTTATTTCATAGAAATTTCACACTCTCGTATTAAAAATGAATGTTCACTGGGTGGCACTACGAAATAGTGAAAATATGCGAGTGCTTTTGCGGAACATATGAAACCGAAAATTGAAGTAAGCGCTTGAAAGGTTTTCATAATTTCTTTCTCATCGTGTGTTGGTTTGCCTACAGAACTGCTTATAGGAACGCACAGTGGCACACACACACACACACACACACACCTTAACTCGGCATTATCTTTAGGTTTTCCAGTCATCTGTTTTTTTTTTACTGTCATCGTTGGTTTTTGTTACAACTTTTGTGTGATTTGCAACTTGTTGCATGACTGGATTTAAAGTTCAACAAGTGTGTATGTTTGTATATGTGTGTGTGTGTTTCTTCATTTCGTTTTAAGGTTAAAGTGTAAATATTGAAATTGTGGAACGTGTAAAACGTATTTTGTTGTTGCTAAATCATGAATGGAGTTTCTTGTTAGCGAATTTGCTTATTTATTAGTTTTGTTAATATTATTTTTTATTTAAAGGGTGAGTCGCTAAGTTTTTATTCACTTCACCAGAAAGAGGTGCTCCAAGATGTACAATCGATTTCCACTAGGTAATTTATTCCGCTAGAACTATTTTTAAAAATTGCTCGTCGATTCAAAGAATAGTAAATTTAATGTACAAAATTGAAGAGTAGCCCTGCAGGGTTAAAAACATAAATTGATAAAAGATCCATTGTGTACATATTCCACCCCGGAAATGTTAGACTACAACAGACTGGAAACACCAAAGACCTTGAAGATCGTGATCGCCTCTGTCCTGATCACTTCATCCGGAACAACGCAGCTTTGGGTATCGAAGACGCTGAAGCGATTCTACTTTCACTATTGATTTATTTGTCTCTATGGATTGATAATATAACCCTGGAGGGTTACTCTTAATTTTTGTACATTCAAGTTACTCTGCGTTGAATCGACGCACAATTTTTATAAAGAATTCTAGCGCAACAAATTACCTACTGGAAGTCGATTGTATATTTTGGCCCACCTCTTTCGGGTTAATCAACTAGTTTTTTTTTGGCGAGTGGCAACTCTGCTGTACGAAGGCATAGTGCTAGTCGCTGATCATTAGCGACAGTGGTTAACACGGTCATGCGCCTATTTAAAACAGCAGAATATATCACCCGCCTTCGTCGGTACCTGTAACAAAAAATTCCCGAAGTTAAAAGTAAAAAACAACTGCGATGAAATTCTCGATCTCCTAGTCCGTCTTCATTTATCCTCTTAACAATATCCCCTCCTTTCCCAGTTCCAGCACAACGTACTGCATATGTAGGGGTTGTCCCCTGGGTTCTGGTCCTACTCCTAAAAAAAAGTTGCTTTTACAACGATTAAAGTTATAAAAAATTTATAAGAATGAAAATGATTTAAATGTTTCAGGACAAAATCCACATGGCGTTGGTATTGGCATCGCATTAAATTGCGTTAGTATTCTAGGGTTAATCTGCTAGAAACACTTGGATTGAAACACAGATTGGAAACTTTGAAGATTAGTCGATAAGCATATGGTTCCGGTCTTAGGAAGGGACTTAGATGATTTATTTAATGAGTTAAAGAACATGTATCGTGCGTCACATAGCATACGTTACAGAATGTACCGCTTTTTACGTAAGACATGCGTGATTTGCTTAAGGAAACTATGAAATTTATAAAATAAAATTATTAATATTATTCTTTTGTAGCGTGCGTCACACAAGTTTACTAGTGAATATTATGCTACAGAGTCTTACAGATTGGCCCACGGAGTTCCTTGCTGTCGTCTTATTTTTATATAAATAAAAATATGTTCTATATGACATCTATTTAAAAAAAATTTTTTTATGAACAACTTTTAATAAAATTCGTGTCAAATTCATTTCAAATTTTATGAATAGGGGTTAATAAATGAAGGAAAAAATATGTTGTTATTTAAGACGAAAGCGAGTACGAAAGAAAAGTTCGTGTAGCCGAATTCGCTGGTATGCAATTGAATTATAACAATAACATGATAATCGTTTGATATTAATATTTTCCATAATCATGTCATGACAAAATAAACTTCGTCTGTCCCAAAAAACCCAGAACCACTTGACTGTTGCCAGTGGGCACTGGCCATGCACCAGCCCTCATTAATAAACGTCAACACAGAAGTTAATAAACTTTTATATGCGGTTTTTCTTTTTTATTTTTGTAAAAAATTGTATTAGAAATATTTTTTCCCCAACAACGAGTGCTCGTGTTTTCTTAAGAAAAATATATCAGACAATATGCTGCTGGATATTGACAATTTTTATTCAATTGACAGCCTGGAAGGGCTGGCCAAGAAAGAAAAATAACACGATATTAAAATAAAACGTCAAGCAAATATTTTGCTATTGAAATTTGTGCATATTTTTTTATTTTAATAAAAAAAATACAAACAAAAAAACAAGACCATTTTCGCAATTCATGTATTTCCTGTCCTGGAATTTTTCTATTTTGACTCTCTTAAATTGACTTTTCTGCCACACGTTATTGCAAACGGAAAATATCTGTTGCTGCTTAAACAACTTCAATCGAAAAGTCCTGAATCGTTAGTGTAGCACTTTGTGTGTCTGTGAACGTGCATGTGGTGGGCGGGGGGGTGCTGTGAAAACGTTATTGTTTCCTCTGAAACGTAAATTAGACAAGACAACAACTGTTGTGCGGTGGTTAAAATGCCATAAATTCCAGGGTGCTTACAAAAATGCTTTCACACATCACAAGAAGATACATTTTGTAAATAATCTTCTTCGCAGTGAAAGCTGTTCCTTTTCAACTGGAGTGTCGTTTGAATGCGTGTGTGTGTGTGTGTGTGTGTTTCTAAACACGTTTAAATAAGAAACAGAAAATTGCAAGACAAGAGGGCAAATAAATGACTTTTAAGATGCAACAGTTACAGTCGAGGAATAGTAAACAGATTCAGGCTCGAATGCAAACCGCACTGGGACTCGTAAAGGAAATATTAAATGAAATTTAGTAAAATCTTAAATCATTTAAAGGAAATATTTCACAGTTGCAACAAAATAAATTTAAAAAAATTCCTTCATGTTCCCATTATTCTGCGTGAAAGCTGTTTGTTTGTTCATTTAAATATTTTGAGCTGCTTAATCTCTATTTAATATGGTTTCCAGTTTCCAACGTCTTTTTCTTTTTGTTAAAACTTGATTTTGTATGTCGTGCACGTCTTTCCATAAGCCACTTAATATATGGCCCTGCAGTTATTAGCTTTATTGCCAATAATCATTAAGACGCCTCGAAGTATGTTAATCTATCGGGTAAATAGATCTGCTCGTTTATTTGAAACATATTTTGTCTGCAACACTTTCCCTTCTTTGTTTGCTGTGTGACAGTGTAGAAATATTTATCCTTCGCCATCAGGACATTTTTTCATACATCTTTTGTTTTCAATAATCATCATTAAATATACTAAAATGGTGTCACTGCTGCTGCTGTTATCAGAATCTTGTTAATACACCAAAGCTTAACTAGTGCGCCTTAAGTTATGCTACAAAATATTATAAAAAAAAACAACTACGTACACACAGACAAAATGCAATATTCGCGGGTACTTAATGGGATTAAAATGAAGGGAAAAAATGGGATATTTATATAAAACAAGCCAGCAGAGTTGCCACTCTCAGAAAAATATTATTACAGCAACTAGCAAGGGGTGGGCCAAAACATACAGTCGGTTTTCAGTAGGTATTTTGAATTTTAGGGGTCCGCAGCTCATATTATATTAAGAAATAGATAGAAAATTTTATATTAACAGGACTTTGATTGGAAAAGATTTTTCTAAAAGCTTTAAGACAATCTAAGCGGTCAATTGACTGAAATAAACTGTTCCCTGATCCCGCCTCTTAATTAGGCGTGGCTTATGTCGCAATCCAGTTCTTTTATTTCAGATAATAAAATTTGTAGCGCACACCTTTCAGAGTAACACCCCTGTCCTGTTGCCCTTCGAGAAGTGCCTTCCACTGGTGCCGCCTGCCCATAAGTTACAACAAACAGTGAATTTTTCGGAATCTATTGTCAGCTCTTGTAACGCTTCTGGCTGGTCTTCACACCAAACACGACAATTAATCTTTTTCACTGATCCATTCAGTCATAAATGGATGCGGCAGCGTAATGCGCGATGCACTTTTTGAAGTGATCACGAATTACGATAACAAAATTCTATAATTTGAGAGTCCTAAATTAAATTATAGATCAAACTGAATATGTTTAACAGTAACATGTTACACGAATACAGCTGAACTGCCATGAACAGTGTTGCCAAAGAGAAAGTTTTCAAAAAAATCATTTCTTATAATAGAAGTTTTTTTTTCCAAAGAAAAACTAGCAAAAGTGCTGTATTTTACAGCAGCCTCACGTAGTAATAAGACACAAGACTACGATCCCGATTACGCACTCAGGCATGAATATTAAGTCGAATTTTTCTGATCTGCATTATCGCAGGATTGTGTCAGTTCTTGTCGGCTTATCTCAATGACGAAGGCATACCATTGAACGCTGAACATTAACGATAGTGTCGAAATAAAAAGTAAAAATAGCTACAACAAAAACTCTATCTTCTAATCTGTCCTCTTAACACTATCCCCTCCTTTCCCAATTCCAGCGTAATGCACTGCATATGTAGGGGTCTTCTCTTGAGTGCTGATTCCACTCATAAAAGAAAATATTTGGCTGCCAAATCTTATATAACCTGCACCGTTTCGAAGAACTTCTGTTACTTCCACCAAAAATTGAAATAAGTATTCCAGCTCTGGATCTGTAATTGGAGTTTTTCTATTTGAGACTATTTCCATCGGTTTCGGGAAATCGATTTTCCTGACAAGCAAACGGACAGATGGACATCACTCATCCTACTTTTCTATTCATAAAAGCCCGCAAAATATATCAAAACTTTCTGGAGACGCGTAGTAATCTTTTGGAAATTGCACAAGATATAAGAACCCTGGATATACTCTTTACTATTGTTTGGGCGGGGTAAAAGAATCACGTTGTTTTGCACTTTAAAACAAAAACAACTGATTAATTTATTTACGCACAATTCTTGTATATTTCAATGCAATGGCAACACTGCCACGACCACTTATACAAAAAAAAAATTATCTTCAAATGCGTTAAATCGCCCGTGTCTCTTCTTAACGAAAGATATTAAGAAATTTGCTTGTTCAAGGAAATAATTTTGCCTCTAAATACTTCTTTTTTTATATCAAAATTTGCCCAAACTTTTAGTTTAAATTGTCAATTAATTAAAACAGAAAAGTTCTTGCCAACATTTCAGCATAACAAGTAGAACATGAAACAGTTTAAAGAAAATAATTTAAAAAGAAAACAAAACGAACTCTTGTTGGCATCTTAATTCTTCTTTTCATGTTGCGGATAAATTGAAGTTCATTTTCTTTGAGAGAACGTAATCGTAACCAGGAACTTCTTTTAAATGTTGGGAGTGGGAGTAAAAATTATTGTTGTTTTTTATTGCCTTTTTATTGGTTTTTGAGGATAGAATCTGGTACTTTGACAGTTTGATTGATTCGGTAATTGGCCGTTCGACTGTAAGTCCGTCTGGGAGTGTATTAAAATACTTGATGGTTGTCTCGTCAGGAATTATGTTGTTTCGTGAAATAGTTCAATTAAAAGTAGGGGACTCCTTGTAGCGAATCAATTATTTTAAGTGTAATTTAAATAAGTACAGGGTGACGCGACATTAATTATACAACTTGGGGTTTGAATAAATTTTATTTTCTTCGATGAATATAAAATTATTTCTGGACATGGAAATCTTGATTTAAATGTTTGGCTTCTTTTTCTGTTGCTGATATCTGCCAAGTGGGTCGTTTTGTCGCATTTTCCATGAGTCTCTTCAATATTTCTGCTGATAACTGATCTTATGAGTGTTGCATATTGTCCTTAAAAGATGTCTGGGATTTCATTGTCAGCCTGTTTAATACTATCGAAATTAATAATTCAATATTTTAATGAAAATTTTTGAAGATTCAAGTGTCTTTATATGAAAAAGCTTAAACATATTTTCTTATATCTTTTTTTTTAAGAAATTAAATAAACAATATTTTTCAATATTTCTTTGAAATTATATTTATAAAAATCCCAAAAATGGAGTCAATTCTCTTAGAGTTAACATATCGGGTGTTTTTTAAAGAGTGATATAAGTTGAAATCAATATAAAACATAGTAAAATATTTTTGATATCAATAAAACGGTCTTTTTTGGATACAAAATTTCCTGACATTAATGTTTAAATATGATTTCGGCCATGTAGCTGCCACGGCTGGCACGTACGAGGCGCAATCTTAAACACAAATTTTCACAAACAGTAACATTCTGACCATCATCATTTTTGAAGACATGCGGGCCAACAACTCCGCCAGCCTGTAAAGCGCACCAAACAGTAATTTTTCTCACTTCAAATGCGACAATGCTGCTTATTTCTGTACCCATTCAACCAAAAACGCGCTTCATCGGAAAATAAAATTTTGAATGGACGAAGTGCACGATAAGTTTGACGAACAGAACCATTATTTTGATTAAAAATTTTCACAATTTGCACGCGTTGCTCTGGTGTAAGTGGGTCCAAAATGAAATGTCAAAGCAAACTAAACAAAAAGCAACAATCAGCTGTTAAATGGGTGGTCAAATAAAGCAGGGATGCCAAGACAAAGTTGTACCACTCTATACGAAACACCCGATATATAAATTTTAAAATTTTTGAAAACAAGTTTGTAAGTTTATGAACTTTAAAAAAATACCCAAAATTCCAGACTAGCTAGAAATCGGTTTATCTAATATTTCTTAAAAAAAGTTCATATATTTATCTTAAAAATTTTTCTTAGCGCAACAGTTTTTAGGATTGTTCTGTAGTTTTTTTTATTAAAATTTTAACAGTTTAGATTCTTAAAAATTATACTTTTTAATGACTAAAAATATATTTTAATATTATGATATATTTTTCTAAAACTTTTTTATTTATAAATGAAATATCTAAATATATATTTCATTTACGAAAAATATTCCTAAAAATTTCTTACCGTGTACTCTGCATTTCCACTGATTAAAATGTCGCAATAAAAGCCTCATTAATTTAAATACTTTTGGGAAATTGCTTTGCTTTGGCTAAATTGTTATTGAAAACATTCGAATGCCAAAAAATACTGTGAAACTGCTGGCAAATAACCGTTCGGCATCATGACGTAGTCACGCATGAAAAATAATTATCCAAAATATTGTTATTGTTGCTTTAGCCCCTTTTCAAAAAATAGAAAAGAAATCCTGCGTCTCGCTCTTCCTTCCTTCCTTCCTTCCAAATAAGTAAACAAGCAAGCAGAGACACAGACGACATGAATAAACGTTTTGTTAGTTTTGTAATGCTGGTCGTCTGTTGGCTGAGTGTGGCCTACAGTGAACCCAACTACGAAGACTCCAGCTCTTCGGTGAATAGCGCCAATGCAGGACATCAACCCAATTCCCTGTACAATGCAAATGCTGCTGACAACAACCTCGATAACGACAATGTTGATGGCCTGATTATGGCCGGTGGCGTGGGAGGTGGCAAAGATAATTACGACAAGAGAGTTGAACGTTACGCGTTTGGCTTGGGCCGCAGAGCGTACACTTATACAAATGGCGGCAACGGCATTAAGCGTTTGCCTGTTTACAATTTCGGTTTGGGTAAACGGGCCCGGCCTTATTCCTTCGGCTTGGGCAAGAGATCAGACTATGAGGACTCGGATGCCCAAATTGCTGAGGACTTGGATCGTGCTTACAATGCAGCCTTCATGATGGGTAAGTTGGTGGCCAATTAGGCAAAATGAGAATTGAATATGTGATTTTACTAAATTATTTTCTTTAACAGATGAGAAACGTAATCGTCCCTACAGTTTTGGTTTGGGAAAACGTGAACCGTTGAATGAAGAACGCCGGGCAAATCGTTATGGTTTTGGTTTGGGACGTCGTTAAATCTTTTACCGCAGCCAAAAACCCACCTAAACATGCTCTTGAAACCCACTTTAAGTCCTCACAGTTAAAAATGAAGGAATTTTAGTTCTATTAAAACTAGTTAAAGTGAACAACAATTTCCAGAAGTTTTAAAAGTTTTTTTGTATTTGGAAACTTACCTTTTCAATCCAGCCTTATCGCCTTAACTAGTTTTAATAAAATTATTATGAGCACAAGAAAGTCAATAGTTTTTAGTAAAATATGTGAAATAACATGATATTATTTGAAGGGATAGTATTAATAAATTAATAATGGAATTTTTGTGTCACAATGCAACCGCATCAGCAACATAATTGTTATGAATTCTTGAAATTCATTAAGACTTTAATCATAATTATTAACAAAAACACAACCAAAATACATATATAATTTATGTGTAGTTTTTAGTATGAGTGCCATTTCAAAAAGAAGTATTGAAATACTATTAAAAAAATATCACACACAAATCCTTTCTTCTTGAAAGTGTTTCAAAGCAAAAATTTTAAAATCATGCCACAACAACAATTAGTTTTAGGCTTCACCAATCAAAACGCAATTATTAAGTAAGAACGTAATAACAAAAAGAAAATTCAACTGAAAAGATTTAAAAAATTAAATAGTCAAATTTTAAATGTTTTCATCAGTGTCATGTTACAAAAACTTTCAATGTTTTTTGTGGATTATTTTGAATAGTATTAAAGACAAATAAAGGATTAAAATAATATTAACGATAAATAAAAGACATCATTGCATTCGTTGTTAAATTTGCAAATACAAAATAATTTAGAATCTATTAACAACATTCTACTTGTCGCATCGGAATATAAAAAACAAACAAACAAACAAAAAATTGTATATAAAGTTTAACATTCATGTCTGTATATTTTATTAAACCAACTAATTAATAAATCAATTATATATACGTATTAATATAAATACCTAAATAAAAGAATGCAACAAAATAAATAAATATATTTAAACAAAATATAACTTATCTCAGTGTCTGCACAGCACTCGAAATTGTCTTATTTCAACGGCCGGCCACACGCACTCAATCATATCCATTCACAATAATAAGGATTTTACACATATTCCCCTCTATTTAGATATTCTAATCACAATACTTCTCATATTAAGCCGTCAATACAAAAAAAAACCTCTGTTCTATAAGTTTCATTTTACACCACACATTTCAGGTTGTCTAGTCATGCATGTGAAGTGTTTAGAAGCTTGCGAGGTGAAATAAGTTTTAAGAAATAAAAATTCGTGGGGACTTTCAAACATGCCATCGAAGTCACAAGCTAAGCGAAGACAAGAGCTTCTAGCAGAGTCAATTTACTAAAAGCAAATGCAGCCAATTTCACTCTATATGCCAAAAAGCAACACCACGAATATTATTGTTTACAATAACTGTTCTGGCTTTGAATTTATTTATTTTATTTTGTTTATTTATTGCTTTTGTTTTGATAAATTTCTTATTTCAACTTGCACTCACCTTGTTAAAAAACGCAGTTAAGAAAATAATTAAGCCGGCTAGTGGTAACACGAATCGCAAGTGCCACCTAGCGTCTGGTAGTAAATTGTTAGCATAAACAAGATTTAATTCACAATATTGTGTCTTTGTTACTGCATTGATTTGCCAGTGGCTCTCAAACCAGAAATTGTCGGTGGTAAATCTGCATTCTAGTGTTTTCACCTCAAAAAGCAAATATTTAACTGTCATTTTAATCCTCTAACTGATAAGTACCGTAATTTGTTGTTGGCAGTTTTCCTACAAAATTGTATTTTTTAGTTAGACAATTTTGTTTTTGTTCTGCTGGGTATACATTTACTAAACTAATAAATACGTATCAAAACCCGACTTTATTTATATGAACTCACTTCTTACAGCAAAACCTTTAATAAATACATCATAATATATGAAAACAAATAATTTTTGGAGCCCATTCACGTTCCATGCTTATTGACATAAAACGTTTTACCATCTTTGGGACTATTTTTAGAAAGATATATATATATATATATATATATATATATATATATATATATTCTTTTTTTATTATATTCGCCTTTTGTTTAGTTTTCAAATGACTTCCTTTTGTACACACAAATGAAAATAGTTTTGGCATATTTTATTTCTTTAAATTTCACTCAAATTATTTACAACTACAAATTGTTATCAATAAAAAAATAAAAAAAAATAATTATTTCTACACACAAAATACAATAATAGAAATTTGTATCTTTCCTAAGCAATAAAATAAATATTTACAGTGCAATGCAAATAATACACACAGACAAATACAATAATAAAATCAACAATTATTTGAACATTTAATATCAATTAGAGAACAAAAACTAACAATTATTTGCCTTCACTCTCTGCCTTTCCATCTACTTGGGGCTTATCATATCGTTTAAATATCTTAAAAACTACACCTGCATTCGTATAAATATAAAAT
The DNA here is from genome assembly GCA_963675445.1 of Linnaemya vulpina. NCBI lineage: Eukaryota > Metazoa > Arthropoda > Insecta > Diptera > Tachinidae > Linnaemya > Linnaemya vulpina. The sequence goes on from OY776277.1 coordinate 5,997,320, forward strand.
TTTCAATTAGAATCCTAAGTGATCACTGAGTGTGTGTTGGGCGGCAAGGCCTTTATTGTCATCATACTGGTCGCTGTCGTTTTCCTCTTCTGAACTAAGTGATTCCGAGGAATAGAAAACAGATTTCATGTAACCGGGAAATGGAGTGGCCGACATAAAATCGTCACTATTTTCATCGTCGGGTGGTTCAACGGCTAGAAATGAAACAGCAAAGCCTTTGAGCGATGTGCTTTCGTCGGTCTGGAAATGTATCAAAATTGTGTCGGAGTAGGACACAATGACGGGGGGTCGCTGCATATGGAAAAAATGAATTTTTATTATATATTTTATTTAAAAAAATTTTAATTAAGTTTAATAAATTATTATTTCCCATTATTCCATAACTATTTGTCGCAGTCGTCGTCAAGACAATGTCAAAATCAGGATAATTCTTTATGTTGAACTGCCTGTTGCTATTTTTTAGGCGTTAAGTGATATTCAGAGTTTATCAGCGGGAATCAATTGTTGTACGCAGCGGGTAAGTGTCGAGTTTTTGATATTGTCTTGCAATTGACGTCGACTAATAGTTACGGAATAAGGGGGAACTGATAATTACTTATTCTTTATATAATTTTTAATTTCATAGATATATCAATTCTTTAAAAATATTATAATAATAGAAAAATACAACTCTGTCTGCTTTAGTTTGATAAATTTGCGTCGTTGCCACATTTAATTCGGTTTGCTCAACTTTTTTAAGTGACTTTTGCTTGCAACTGTGTTTTCAAAGATATTTTTTAAAAATATTCGGCATTAATAATTTAATAATTTGATTTTTTAATTCAATTAAAAAATATCTCTGTTCCGCTTTAAGTTGCTGAATGCTTTTGAAGACTTTTAAGCACAATTAGAGTCTCAGCAACAAAATTATTTAAACATTTAATTATTATTAAATATTTTTAATAAACTTTTTCTTCACTTACCCTATTTCCACAATATTTCCCATGATTTGTATTACGATGATATGTTTGATCCTCCGTTATTTCCAAAGAGTCATAGTCACACCTCTCCGAGTACTCAATTTCAAAGTGTAGAAATTTTATTTTCACGCTGCTCTCTGGATCCGATTGTATGCGCCAATTACAATACATGTTTCGCTTGTACGGCCTCATGCCATACCGGGGATGGGAATAGAATATTTGTGATTGATTCGTGGCTCTCAAATAGCCGCCACATTCTTAGAAAGAGAGGGAAGATACGAAAATCTATAAGTCATTTTATTTGCAAGCCTATTCCGTATGACGATCATAATGATCTTAACTAACTGACATAAAAAGCTTTTTCGGAACGTGTGCTTTTGTTTGATTTGCGTTCTTAATTGACATTTTCGAACTGACAGCTTCACTACCCAGAAGAGTTATGAAGCGCCACACTTCACCAGAGCGTGGAATGATTTATTTAAATATATTTAGGATTTATTTTTGTATTAAAAATAATTCAAAACTTTATATTTTAAACAATAAAAAAGTTCTTCGAAAACTAATTTAAATGGGTAAATTGTGGCATATTCTGCTACAAAATTATTCCCCACCACCGGTTTTACAATTTAATGTGGTTAATTTAATTCGCATTACGAAATTACCATTATTATTCAGATTGTAAAGGAATTATTTCATTCAACAACCAGTAATATTTAATCGAAATGGAGTTATTCAATAAAAAAAAAACTTACCCGTTGAGTGTGTCGCAAGGAAGCCTTTACGCTGCAGCCCAGCATCTGTTTTCAACACCATAAACAAGTCATTGGACGATGCCACCACGGCGTAGGGTTCTCTCCCACCACAATACGTCCCGAGAGTCGAACTATTCTCCGATTTGCCATCGTGAACAGCCACAAAATCATAAATACATTCTTGATGATTTTCCAATTGAAATTCATGGAATGTCAGTTGCACTCGGTGGCCGAGTATCGTGTGAATATGCCAATAACAGTAGATATTCCGGGGATAATCTTCAGGATACCGTGGACTCGATATGACACCATACGGACTCGTTATTTCAAACTTGCACTTGGTCTCCGTGCAATTGTGCCTGTTTTCGTGCAGCGTATAGCCGTTGCGGCAACTGCAGATATACGAGCCGAATGTGTTTTTGCAATGATGCTGACAGCCGCCATTGTTGACGCTGCATTCATCGGCATCTGAAAACAACGAGATTTAATTAAATCGAATCATTCCTAAACTAAAACGAAACACTTCAACTCACCCGTCTCGAATTTGGCCGAAAATCCCAAGTGCTGCACCGATTTGTCGGAAAAGAACTCCAGCCTCAAGATACTCTGCTCGGAGTTGATCAACGGCGGTATGTCGTGACCACAATAAACGCCAATTTTCTTAAGTCTGTTATCGCGCAACTTGGAATAGACGACCAAATAATCGTAATTGCACTCCGTGTACTGGAATTTGGTGCCCTCCAAATCGAAATGGGTGAAACTGAGGAATACCGCATGATTGGCAGGTGCCACTATCTCCCACACGCACTCCTTAGAAATGGGATAGACATCCGGCCAAGAGGGTGAATTCACTACGCCAGTGCCCACACTGCCGTCAATGATGCCGCCGCAAGCATCTGCAACACAAACAACAAATTAAAATTACAATGAGCCGCGTTGCCCCCACAGAGAAGATTGTTGTCAGTAAACAATTGCGTGCCACAATACAAACCTTCGCACGTCCGGCCATTAGCCTGCAACTCGTAGCCTGCAAGGCAACCGCACTGATAACTCCCCAGCGTGTTTATGCACTCATGCTCGCAGCCGTGATTGGCAAATTTGCATTCATCCACTTCCTGCATGAATACCGCGGAAAAGCCAACTTTTTGCACAGAACCATCCGACACGAACCTCAAAAACATTTGATTTGTGTTGGTTCTATTTGCAACACCAGGAGTTGGATTGCAAAATACATGCAACAGGGGGAAAAAATCGATTGAAGATTGAGAGAATTTTAGAGAATTAATAAAATTGTTCGTGTTCAGTTTCACTCACTTGATATTCGGTGGCAGTTTGTAGCCACAAAATATTCCGATTAGCTTCGAATCGGAACTGTTGCCGTCACGTACTTCGACATAATCGTAAATGCAGTTGTCATGATTCTCCAGTTCAAACGATTGAAACTTCAGAGCCACCTGATGATTGTCGGGCACGGTTATGCGCCACACGCACTCCTTATCCGCGTAATACTCCAGAGGGTAGTTGGGCGAATCAATGCGACGGTCTTCCGTTAAGTAGACATCACCACCGCAGATCACTGGGAAATGAAATGAAAGTTAGCGAAATACACGGCGAGAAATTTTTGGTATAAAATTTTTTGCTATTAAATTTATTAAGTGGAATTGATGGAATTTTCAAATGGAATTTCGCAAACTATTCATGCGCTGATTTCAAGGCCTGGATGTTTTTTTATTTTTCGTGCATTAAGAAGTATCATCTAAAAAATCATGACTTTTAACACGCATGTCTTATTTGCTTGTAAATATTTCATTTCGTTCCAAATTGGAGAAGGAATGACAAGACAAATTCATGTTAGGAGAAATGCAAAAGAGGCAAAAAGAAATCGTTTTATTTCTTCTTTGTTTTTAATGTGTAAAAACAAGGATCATGACTTAAAATCATGGTCTGAATTAAGCTTTATATTAAAAATCCATGTTAGCAAAAATACAAAAGAGACAAAAAGAAATCGTTTTATTCTTCTTTTTAACGTGCCAAAAAAAAAAAAGAATCATGACTTAAAATCATCGTCTGAATCAAGCTTTATATTGCAAATCTATGTTAGCAGAAATACAAAAGAGACAAAAAGAAATCGTTTTATTCTTCTTTTTAACGTGTCAAAAAAAAAAAAAAGAATCATGACTTAAAATCATCGTCTGAATAAAGCTTTATGTTCGGAAATGCATGTTAGGAGAAATACAAAAAAAGACAAAAAGAAATCGTTTTATTCTTCTTTTTAACATGTAAAAAAAAAGAATCATGACTTAAAATCATCGTCTGAATCAAGCTTTATATTGCAAGTCCATGTTAACAGACATACCAAAGAGACAAGCAGAAATCGTTTGATTTTTTCTTCTTTTTAATGAGCCAAAAAACAGAACCATGACTTAAAATCATGGTCTGAACTAAGCTTTATTATAAAAATCCATGTTAGCAGAAATACAAAAAAGACAAACAAAAACCGTTTTATTTCTTCTTATTTTCTATGCATCAACAAAAGAATCATGACTTAAAATCATGGTCTCAATTAAGCTTTATATTAAAAATCCATGTTAGCAGAATTACAAAAGAGATAAACAGAAATTGTTTTATGTCTTCTTCTTTTCCATGCGTCTACAAAAGAATCATGACTTAAAATCATGGTCTGAATCAAGGTTTATATTCCAAATCCATGTTAGCAGAAATACAAGAGGGGCAAACAGAAATCGTTTTGTTTCTTTTTCTGTGCCATGCGACTACAAAAGAATCATGACTTTAAATCATCGTCTGAATCAAACTTTATATTGCAAATCCATGTTACGAGAAATACAAAAGAGGCAAACAGAAATCGTTTTATTTCTTCTTCTTTTTAATGTGTTAAAAAAAGAATCATGACTTAAAATCGTCATCTGAATCAAGCGAATCCATGCGAGAATGCCTAAAAAATCATGTGCACTTTAAAGGAGTTTTGAATTTAATTGTAAGTTATGGTAACGCTTTAAAGCACTCTTTAAGCACACAATATTTTTCTATGAATGCGTCAGTATGCGCAATTTCCGTCATACATGCGACAGTTTTATTATGGCAGAAATGAAAAACTCAACCCTCTGCCGTTTGCAAATATAAATATTTCCAATGACCAGACATCTAAAACAAATTAGTAAATGATTTTTAAAACTTCAAATATAATAAACAATCTCAGGATTTATGGCCAAATTCAGCAAACGATATTTTAAATTTAGCCCCAAATCGAGTTTATTTATTCAGTTGAAAGTACAACTTCATCGAACATCGATGACAAACTTTTGGTTGCGTTCACTGCATTTCGTATAAATCACCAATTATTTCCACAAATATTTTGTTTAATAGTGCGAAACTAACATCCAGCAAAGCGCAAAGGATATACACATTCTGCTTGCACTGGCAGATTTGCTAACAAGCCAATGAGCCTTAAAGCCGACACTATTAAAGCAGGCAGTCGGACAATAGTTCATAACAGCCAATACAAACGAACACCAACACAAATCGCTTTTTAATTTTGCTGGCTTTATGAAGTTCAGGCAGAAACAACGTTAAAGTATTGATTGCACGAGTATGGCGAGGAACGAATAAAAAAAAGAAAAAGAAATTAATAAATAAAATGCAAATAATTTTGAAGGCTGCAGTTTCACAAATTGAACGGTTCCTTTTAAAACACTATTGTTGTCTAATTTTAAGTTTCGAAAAAATTTATATCCCGAATAAAACTTACCCTCAAAGTTGGCTGTGAAGCCTCGGAAGCCTTTTACACTCCTGCGATTCACGTAGTTAATCAGCATGCGACTGGAATCGCTTTTAATCGTGACGGACGTGTGATTTCCGCACAAGCGTTGTATTACCGGCGACTTGTGCCAATAGCCGTCGCGTATTTCCAAATAGTCTTCATTGCAATCGGGTGAGGAAAAGAGATGCTTCAAATAGAATAACAAAATTAAATATAGAAAATAGAAAGAGACAAGTGCAGGTCTGGGAATGTTCATATTTGTAAAAATTTTTTAAATTAATTTTTTAAATATGTGACGTTGGTGGAAAATAGATAATTTTCAATGATTAATTTATGTTTAATTGATTTCGATTTAGTTTTCCAAATTTTTTTCCCTAAAATTACCATCCCTGCCATTTGAAAACACTTTGAAAAAAATAATACAAGAAACCTGCATGTTCCCAAACTCCTAACTAAATATCGACTATTTTAAACGACTGAGCTCGAAGCTTGAAGAAATGGAATAATTCAATTCACAATAGAATAGTTAAATTCACAATAGCACAATTAAATTCGTATCGGTTAACGCTGTATTTGAGGAGACAATTTTAAAAAATATTTCACAAAGAAAAAATGAATTATTAAAAATAAATTATTATTTTTAATGTCCCACTATGAAAATTTAAAATTTAAAAAAATCGGGAATTTTGGATTTTACCCCGTTTTGAAAAAATCGAGCTCTCTTCAGAGCTCGACGTTTTGAGATCCCAGGAGGCTTCCCCTTCTAATCTGACAACCCGTCACTATGCCTGTGTGTGTGTGTGTAACTTTAGAACTGGGGGCATTCTGAAGGGTTCTACTGAATTTAGATTTCCTGTAAATTTGAACCGATTCGAACCGGTAGATTTCTAGATATTAAGAAATATTTAAAAAACGTTTTTGAAAAGGTTTTTTTAAAACAACTTTGAAACGATCAGCTCTCAAGACTAAAAAATTACTTTGGCCACCACGAATCGGGTCAAAATCGGTTAATCCGTTCGTGAGATATCGTAAACAAAAAAGCTCGAAAAAAATTATATTATTTTTTAAGCTCCGAAATTCTAAATCCGATTAGTCGGTGTTCTCGACAAGAGAACTACCTCAATCACCGTTTACTACGTGGGAATCGGTTGATTTGAAAATTAAAATAGTTCGAAGAGCTAAAAAGCGTAGGGTAGCACAAAAACCAGGTTACGATAGCGTGCTGGTTAAAACAGTTTTCCACGTTTTTTTTTAATTGTCTCTTCATATACAACTTTAAGCCATACGACAGAGCTTATGAACCCAGCAAATATCTATTATTAAATTGAGTGCAGTGATCACCGATATCGCCTGTCCAAAACCGTTCCTACAAACACTCACCACTTGATGCAGTTGCAATATTATCCGCTCGCCATTCGTGGCGGTGATCCGCCATTCACACACTTCCAGTGATTTATCAAATTCCGCATTGATATCATCAACAACATCCTCCTCCGTAGCGCCACTTCCCTCCACTTCGTCTTGCAGTCCATTTCCACTCACTTTTCCAGGATTGTAATGCGGCCCGATAATTTCTCCCGAACTCTGCTGAAACGTGCTCCCACAAGCGGCGCATTTATAAAGCAAATTCGCCTGGGCAATATCTCCTTTACTCAACTTGATACGTTGGCCGATTTCGATCTTCTCCTGATCGGGTACCCCCAGCGGTTGTATGGTGTCCAGAAAAACACTCTTCGAAAAGGTGTTGCGTGCGTAGTGCATTATGGAATTGTAGTCGTATGGCAGACCCAGCGAGTCCACATCTTCGGGTGTTAACACATCAAAATTATACTCTTGGCCTTTCATGATGTTGGCCTTGTTGATCACGATGTGTTTGTCACGATCCGTGCGCGTGTGTTCATGCCAAAAGCCCACAACGTGGCCCAGCTCGTGCACCACGATGCCGAATTTATCGCAATTGCGTCCTATGGAAATGGCCTGGCGGCCGTTGCCGCGTTTGCCCACAAACGAACAGCAACTGATTTGATAAAAAAAATTAGTTATTCAATTTTAATTGAAATTTTTCATTAACCCTTCACTTACCCGCAATTCTTGATGGTGAAATAAATATAATTCGCATGCACTTTCGGATCTCTCTCCACAAACTTGATGCAGGTAAAGTTTTCCCAATGTCGCATGGCCTGTTTGAAAAGGGCCTTGTGCGATCCACTGAAGATGTGATCGATTTCGTAGGGTATGACGCCGTAATCCCAGATGCGTTCTTTTTTCGCAGTCACTGCCCGTCTGGGACGACTTGAAAACTCTTCACTTCGAGCTGTGCCATCTTCTATTATAAAATCGTTTGGGGGCATTAGCAGAGCGGTACTGAGAATATAAATTTTGTGTGACTTTCATTTTATATAACTCGTTCGTAAATACAACGATAACATATCGGATATACAACTAAACTACCTGTAGCGCATTTAAAAATATTAAAAAATTACCGAGCTACACTTTCGAATATCTCATTTCCTATTAATTAAAAGATATTTTAATACATGAAGGAGCTTAAAAGGCATTTTGGATTTCAACGAATTTGGATGCATAAAAAAAGTGCAAAAATTTTACAGTCTAGTAGCGAAAAGCATGAACGGGGGATGGCTGAGCGAATAATCGTCTAAATGAAAATCGCCTGAAATAACAAACTGAAAAAGTGAAGGACTACTTCAGTGCATGGCAGAAGGACAACAGAATACATAATCGCTTAAATGAAAATCGACTAAGTGAAAATCGTCTGTATGAAAACCGTCTAAAAAAATTAATATATTAATATATTAAACTTAATTAAGAGTAAAAAATTTGCTTGTACTCTAGGAAAACTTTCTGTATGGCAGAAGAGTAACAGAGCACATAATCGTCTAAATGAAAATAGACTGAATGAAAATCGTTCAATATAATGAAATAAATATATTAAACAATTAAATGCGCATAATACTGAGCACATAATCGTCTAAATGCAAATCGACTATATGAAAATCGTTTATATGAAAATCGTCTAAATGAAAATCGTCTATATGAAAATCGTCTATATGAAAACCGTCTAAAAAAATTTATATATTAATATATTATACATAATTAAGAGTAAAAATTTGCTTGTACTCCAGGAAAACTTTCTGTATGGCATAAGAGTAACAGAACACATAATCGTCTAAATGGAAATCGACTAAATGAGAATCGTCCAAAATAATGAAATAAACATAATAAACAATTAAATGTGCATAATACAGAACACATAGTCGTCTAAACGAAAATCGACTATGTGAAAATCGTTTATATGAAAATTGTCTGTATGAAAATCGTCTATATGAAAATCGTCTATATGAAAATCGTCTATATGAAAACCGTCTAAAGCAAAAAAATCAATATGTTAAAATAACACATATTAGTCTAAATGAAAATTGACTAAATGAAAATCGTCTAATTGAAAATCGTTTAAAACAAAAGAGGTAATATATTAAATTTAATTAAGGAGTAAAAAATTTGCCTGTATTCTAGTGAAGGAAAATTTCTGTGCATGGCAGAAGGATAACAGAGCACATAATCGTCTAAATGAAAATCGTCTATATGAAAATCCTCTATACGAAAATCGCTCAAAACCACAAAACAAAGATACTAAGAACTTAAACGCTGTTGAAATGGTAAAAAAAAACAAACCGACATATTCACGAATGAGGAATGGGGGTCTACTTAAATAATACTCGCTTGTTGTTTCATTCCATTTTTGTTTTTAAAACTGATCTGATTCCATTTTTAATAATTTTTTAAATAAAAAATTCCATATAAATTTTGCTATTTTGCAACATTGGACGCTCATTTTCACAGATATTTTTTTTTTCTGTCGAACAGTGTTTTTGAGAAATATACGCGTTTTTAAAGGCATTCTTTTAGACTGTAGTCGTTACGTAAGTGGTTACGTTACGTGCTTAATTACCTGTTAAAAGCTGCTATTTTTTTGTGTTTATGGCGTTTTTGATGATGACTGCGTTTCTTGTGCCTTTTCCGAGAATGTCCCGTACGGCTCTTCGACTCTTTTAGTAAACGCCTGTAAATATTTAGCAGAACAATGAATTATAAAAATAATATTAAATAGAAATTTAAATTGGTCTGTAGTCGTTGTAGGGTGATTAAACATTTAATTAAATTCATATATAAAATCTATTTATCAGTCGTATACAATAATTGTGTGTGTATTGTCATGTCGCCCATCGGAAATTCTCGGCTGGAATAATTTCCCTTATTCTGTAACCATTTGTCGACGTCGCGTCAAGACAATATCAAAAATAGGATAATTTTGTATCCATTCCCTTCAACAATTGACAACTTGTAATAGCCTCTGGGCGTATGTAGGATATTAGGGCGTGGTCACAGGCTGTCAGAAGTAGTCAATTGCCGGCCATAACGAGAAAAAGTGTCCTCTGTTTAATATTGTCCTGAGGTGACGTTGAGAAATAGTTACAGAATAAAGGGAAATATTTATCTGTATAATTTTATTCAGAAAACCAAAAATATGTTGATGTTTGTACAGCAAATCTATTTTAATTTTAAAAAGAACTGCATACTTTTAGGATGGTGAATTGATTAGTTTTGCATACTTTTAGGACGGCCACACAACGAATTATGTGAAAATGACAAACGTTGCCACAAGCTTTTTCTTTTATTTGCTTGCGATTACACGAAACTTCTTATATTGTTGGCTGATTAAGATATTCCGGCATAAGTAAATTCGAATTGGCGCACACTGGGGCAAAAATATTTATTTGCGAATACAAAAATATATTTTTGTTATTTTTTTTTATTCAAAGCGACTTAATTACAATAACACTGATTGCAAGTGACGCACACTGGAGCGAAAATATTTATTTCCGAATATGGAAATATATTTTTGTTCTTTTTTTTTATTTAAATTGATTTAATTGCACTAACAGTTGATGCAAGTAATGCACACTGGGGCAAAAATATTTATTTTCCAATACAAACATATATTTTTGTTGTTGTGTTTTTTTTACCAGAGTGACTTAGTTGCATTAACACTGGTCGCAAGTGACTCACACTGGGGCAAATATATTACTTTTCGAATATGTAAATATATATTTGTTGTTGTTGATTTTAATTCAAAGCGACATAAATGCACTAACACTGCTTGCAAGTGACGCACACTGGGGCAAAAGTATTTATTTTCGAATACAAAAATATATTTTGTCTTCTTTTTTAATCCACAGTGAATTAGTTACGCTAAACTCGTTGCAATATATTGAAAACTAATTGCTTAATTGACATCAATTAATTTTGCAAAAAAAAAATCATGTATTGAAATGCTTGAAAATATGTCCCACCTACACTGCACAGTAGAACAAACTAAGTTGATATCACTGGCGTTTATTGTCTCTTATTTGTTGGCTGGTTAAGTGCGATAAATAATCTTATTTCCTAAACAAGAATTACTTCGCTGTTATAACCGCGTTATTCCACAAATAATCCCACAATATTATCTTTGTTTACCTTTATTGTCCAGGTGCCGAATTTTTTCTGAGAATTCTTAAATTTTGTTTATTTTAATGTCATCATTTCAAACTAATTAGACTCTCTAGTGTGCCGCAGAGGTCGTAACTCTGCAGCGGCATGTGTTTTTATGGATAAAATAAATATTTGCCATTTCTGAATGAAAGAGCAAACAAACAAACACATGGTTTGCTTAAGCATTAGTGTGAGTGCGTGTGTGTGTGTGTGTTAGCAAATGTGCAGATAAAAATTAGTTTTAATTATTTTCCATATGCCGGACTACCTCTAGCAACCTCTCAACAGGTATAAATTCTCAGGCCCTTCCCAAACAAGTGTGAAAGATTTTAAGGAAATCCTGCCCAGCGGCAAATAATTTGTAATTTTTGTTAATTTGAGTGTGTGTCGTAAAACACTTGAAATGAATCCCAAAGATCTTTTGTAGTAGTCGGCAGGTAGAAACACTTGAGATGTGCAATTACACAAAAACATAAGCACGCGTTTAAGGGTTGTTCACGTGAAATGCTCTTAAATGCGATAGCAAGAGAGTAAAAAATTAAATGAAATTTAAGAGAGATATTTGGTTTTAGTGAAACTAAATCTCTAGATCAGATAGATAAACTTAAGAAAAGGATTTGATGTTGGTAATTTGCGAGAGCAAAATTTTAAGAGAGAATTTGTTGGCATTGAGAGAAGCGAAAAACACCTGCTGTGAGCCGCTGCATTAGCCAGCCACTTATCATGGGTTCGAGATAAATCTATTCGGCATACCTTTTCAATGATGTTCTGCTCAGTTTATCTTTCGGTATCCCCAACGAATCGTCGCCTTTATCAGTTCGCTCTGACAGAAGTATCTCCGCCGGCACTTTGGGCTCTACGATGATGTTGCGTTCATAAAAAAAATGTTGGTCTGCATCATTTTCAATATTCTTGGCGTTCGATTGGATTTTGGAGGCATCGCTGCTGTTAAACAAAAAGGCCGGCATGTGCTTGGCTTTTTTAGCGGAAATCGAAGCTTTTTTGGCGGCTTCTGCTGCCGCCAATTCTAACAAATGCTGCACCTGAGCAGGTGATTTGGCAGCCGCATTTCCTTTTGTGTTGGGAGCCTGCAACGATATTAAAAATTGCTTTCATTTCCAGAACACGTGATTTATGAAACAGAAAAAGAGAACTTACGATTTGCTGGTCCATTTCTATGAACTGTTCCGGTTTTTCGACGATATCAAAGTTACCATCAGGATCGATTTGCACATCATCCGGCATTTTAATTAAACTTGTGGCCGAGATAATTAAAAAACCGCACGAAAACACACACAACTTTTTCAAAAATATCATTTTTGCTTTTTCTTCTTCTTGTTTTTCAACACATTTGGAATTAATTGAAATAAATGCACGATCGTAATTGGTAAATAATTTGTGTATTTGCTTAAGGTTTGCGGCAGCAGTTAATTCTCAAGTTTATCTTAAGCAAATATTGTAAAATTTTCTATCGAATGCCTTCGCCTTCCTGCCTTTTAACTACACTCTTTGAAAAGAAATCTCTTACTGATCGTACAACACACGCAACATGCTTTTAATATAGAAATTTGTATCTTTAACCGAAAAAAAAACTAAATGAAATAAAAACTAACGAGAGGTAAAAATTTAAAGCAAACAAACAAATAACTTCTGCCATGCGGCACACACACACACACACTCACATAAACTCATTCTACCAAAATGTTAAGAATCATAAAAAGGCATCTTACCCAAACACACACACGCACACATACACACGCTGTAGCACTTGCACACTCTCCCTATTCTCTCCAATTCAACCGCCGACACGCGGACAGACACTTTCGTGGGATAAGGCTTAACAAAATATTGCCAATAGCAGCAGCACCATCCTCTGCAGCAGTCGAAATACTTATATTTTGGCTAAGGGTTCAAGTATCTTAACGATTAATACCAACGTTATCTGCACAAGATCGCGAGCTCATCTTAAACACTCACACTTAAGCAAAGATTACCCTGAAACTGAAACACAGAGAAGTGCTGTGCGTGCCTCATCGACACACACAAGCGCACCTTCTTCAAACCCAAAACACCATTCAGGAAGATCATTGTTGTTGTGTTTTTGTATTTTTTTTCTGGTACTCAATATGCAGCGGTTCTCAATGTGTTCAATAGCAGGAATCAAGTATTATAAGGCAGGACATTATTCTTATTCACATATATCAAGGACTTTTTCATGCTGTAATATATTTTTAAGCCAGAAGAGAGAGAGAGCGAACACTCTCCTGAAACGTGTTTTCAAAACACGGTTTTCTTACACCGAATATTTTTGTAAAACTTAATATATTTTAAACTCTGCTTTTAAAATCAAATAAAAAGTTACGTAGCTGCAGTTTGGATGTCTGGCCGGCCGTATTTATCCAGGCCGAAACTGAACATTGGCCGATTTTGCAAAGCACGGCCGAAACCGAAAAGAACTCGGACTTTAATCAACTTTATTTCTTAAAATTGAGTGGCTTAACACAAAATGAATTTTAACGATTGCATGAAAGCACTTATTTATTCGAAATTGGGATATTTTTGAAAAAAAACATAAAAAAAATTTCGGAATGTTACACTTTGTAATGACTTCTGAAATTGCAACGAAATTTTTACCCATTTTCTGCCTGTTTTTGTGGAAATAAAATATAAATTTTTTTTCTGCGTTCTTATACTGAAACAAAAATAAAATATATTCAAAACGATTGAGCCTAAAGGCCACCCCTGTAACTTCCCACTAATTTTAACCGGAAATCTCTCGTAACCTGGTTTCGGTGCCATTCTACGCTCTTAAGCTCTTCGAACCGAAACTTTATTATTTTAATTATCAAATCAACGGACTCCCACGTGATAAACAGTTCGATTACTATGAAATAATCGAGAAAAAGGAACTGATCAGATATATAATTTTGGACTGTTAAATTTTTTTTGTTTACGACCGGATTAACCGATTTACAGTGGCGGACGAGGTCTTTTAATTTTGAGAGCTGATTATTGGAATCGATCGGTAAGGCCGCTTAAAAGTTATTAAAAAACACTTTAAAATATGTTATTTTTCTTAGTTTATTTTTTAATTTCTTGAAATCTACTGGCTCGAATCAGTTCGAATTCACTGGAAATATGTATATGTTGCCTTTAGAACGCCATTAGTTTGGTTGCAATCGGTCAAGCCGTTCCAAAGTTACAAGCGGGTCACATACTTACACACTCACACATATACACACACAGACATAGTGACGAGTCCTGGGATCTCAAAACGTCGTCATCTGATGCGAACTCGATTTTTTTAAATCTGGTAAAAGCGATTTTTAAAAATTTTAAATTTTCGTAACGTGAGTCTAAAAAAACTGCAGTTCGCAACGAAAATTTTTTATTCTATTTACGAAAACCGACAGTTATTCTTCTTATTTTGTTAGCGTCGAATGTTTTCATATTAAAATTGAGTTTCTATTATTTTCATATCGGTAATAAATTCGTAGTTTAGTCAAAAAGGTTCGGTGTCGGATAAAGTTCGGTAAGAAATCTGAAGATCATTTTCGCGCAACTTCGAAGTCGAACCTGAGCGCTCGATCGGACACTGCGATACATAGAAATTTATTTTTCGAACAACTTTTTTGTTGACATCCGTCAAGTGGCTGCTGCCAGCGTATATCCGTATTTGTATGATAGTCGACTCCTCGACTTTTTTCATAAAAATTTTCGCATAAAAGTGCGAATTTCTTGAAAATATGTTTTTTTTTGTCAATAGATCTGGGGTGATGGACCCCTACATATGCAGCGTACTGTGCTGGTACTAGAAAGGAGGGTACGGTGTGGAGGAAACAGGCCAAAAAAGGCGAAAACATTGGGAATTTGTCGCAGTTTACTTCTTGATTCGGTAGCGAATTTTTGCCAACACTGACGAAGGAGGACCCTGCTATGCGCTCTTTAGTAACTGCAGTGATTAGTCCTTGACGGTTATGATCAGTGCCCAGTGCTATTCCTTTAACGTTGAAACAGGCCGACAATAACTAACACGACTATTTTTTAACGCAGATCAGAAAGGATCGATATTTGACTGACTGCGAACTCGATCCCGAAGTCTTGACTGCCCATTCAACTTCAGATGCTTCTTACAATGAGCCCACGCAGCGTTCGGTAGTAACAGCCACTATGACCGACGGCGTCCTCGAAGATATATAACCACAATGCAACGCCCTTGTGAATGCCGTAACGCAAAGTGACATTTTGCGTATGTAACAGCTCTTCGTGAATCCGAATGGGATGTTTAATGCCCCACAATAAGCGATTTTTTAAAATTGCTGTTGCCGCCTCGTCGCTCATGATGACTTACGATTAAAAATCGTCCTCTTAGTTGTTAGACCGATAAGGACTCTACCGCAATTCCTAACCCAAATTGGCAGCCATTAACTGATTCTCTGTATACACTTTTTATGGGAACATGTGCAACTCTTTCACAAACCTTTTCCGTGGTGATGCCCGATTCTGTAAAACCTCGTCTGATTGATAATTCTTAGTCATGGATCTCCTGTGCTTGGAGTCTGTTCAAGTCGAGCAGCAAAGTGGCGGATGGTTTTTTTTTTATATTTTCAAAAACTTTTTATACACTTTTATAAAATTCCAAATTTGATATCGATCGCAAGTTGTATTTGAATTATGTATATTGAAACCTCGATCGTTATCGAGATCAAACACTTTTAAACAATTCTGTCTTATTGGATGTAAATTAAAATATATGAAACATTAGCGAGATTTTTAATAAACAAATATTTTGACAGGAGTATAAACAAACCGCTGTTGAGCGGCAACAGTTGTCATGTGTCGCAAAGGTGCCACCTGTTTGTTCACTTCATCATGGCGTGTATCAGATGGATTGCGAAGATCCAACAGCTTTTTAAGAAACTCTGGGCAATAACTTTTATTTATCTGTTCAATATATTTTATTTTCTATTGTCTTGTGTTGGTATTAAAAAAAAAAAAAAGAAAAGATCCATAACAAATTCTGGCTCATTTTGAAATACAACACAAACACAAGACTTCCACACAACAAGTCATGATACTTTTATAAAAATTCTTGTTCAAAAACTTCAAAAAATATTCAAACCTTTCTTTGATGTTGTTTTTATTGCTGCTCTCCTTGTTGTTGTAGTTGTTGTTGTTGTGAAGGCTTTCGAAGCCAACATCTTATGAATAAAAAAATAAAAAAAGAAATAAAATACTCCCTAAAGGTTATGACGATATGGTTTTTTGTTTTGTTTTTTTTGTGTGTTTTCAATGATTTTTTATATTCTTTTTTTAATGCTGAATGTACGAGCGCCCAGTTTATGTTGCAACATGTTCATGCTGTACAATTCGATCCTACTACCAGTACGATATTTACAGCACGTAAAAAATCGTAAACAAAGTAAAAATAATTGTTTTCACCTCTCGATTCGATAGTACGCATAAACAAATTCATTGTGGTATTTTTTTATAAAAAAAATTTTTTAATTTTTTGTTGAAAATTACGGCGTCCGTCTGTCCCTTTTGTTTCGAGTCGCTACGTTTTATTGTTGTACTGAGAATGATTGTAAGCGCCAGCTTCTGGGAATTTTCATTGTTAAGTTTAATGAATGTTGAGGTTCGATTTATTTTTTTCATGTTCAGGCTACAGGGAGAGAAAAGCCGAGTTGACTTAACAAATTTCATCAAAATATTGTAAAAAGAGTTTTTAAACTAAAATAACAGAGTAAAAACTGAAATGAAATTTAATGAATAGCCATTAAGTCGTTTCAAATGACCTTGGAAATATCGATCGATGATTGTGTTTACCGACTTTGGTAACATCAATTACAGGAGCGGTAACATCAATTTTAATTGACAAAATTGTGAAGAAGATTTTATTTTTCATGTTGCCTTATAAATACTTTCATTGTTATCCGAGGGATTTCTAATTGTATAAAGGTATAGAAAAATAAAATAGAGTCGTATCGAATAAAAGTTGTTTGTTGGGTTTGGTTTGTATAAGTTTCATAGCCTGCTACACTTATTATAATGTGATTTTTTGAAATTGTTTGTGAATTTTATAGTTAATTTATTTAACATAATTCTCAGATGGTTTTTGGAAGTCTTTTAATAAGTTGAGAAGTTTGAAACTTTGCAAAACTGTGGTTGAAGTCTACTGACGATTTGGTAAAGCGCGCCAATGAAATGCATATAGACATTGCTTAACCACCCAACAAATAAATTTCAGAAGAAAATTATTGATTCCACTTCTGCTAATATAAATCAGATTAATTATACGGATCGTAGTTCCATACATTTCATTGGCCATCTCTTCAAGATAACAAAATAATTATTGCCTGTTCCTCAATGACGCAAACGATCATTCAGTCTTACAATAAAATAAATCAGGAATTTGTTGCAGGTATATTTTATATTAAATTTTTATTTGATTAATTGTTTTACCAAAATTTCAATCTAAAACATATGCAGAAGTAAACATATCCCAAGTTAAATATTTTTCTCTGTGTAGTCGATGGAGTCATGGAATTTTTCCAATTGTTGTTTTTTCTTCTCTTCCTTTTACTCTCCTTCTTCTTTCAGTTTCAAATAAGATCATAAGTTATTAGGCTTACAATCTTTCGAAAAGCCTTTTTTGTCTTCCAACGAACACGTGCCTTTAACAGAAGAAAAATATCTGGTGGAAAGGAACGAACGAACGAAAAAGAGGCTCGTTTAGCAACAACGCAGACAGACTGCAGCGCAGACGATCTTTGATTCAAAGAGAATTTATAAAATCATTAATAAGACCAGAGTAGTCTGTTGGTACGGTTGCCAGACTTGTCTTGATTTTAAACCGGAAGGTAGGGAAAATACAGGGCATGACTGCGTTTACGGGTACGAAATTTAAGGTCAGACATATTTTGTATTATCATTTGATCTTGCCGTTTGCATTTATAGGCACGTAATTCATGGACAGACGAATTCTTTTACTGGATGTTTGTGCGTATATCGAGAAGCCGTGCGAAACAATTAATTTCGTGTGTGCAAACGCCGTCCATGTTATTGTGAAAAAGTGAAAATGTTTAACGATTGTAAATTTCGAACCATGCATTGATTTATTAGACCTACTCATATCGCAAATTTGCCATGAGGATCTTTATTTTTTTATGCATGATCGTTTTTAAACGGCCTGTCTGTTGAGCAATTGTATAAACTTTAAAGGATCACTTGATAGAACAGTTGCGAAATGGGAGCTTCAGCCTTTAAAAGAAGAAAATGTCTAAAAAATATTCGTAATTTAAAAGAAATCAGAAGCTATTAAAAAACTAAGAGAAGGAGATAAGAAGGTTGAACCTTGGACGATTGTAAGATGTGAAGCGGAGTTCTTATTGGTCTGCTTCTTGCGACATGTGTCGTATGTAACGGGGAGTCCAAATAAGTAGACCAAACGATTGTCCACGAAGTTGTACGAAAACATGTGCCGAGTCTTAGACTACGCAGCTGAAGGTCCTGATTGTGTTACCACACGTGGTGAACAATATGGGATGTAGTATTTTTGATCTTTATGTAGATATTATTACTTGCAGTGTTGTTGTAAAATAGTATTGAGAACGAATAAACAATAGCCCAAATTTTATTTTTTGGATTTTGATTAATAAGAAAATTACCTGAATTGGCTAATTAACCGTGTATCAGTTAAAGAACTGGAGAAGAAAACACGGATTTAAGACTCGTTAGATATGCGTGATTTAATGAAACGAGGGCTGTATATATCGACTCCAGTTCACTATTAATATATCGGCCAACCACAATCGTAACTGCTACTCCCAAAGGAGATTTTAGATGTGGGTCTGTACTAGAACAAAACTAAGCATCTGGCATCGCTGCCTGTACTTGCAATAAAAATAAATACCCACATACACATCCAATAATGTGGGAGAAATTCTCTCAAGAACAGAACATGCGTTGTGGTACCATATTCGAACAGGTATCACCACCAAAAAAAAAAGGGTAGACAAGAAAGAATTTCTGGCGTTTCCATTTCAAAAAATAATTAAAAAGAACTCTCTGGCAGTCTCGTTAGTCCCCATAATAATAAGTTCAGGTTAAGCTAATTAATGCTTCAGAGGCGATTCCAAAGTGGCCATCACAAAACAAACAAAAAAAAAAAAAGAAGAGGCAGTTGTTACAACAAACATGATCTCAACTGAATGGATGTTGCAAGCGAGAGTTTATTGATGACGTCTCCTCTGCGACTAACGCTTTGAACGATGCCGTTACATGGTGATTATGATGCTGGCGATCATGTTGTTGACGCGCTGCTGTGCGTTGTAATAGAATCCGTATAATTAATTTACTATTAAAAATTGTTGACGCCGTGTAGTAACATTATTGATGACACCCTCCCATAAAATTTAAAGAGATGAATTAAATGCCGCGTGAATTAATTATTTATTTATTAATGGTGCAATTAGCATGTGGCCATTCACACCGGGAATGGGCATGTATTAGTCACGTGTTCTATTCATTTATATTACTTGAGAAGTTTTAGTTAAACTCTAATAGAACCTTGGGGTCAATTACGGCGATCGCTATTGATCGATATAGCAATTTAAATTGTATTGAAGCTTTGATCGACATCGAATGCGGTAACTCTTCTCTTTTAGATCGGAAAAAAGTAAATCACCCTGCCTCTCAATATGTCCATCTTTTTTTCAGGAGAATCACAGCTTTTTGTGATCTGCTGCTACTCTCCAAAGGCTTCCATCCTTGCGCTTGGTAGGTATACTGAGCCCGCAACTTTTTCGGTGCAGAAAAGTTTATTGCAGTTTGATGCGTACAGATAAACTGCTACTGAGGTGACGATACACGGAATTCTGTAGTGCGCTACACCAGGGAGGGGGTTGTTGTCTGAAATAGTCAACACTAAAATTTACGAAGCCTGATGTCCTGGTTTCGACTACGCACTCAAGCATGAATTTCGTATCGAATTTGTCTGAATCGCATTAGTCGCTCCCGGCGGTACGTAGGCAACTTGGTGAGCTCCATGCCATGTTACAGTGCAGACCGTGGAAGGGAGTTGCAAAGTTTTCCCAGACGTTACTTTTGTTGGCAACCCATAACACGTGTAAGTTCCATTCCCTGAATTAACTGTGCATAAAAGCATTACAAAAAGATGTGGACTTGCTGTGGCAATCGAAAATTGGGTGGAAGGTTGCCCAGGTTCAGTCAAGGAGAATCAAAGTCAGTAATGGGTACAACAGTTTGGCCTACGAGGCTGTACCAAAAATGAATAATATGCCACTGGTTCGGGTAAGTCCAGCTGATGAAATGGATTCCAAGAGTGTAAAATGATGATATTCGCCAGCTACCGGCTTCCACAGGTCTGTGGGTATATGCGGAGTACTGGGAGGGACATTCGCTGATTCCTCTGTGGGTGTTGGATGACTATGTGGCCGAATATTGGTTCAGGACTCCTTCGGGAGACCACATAGTGGCTAAGGTTTGTTAACAAGAGTCGCTGGGAGAAATGTGGGATAAGCAGTGATGCTTGACATGGGCTAGTGACATGTTGGACTGCGGTCTAATCGATGCTAATAATTTCTATATGCTGTTGCATAGAGATGCTGTGGAAGCGGTGGTTCTAAAGTTGGTGCGGGAAGGCCAGTGCAGTTCCCAACTATATTACAAACGCTTGACAGTTAATCAGCCTTATTATGGTTGCCGTAGTTGTGAGAAAATAAATAACATGTGGCAACGCCTGCCGTTTGTGTAACAGAGGGTTTGCTTAATTTTTACTGCTGCTGCGACAATTTGATCTTCATATCACGTTGCTCCCCATTTCGTAGACCCAATAAAACCATATTTTTTCATCGTTAATTGAAAAATGTTCTAATTTATTTGAAATGTTTTTCTGTTTATGTTTCTTTCGTTATTATTTTTGTTATTATATTTTTAAATATGTTTAAAACTATCAGTAAATATTTTCGTTATTAATTTTATTAAGTTTTTAGTAAAACATTTATTTTGTATCAACTAAAAGATTATGTTGTTGGTGTAAATATTTGCGAATTCTATTTATATATATTTCATTTCTACGAGATATTTAGGTTTTGTCTCTCAATTTAATTTAAATTTAAAAAGTGTATTTTATTTAATTGTAACATGATGGTTTTGTCTCTTTGTATTGTTTTTTCAGTTTTGAAAATTTTCTAAATGCAAAATCGTTTTCTTTGGTTTTTCCAAAATAAAATATATTTGTATAGAGAGAGAGTGATGGAGAGAGAGTGAGAAAGGGAGAGAGGGGGGTTCAAGTGGTTAGACTTTTGTATCCTTAAAAACTAATTATTGTTTTCATTTTCAATTCATAAATTTTCTTTTTTTCTTTCTTTCTTGTTTTCTTTCTTTTGGTAACAAAGTTTTTCTTGCAGTTAGATTTCCTAAACATTTCTTTTTGTGCTTAATAAATCTTATTTAAAATGCTTTGATTGATTGCTTTCCTACAGAAGGAGAGACCAACAAAATGTCAGACCTAAATAAATTCTACTATTGCACATGCAGACATGTAACATTTAAAAGTTGTTAATACAAACGTTCTTGTTTAAGGTTTCTGTTAAGAAGATATGGTTACGGAGATATAAATACACTGAGAAAATGATTATTATTAACGGATATGTAATAACGGCTACAACGTCATGTGTTTTATTGGCACTTTATTTTTAAAGGTTTTAAGTCATATTTTCTTTTTAATTTAAATTAATTGTTTTTTTGGTTTTTACTAGTCTTGGTTTGATAGACAACAAAGTGAAAAATGTTTAGACTTAATTTAGTTTTTAATTGAGTGTAATTAAGTGACGTTAGTTAACATTGAAGCTGCCAGAAATAAACACTTATGAAAGGCTCTGAATAAATATTATGGCATAGTTTTAGGAGCTCGAATAAATGCTTTCCTCTTTAGAATTAAGCAGTTAATGGAGAGACAGAACTGAAGAATTATTTTCCCTACAGTTTGACCCAAATGAGAATGTGGTCGTGAATAAATTAAAACGATTATTCATCGCCAGTATGAGTTCAGTTGCAAATCAAAACTACTTTAATTTGTCGTACTACATCTCTAATGGGTTTGTCCCTTTTTAAAAAATTAATTTTTCACTTATGGCGTTTTCTTTTCTAGAAAAAATTCAACATTTTTTTCACTTATTTTTTAAAAAAGTGGCGGTTTGGAAAAGTTTTAAAATAGAAATTATTTTTCGTGAGGGATGTTGCATTCATTTCTAATAAATTGCTTATTTTTAAACATTATTTTGACATTTTCTGTTAAAAAGTGTGAAAAATGTTGCACTATTTTCTAGAAAAGAAATCGACATTAGAGTATTAAAAAGGCAAAATAAATCATCCCTTAATGTTTGTTATTTTTGAGGGCAAGACTAATTAATACCGATTTCTTTTCTACAAAAGAATGCAACATTTTTCACACTTTTTAACAGAAAATTGCTGAATGCTGTCATTTGAGAATAAAAAATTTATTAGAAATTAATCCAACTTCATTCATGAAATATAACTTCCATTTTAAAACTCTTCCAAACGGCCATTATTTTACTAAAAAATAAGTGAAAAAATGTTGCATGTTTTTTGGAATAGAAAACGCCATAAGTCAACAACAAAAAAAAAATTGTTTGCCACATAGCCCGTTTTTTGTTCTGGTGTTAACTTTTGTCCCAGTCCTGGTACGATGTTTGTTTTTTAATTTTTTAAATAAAATTAAATGACCTAAAACCTTGTGTTTTGTATTTGTGTGAGTTCTCTAAATGTCTCGGTTTTCATTTCTCAGTTTATAACTACTTAATAATTGTTAACTCTATATAATTCTCATATTTCTTATAGCATAATTGATTATATTTAAAAACTAAAATCTAAAACTTAAAATGAAACTCAACTACTTGTATTACAATAGTTTGTCTTAAAATTAAAAATTTGTTTCTGTGATTAAGTAAATAAAACATATTAAAGTGAGACGAGACGACTTGTGTGTTGGTTAATGCAGAGACGGAAACATCTCTTCATACCAACTCCGCTGTTTCTTAAATATTTGCCAGTTAGTCTCTTTTAAAATGTTTGTTCTGATATGCTTAAGTGTTATATTATGATATACGCTACACACATACACCTGTAAATTCATACATACATATACATATCATATATATGATTTGGAGAATAAAAAAGTATTTTTTCTTTATCAAGTCAATTAAAAGTATTGTCAAAGTGTGTTTTTTCTCATTTTTCTCTTAGTGTATAATTTCGGTTTTTTTTTTTGAGGAAAATCCATTGATTTATATTAATTTCTAGTATCTATTTTGGTAGCGATAACGATTATAATATGGATTATTGATAACTAAATGATTTTCATTGAAATCATTGTAGTCGTCCGTCTCCTGTGATTCTTCCTCTTTATATATTGACTTTAGAGATCCGGGAAACGGTGTTACCATCTCTGAGCTGTACGATGTAGGATCTTCGTCGCTGTTTTCAAAAGGATCTACGGCCACATACGAGGCAGAAAAGCCCTTCATAACAATTGTGCTGTCGGTTTTGAAACGCACCAGCAGTGAATCGGTTAAAGAGATGATGTCTTGAGGCGTCTGAAAATAGTTTTAAATTTAATTCAGTAAAAAAAATATATTTTTATATGAAAACTTTTTTAACTCACTGTATTGCCGCAATATTGTCCATACATGGGTCCGCTGGTGTCCTCCATACCCGAAAAGACTTGCACATAATCGTATGTACAGTTTTCGCTACTCTCCAAATCGAAAGTGAGGAATATCAGCTGGACGTTGCTGCTGGGCGGTGCCTGTATAGTCCATTCACAATCCATGTTTGTATCGTAATTGTGATTACCGAAACGTGCGTGCGAATAGAACTGCTGAACCTGATTTGTGGCACGCAAATAGCCACCGCAAGCTGCAAATGTGAAATTTAGTAAATAATTAATTCACACATAATTTTTGTGGTGCATTTTTGAGTATTTTATCGTTTATCAATATTGATGAAATTGGTATGACTTAAAAGGCATTTTTGTGTACTTATGCACAATATAAATATATTTCTTAAAACTTGAAGACATTTTTGAAAAAATATATTAAAGTACATGGTTTAAGATTTTGCAAGAAGACTTACATGTCGAGTGCACCGCTGTAAATCCACTGTGTTGCTTATTTTTATCCGTTTTCAGAACCATATAAAGTTGATTTGTTGACGATGAAATCGGATAAGGGATCTTTTCACCACAAAAACGACCTAAAATGGAACTGCTTTCAGAGTCACCATCGTATATGGCCACATTGTCATATGAACATTCCTAGAAGTGATATATATAAAAAAAATGTTATATAACAAAATTTCCATACGAATAAATAGCAGGTTAAATTTAGTTTTAAGTTTCAATACACTCCCAAAATATTACTAACGAAGGCTGAGAACACACTAAAGCATTTTGTGCCATCGCTGGCAAACATAATAGTGTGTACTAGTGCCAACGTTCGTCATTTTGTGTATTTCGTTGTGTGTCATTGTCTTGCAAACTGTACACCAACTTAATACGCACTCATATTGTGAACTTGATTATAAATTTGATATCAGTTTGCTTTCAATTAAAAAAAAAAATTTACAATAAAATATGTATAAATTAATTGAAAGTAATGACTTGTCTTTGTTTTGTCAATACCAGCATCTTGAAAAGAAAATTGACTATTAAATTGATATCAATTTCGCCGCAAGTTTTAATATAAAATTTCCAAAGAATATATTTTTCAAAAAAAACATGCATTAATTAACTAAAAGTAGTGATTTGTCTTTGTTTCCTTAATGCCGCCTTCTTGAAATGAAAATTGACCATCAATATCATACTCGTTTGCCTTTGAAATTTATCAAAAACATATCCTTTTACAATAAAACTTGCATATATTAATTGAAAATAGTGTTTTGTCTTTGCTTGCTTAATACCCGGATCTTAAAAAGAAAATTGACTATAAATTGGTTTCAATTCGCTGCCAAGTTTTGCTTTAACTTCTTATGTATTTTTCTTTACAATAAAAAATGCATAAATTAAATAAAAATAGTGATTTGTCTTTGTTTTCTCAATACCAGCATCTTGGAAAGAAAATTGATTATCAAATTGATATCAATTTCGCCACAAATTCTTATTAAAATTTTTAAAAAACATATTTTTTGCAATAGAACATGCGTAAATTAATTAAAAATAGTGATTTCTTCTTGTTTTCTTAATACTAGAATCTTGAAAACATAATTGAAACAGAATTGATCAAACTAAACTTTGCCGCCAATTTTTATTTAAATTTTTCAAATACATATTTTTTACAAGAAAATCAATTCAAAATAGGGGTTTGCCTTTGCTTTCCTTATGCCAGCATATTCATAACAAAATTGACTACCAAATTAATTTCAATTTGCTGCCGTTTTGCTTAAATTTTTCAAATATTTTCCTTTACATGCATGAATTAAATAAAAATAGTGATTTCTTCTTGTTTTCTTAATACCAGCATATTTAAAGCATAATTGACTATCAAGTTGCTTTGAACTTGATCTCAATTTTTGTTTAAATGCTTTCAAAATATAGTTTCTTTCAATAAAAAATCATTAACTTAATGGTTATTCTGGAAAAGAAAATCGACTATCAAGTCCACCATGTCAATTCAAATCAATTTTGACTGACAGCTTGAAATCGATTTCTTCAACTTGCAGCTGCAGTTTCAAATACATGCGGAGGACAGCGGTTGAAATTAAAAGAACAATTAATTGCACTAGATTTTCCACTTTCTTTTTGATGGAAAAATTTTTTTTAAAAATTTTGTAAAAATAAGAATATTTTAGGCATAAAATATTTGTTGTGACTGAGGATTTTAGTACCAAAAAAGTACTATTTTTTCCACAATGGAAAAACGTAACTTTTGTGCCACACAAAACTTACCTGATGCGACTCGACCTTAAACTCATTGAATATCAACTTGATGCGATGACCCGGCGTGGTGGAAAAATGCCAAACACAATCGGCATTCGGTGGATACGAATCAGGATAGTTCGGACTGTATATGGTGCCGAAGGGAGCGGATATCTCATGTTTACACTCTCCCTCTTTGCAGTCGTGGCCGTTTTCATGCAGCGAATAGCCGTTGTGGCAGGAACAGATATACGAGCCGATTGTATTGCGGCATTCGTGCTGGCAGCCGCCATTATTAATCGAACACTCATCGATGTCGGTGAAAAAGACAGCAGCGAATCCAGATCTCTGTATAGATTTATCCGAATGGAACTCCACCCTCAAGGCATTACCTTCCGAAGTGGCCGTGGGCGGTATAGAGCTGCCGCAATAGGTGCCAATCTTTTTCAAACGATTCTCACTCATTTTCGAGTAGATGGTCACTTTGTCGTAGCCGCACTCCGACTGATGATGAGTGGCCCCCTCCAAATCGAAATGGGTGAAATTCAAAGATATCTTGTGCTTTGGTTGGGCTATAATTTCCCATATACAATCCTTGAGCAAAGGATAAGCATCTGGGAACGAGGGCGAGGTAATGGTGCCATTGGGATATTCGATTACCCCGCCGCAGGCATCTTCGCAGTGCTTCTTATCGCTGTGCAATTCGTAGCCAATATGACAGTTGCACTCGTAGCCGCCCAAAGTGTTAATACATTCGTGTTCACAGCCATGGTTTTGGGTCTCGCACTCATCAACTTCCTTCATGAAGGTGGCCGAGAAGCCGGGCTTTTGCACGGAGGTATCGGACACGAACTTGACAAACATCGTGTCGCCGGTGGATCTGTTAAGTAAAAGATTTGGGTTTGTGAAATTTTTAAGAAAATTAATATTTTTTTTTTTTAGTTCTGACTTCATATTGGGAGGCGGCTTGTAGCCACAAAACACTCCTATCAAGGGTGACTCCTGGCTGGGTCCGTCTCTCACTTCCACAAAGTCATAAACGCAACTGTCGTGATTTTCCACTTCGAACGACTGGAATTTCAAGGCAACCTGGTAACCCTTGGGCACCGTTATTTTCCAAACACACTCCTTGTTGGGCAGATAGTCCAGAGGATAGTTGGGCGATTCCAAACGGCCCTCGTTGTCATCTATAAAGATTTCGCCGCCACAGACAACTAAAAAAGGAGGTGAATAAAAATAAAAGAATTATGAAATAAAAATCTCAGATCATCGTCTAACTCAATTCACTTGATGGCTATCAGCTGATCTCAAATCAATCAAGAAAAAAATATTAATAATAAAAATAATAAAAATAAATAAATAAAATAAATAACATAAACATTCGCTAAATTAAACTCCTTCAAACTTATCAAAAGGATCAAAATTTCCTTATCCTGAACTTCCTTCGTTATCTTTCAAACAACTTCTTGACCTCTCCTCGTATGTTTTTTATTTAACGTCCCTAAAAACAATCCTTTTGCATTTTAAACCATAAAACAGCCTCCTCGCAATTTAAGTTAAAACTATTTATATTGAAACAAAAGAAAAAACTTGCCAGCGACTGGTGGTCAATTTGTGTTCTTACCCTCAAATTCAGCTTTAAAGCCACGATGGCCTTTCGTACGATGATTGTTTACGTAAGTCAACATCATGCGGCTGGAAACGGTTGTTAGAATTTCACTAGAAACTTTGCCACAAAAGCGAGCAATCAGGGGAGAATTGTGCCAGTAGCCATCACGGACCTCCAAATAATCTGATTGGCAGTTAAGCGATTTGAAAATGTTCTGAAACGGAAAGGCAGGAAGGAGCGAAGGAAGGAAGTGGGCAAAACATATGGAAAGAATATTATTCGAATGGGAAAATAAAAGTCAATAAAATGTAAAACTAAAATGTGTGAGATGTAACGTGTGTGTTGTTGTGCTTTTGCAAAAAAAAAAAAAAAAAAAAAAGGATTCCAATAAAAGCAGATCCTTTGAAATGTTGACTTACCAAATTTTCCAGTTTCAAAACCACTCGCTCGCCATGGGTGGCTGTAATACGCCATTCGCAATGTTCCGTTTCATTTGTCAAAGCGCCGGCTGTATAATACGAGGGGCTGGCAAATGTCCCCGTATTATCCTGGAACGTGCGACCGCATTTGGGACACTTGTACAACAGATTAGCCTGGGCTATATCGCCGGCACTCAAACGCAAACGTTGTCCAATTTCAGGCCGCTTCCTGCCCGACACATCAATGGGCAATATGGTGTCCAGGTAGGTCCCCTTGGAGAAAGTGTTGCGCGCATAGTGCATAATCGAATCATAATCGTATGCCATGCCCAGCGAATTAACTTCGTCTGTTGTCAGTTTATTAAAATTGTAATCTTGTCCCTTCATGATGTTGTTCAATTCAATGACAACATGGTGTTCTCGGTCTGGTCGCGTGTGTTCGTGCCAAAAGCCAACAACATGGCCCAGCTCATGTACCACGATGCCAAATTTGTCACAGTTGCGGCCAATGGAAATGGCCTGTGGACCGTTGCCACGCTTGCCAACAAACGAACAGCAACTAAAAACATTCGCAGGAAAAAAATCCATGAAAGCAAAAAAAAAAAAAAAATTATATAAAAATACACGGCAAGAATATATTATGTTAAAGGAAATTTTGGCGTCGAAAAAAATTCCATGAGTTTTATTTGAGAGGGACTTAAGGCGTCCACCTTTCGAATAAGGCTACAGTGAGCCGTTCTTAACAGGGTGTGTTCCGCAGATATAAAAAAAAATTTTATGAGAAATATCTTTAAATTAAACTGAAAGAAGTCTTTAATTGAATACAATTTAATTTTTAATGTCCTTCGTCTCATATAAATAGAAAGTGTTTTATATAAAAATTTTACAAATACTGATCTCACTGCAATTGAGTGAAAACTATATAAAATATAATCGTATTTAATTTTTATGAAAATTGTAAATGACAGGGGTGCAAAACACTATATAAGTAGACGATTAAATAAAGCAAGCAGACATGGAAGTTTCATTTTAATACAAAATATATAAGAAAATTTACACAATAAAAATAGTTTAAAAATTAGTTTCGCATTAATTTAATATCTATTTATTAGAGACAAAAATTTTTATTTTGTAATATATTTTCACGATGTATTTAATAGAATTGTTTACTATATTATAACGTATAGCAATTCCCAGGCCTGGTGTGAAAGTTACTATACGACAAATTTGTGAAATTCAATTGTATGATTACAACGTAGCTTTTTTTCATTAAAATTAGCAACAAGAATGTTAAAATTTTAAATTTAAATACAAAATTTAAATTTAACTACAGTCAGACTTGGGAGTTTGAGTTTAATGCGAAATAAATAATAATAAATTTGTTACTTAAAATAGTGTGAAAATAAAATTGAAATCAATTGAATCAGTTGAATCAATATTTATCAGTAGTAAACATTTATTTTCTGCTGTAATTATCAAACATTTAGAGGATTTTTCCAAAATAAATTTAACTTGTGCAATATTTCCAGGCCTGGTGCCAATAAAAACTATTTGTAAAATTTATAAAATTTAATCATAACATTTTTTTAAATGAAAATTACTAACACGAGAGATATCAATAATACCATATAATTACACGATTATATGAAAAGTCAGGTATGGAAATTTTATTTTAAGGCGACATAAATAAGTATTTCGTAAAATTAAATTTTTCTTTCAAAAGCTTAAAGATAAAATTTTAATTCAGTAAATATATACAGGTTCATCATTAAGAGGATTCTATTTTCCATATATTTAACAAGAAAAATTTAGGAGTTTTACAAAAATAACATGCCCAGACCTGGTCTGCAATATTTCAAATTCGATTGCATAATTACAACACACTTTTCTTGTGATAATTACCAATAAGAAAGCGGCCATACTCCTTAATGAGACAATTAGATAATGCAACCAGGTATGGGAATTTTCTTTTAACGCCAAAGGGTTAATAAATATTTCGCGAAGAGGAACTTTGAAATAGTTTGAAAATAAAATCGAAGTGAATTAAGTGTATTTTTATCGTTAAGAAGAATTTATTTGCTGGCTTTAAATTTCAAATGTTTAGAGAAAATTTGTTTACTACTACAGAGTATCCAGATCTGGACTGCGTCTAATTGAGAAACATAAACAACGCAGTCGAATCATTAGGCCAGGCTTTTTATGGAAATTAATGGGAAGCTTTTGAATTTTGATTTTTCGAAAAACTTAATACAATTATACTGTGTTCTTTTCTAAAAAAAAGTGCAACATTTTTTACACTCTTCAATAGAAAAAGGTAATATTTTGATATTTAAAAATACTGAGTTGAAGAGAAACTAAGCCAACATCCTTGAAAAAAAATATTTTTTGTTTTAAGACCCCTGCAAACTGCATCTTTTTAGAAAAGAAGCGAAAAAATGTTGCATGTTTTTCAGAAAAGAAAACGCCATTTATGTAAATGATATTCTATTTTAAGTTTTCGAGTACAGCAAATTTTAATGTTTAATGGAAATAACTGGAAACTTAAAGCGCTGCAGTACACTAAATGCTCTATGTATTAAAGGAATTAATATACACTGAAAAGAATTGAAATAAGTTTCGCTTTTTTGACAATGTCTTTATACTGACGTTGCCAACTGAGTGCGTAATAAAAGGGGGAGTGTAATTTTGTGCCATTTACAATGCGTGTTAATGTTTTCTTTTTGGTTTTTTTTTCTTGCAACACATTAAATGGCGTGTAAATTTGCCATGTTTTACTTATATTTTCATGTAAGTGCGTGTGCCTTAAAGTCGTACATGCAATTGACACGTTGTTACTCACCCACAGCCACGTATAGTGAAAACAATATAATTGGGATGATTTTCTGGCTCGCGCTCAACAAATTTGATGCAGGTTGAGTTCTCCCAGTGTCGCATCGCCTGCTTGAATAGGGCTTTATGAAGACCACTAAAGTTGCCATCGATTTCGTATGGTATGACACCGTAGTCCCACACACGTTCCTGTTTGGCTGTCACAGCACGTGGCAGACGTCGGTGTTCACGTACAAAACTAAATTCACTAAAATAAATGCCAACAATAAAATTAATTCACGTGTTAGTGAAAGTGTATATAAACAATTTGAACACATACTCCTCTTCTGGCTCGGCCTCATAGACCGGCACTATATCCACGGGTCTATCATAATCGTCCTCGTTTTCCGGCTGTTTTGAATATCTCATTTCAGTACTCGATGTATCGTTTTCCATGGCAGTCACGTTATTAAATTTTTCACCATAAAATGCCGGCATTTCTGAACGTTGAGGCAGTGGTTGTGGTTGGGGCCTCTTGAATTGTCTGGATCTGCCCACGGGACGATTGAGTTCTTCTTTAAGTTGCTGGAATCGTGCATTGTATTCGGCACGATGGTGGGGATTGTAGCTGCTGCGTCTTTGAAATGGCGAACAATAACATTTTAATTTAATTGATTTTAATTTTTTTTATTTTAATAAAAATCTTTTATAAAATATATTTTCTTTTTCCCGCTTGCAGTACTTTTTAAAAGTTGAATGGTGGCAACGCTGTAACATGCATTTAACTTTTTATACCAAAAACTGGGAACAAAAAACGCCATAGTTTCGTAGCACTTGTGCTAACATTTAGATATCAACTACATATAAGGCGTTGCTACACCACGCGATACATGCAAATGGCCAGCGTTGCCACTAGAACGCAACTATTGCAATAGGGGTATTTAGCGTATTCGGCTAGAGAAAAAATAAGATAAGAAATTCATATTCTAACTTATTTGAGTTATTGTCAAGAGTGAGTTTTTCAAATATTTTTAAAATTAAATACTTTTCTATCAAATAATTCCTGGGAATAAGAGAAATAATTTCAAAAAGATAATTATTATTATCGAGAATAGTTTGCAAATATATTAAAAAAATATCGATCGGTGACTCATACTGTGGGCGCGGTTGTTAACCCGTATTTCCCTTACCTGTGCTTTCTACCCCGCCGATGTCTTCTCTTTACAATCGTACTGCTGCCCTTGATTTCCTGGATCTCATCTAACTTCATGCCATTGCCGCCAGCGTTGCTATAAACATTCGGCAACGTGGAACGTAGTACCGGCAACGAGGTCGGCAATATGACCACTTTACGTTCGGATACAAAATTATTACCCGTATCCAATTCAATGTCTTTGGTATTCGACTGTATTTTACGCTGATCCACATTGCGATTGCCCAAGCCAATCGATGATTTATTGTATTTTTCCTCTTCGGTTTGAGATTTCACCACGGGCAGTGAGGTGAAATCGTACTTCTCTGCCGAGGTATTAAATGTTTTATCCAACAGTCCTTTATCGGAAGTTTTCTGCTCGATTTGTGCCATCTTTTTCGATTCCATTGAAATGGGATATTTACGTGTGGCCAAAGTTTGTTCTTCCGAGGAAATGACCTCATTTTTCAAATTAATGGAAGCATAATTGGAATTGCTGGAGGGTTTGATTAATTCGTTGGCAGACTGCAGAAATAATTTTGACAAGTTTGTTGTGACTATATAATTAATAGAGGGTTGTAGTCTTTGCTAAACTTACCTGCATCAGGTCGTTATCCAATTCCGGTTTGTTGCTGGGCAATTTAGTTTTTCTTCTTATAATATCTGTGAGACCCTCCTCCTCCACTTGCAAGCCTTCATGATAGACTTCTTGTTTCAAAATTTCCATTTCTTTTTGAAAAGTCTCATTGTATTTAGATTGCGGCTCTTTCATGGGCGCATCTGCTTGTGGTTCGTCCCATGCCGGTGTACTGGCCACTAAGGGATAGCCTTCACCATCATATTCCACCTCGGGCAATGCTATATCACCCATAAAGCCACCTTTAAATGCAAATTAATGCCAACAAGAATTATTATTTAAGCCACATTATTTAATCTTTAATAATTCTGCGCTAATTTATTATGTACGAGTGAGTGTGTTTTTTTATAAATTCTTTTATATAAAATTTCCCTCACTTTTGTGTGATGATCGAGTGTTTTTAAAGCATCCTCCCACGCGATAACAGTTTTCAATTTCGTATTACAATAACTTAAAATTTTATTGCAAATAAATATGACCCAGCAATTATAGAGAAAAGTAGAAGGGAGTTAATGAGGCCTCCTTAAAGGCCTTGTCGACAGCACGTAATTTAATCATTTAAATTTTTTTTTTTTTTACCGCAGTCGGTTTTTTTTAAATAAGTTCGAAAACGGTTAATAACTGCGAGCAGATTACAAGTTTATTTATTTTTGAATTAAACATTTATTCCTGAGGTTAATATTAGGGTATTCAGTCAATCGAGATTTTGTATTAATCGATTAACCGTGGGAATAGTTATTCGGGGAAATTTTGTAATCGGATAATAGTCGAATAAGTTGATATTATTCTGTTAATCGAATAATTTTTATTTTGTTTTACTTTCGACCCTAAAAATAGGACAAAAAAAAAGAATTTGGAAGAGATTCTGTAACTTTTTGTTGATGCTGGAGACATTGAAAGTAAAGCGTTATAAAGTATGTCCAATTTCTTTGTTCTCTATTCTGGTTTATTCAAAATATTGGCAGTCTTCCATTATAATATTCAAATTTCAAAAACAATACTTTGAAAGGAAAAACTTTCGATTAATCGATTAATCGCCAGAAATATTTCGAACTATTTGTTAATTAAAAGTTAATAAATTATAAATATCTTAGGTTATTTCAATTGCTAATTGCACAAAGTTAATCGATTAATCGAAGAGCGATTAATCGTTTGTGTACCCTAATTGATTACACAGCCTTCTATTGAAATATTCATATATAATAAAGTCATTATTTTTCGTTTTATATAAACACTTCAAGCGATAAATACTTGCGGGCTGAAAAATTTTAAATATTTTTAAATTCAATCCTGCAACAGCCTGCAGGACAATTAAATATTAAATAAAAAACTCCTCCAAGGCTTCTAAAAACGCCTGAAAAGTTAAGGCCTTTAGCGTCACCTACTCGCACACATTTACAAATGCCTGCTCCAATTATAGACCGGAAAACAAATATTTATCGTTTTTACAAAAAGGATAAAACCAACAACAACAACAACAACAACAACAACAACTGCATAAATAACACTTTCAACTTAATTACCAGGTAATTATAAATAACGATTTTATATTCGCACGCTTATTTGGAGCAAAACTGAAGAAAAAAAACGTTTCACTCTGACTGCCAGCGTTTATATCGATTGTCTGTTCGCAGTTGAATGTGGCCGACAAAATACGTTGAATTTATTATGACTTCTGACGTTAATAACAACACACAACTACATGTAAATAAATATATACAGTTGTGAAAAATAATATGTAAACCCATATTTATTATATTTGCATGCCCTGCATGTTGGGTACGTGTGCAAAATTAAGAATATGAATTTTAATTTTTATTACAAACAACTCGTTGCACGTTAATACATTTAACTCTGCCACAGAAGTCATTTAAATATTTGATTGCAATCAAATCAGTTTCCAGGATTCAACTGTAAAATATTTGTAAAGCGAATCGAATTAAAATTAATAGACAGGATAAATATTATCTGGATTAATGGGGGGGAGTGCACGGCAATTTAATTGTTTACTTATATGGCAGAGTAGAATGCTACTGTTTTCGAAGGCCGCTACACTTTTTCATTAGAACCCATGCCTGTTTTTATTTCTACCATTTGCTAGGAGATTTAGTTGAATGTGAAAACTAATTTATTTTGTTTTGCTTGTGCAACTGTGGGCCTACTTAAATATGCAAAGTTCCCAGGAAATACATCCAACTAATGCAGATCTAAAGTTGAAATTTCTCGAGGCAACATACACTCCAAAATTAAAGTTATCCGTAATCAAAAGTTAAGATAACTTGAATGTCACAATTCTTGATTAATTTATTTTTTATTGTTATTAATTTTTTTATTATTAAACTGACTGAGCCCACTGTTCTCATGGCGTTGAATGAACATGCGAAATAGTTGTTTCACCTACTTGTGACAGATGTCTTGTTAAACTTTAATCTTTGAAAACGACAGCAATTTCCTTATTCATAGTCCCATTTTCACAGTTGACCTTTTTAATTTCGGTTTAGTGATTACTTTCGCACTCGTGCCCAGATGAATGTGTTACCACGCAAAGCAGGGGAGTTATGAAAATCATGTGAGAAGGAAAAACTTACGCAGCCATAAAAACTTTACCTCCGGCACAAACGTTTGCGTAATAAAAACACAAACAAAAAAAAAAAATATTATTAACAGTTTTTCTTTCAATTCACTATTATTTTTATTGTTATTCTTTTCTGTTTTAATCACACGAGTCCAGTGAGCGCAAATTGATAGTTTTGAGAGAAGCAAGACATTAGGGTGATACACTAAATATAAACGTGAGTACCGATAGTGGAAGTGCAGCGGCCTGTTAAAACACCCCTATTCCGCTATGCTGTGTAAATTTCGATATTAAATTGCTGTTTATTTTTCTTTATTTCTTTATTTCTTGGCATGTCTTTCTGAATTCGCTATTATGTTTTTGAGTTTATAAAATTTTATATTTAGAAAAATAGAGCGTGTTTGTAAAAAATTATTCTTGATTGCTTCAATCATACCAGAGCTGTAAATGAGTTTATTAATCCTTGAGTTAATTCGCTAATCTTTCATGCGCTGAATTAGTAAACTTTGAATGAACAAAAAAGAATTGAATAAAATGTCCATCAATTCAGAAATTAATTTCAATACCTTTTTAAATTAAAATTTTTATATTTTTATATTTTAAAATTTTTATATTTTATATTTTCAACTCAAATGAATTTATATGAAACCTTTTTAATTTTAATATTTTACGAATTGACTAAAAGTGGAAGTTTGGAAAAGTTTCAAAACAGAAATTATTTTTGGTGAGAAATGTTGGATTTCTTATTTTGAAATGGCAAAATGTTGCCATTTTCTGTTAAAAAGTGTGAAAAATGTTGCATTATTTTCTAGAAAAGAAATCGACATACGTTTTGAATTAATTCTTTTCACAACAAAAAGGAACTGAAAGAATCAATTTGAATCAATTCAAACGAATCATTCAGAAATGAATTTCAATAACTTTTCAAATTCAATTGAATTTTCAGAATGAGTTGCAATTCGTTTTCATTTTCAAATGAATTTTTCAAAGCGAATTGCGATTCATTTCCAACTCATTTGAAAATAACTGATTATGATGAATTAATTTAAATGAATTAGGAAAAAATAACTACAAATTCATTACCAATTTGAAGTGATTTGAATTGATTGAAATTTGAGTTGATTGAAATTTGAATTGATAGAGAGAGATTTGAACTGATTTTGTAAGTAAATTTGCTTCACTGTCGTTTTTTTATTGAAGGCTTTTCAATTTTTATACTGGATATTTAAATTTTCGTATGAAAAATTTGTGTTCCTTATTCCCCCTGAATCTGCTCTTGAATTTTTTTTTATTGCAACACATTTTTTATTTCACTCATTTCAATTGCGATTCGTTGTTCTAATTCGTTTGAATTAATTCAAAATCAATTCATTTCAAATGAATTGAAAATGAATTGCAATTCACTTCAACAAATTCATTTGAATTGGCAACGTATTATAATTCATTTTACAGATTCGTTGGAATTAAAACTCATCGTACAAATTCATTTGAATTTAAAAAGGATTTGAAACTCACTTCTGCCTAATTCATTTGAGTTGATTCAAATTTTATTTATTTATTTTTTTTTTGTTGTGATAGGAATTAATTCAAAACTTAGCTAATTCGTAATGAATTGGAATTAAAAAATGATTCATTTACAGCTCGAAATATTAAAAACTTGGAAGTTTTTCGCTTGTCAGTTGAGTTGAGGTTTTATATTGAAAAAGTGTTTAAGAACTAAAAAAAAATTTTGTATATAAATTAACACACATTTTTGTGGTACACTTTAAAGTAAGTTTTTATTCAGAAATTTTAAAAAAGTATAAGGTTTTCAACAGGTATTTTTGTGTAAATATGCACAAGACTAATTTTTATTGCAAATGCCTGGTGAAAAAATTTATGCAAAACAACAACAATATGCATGTTTCTTACGTGTATGGCTGAGTGCGTGCAAGTAATATTACAATTATGTTGAAAAACCTTTAAATTACATTTTATTAGCTGTTACAAAAAAGGAGATGAACTTTTAAAAATTAATATGAATAATTAAATTCTAAAAACATGATGAACATTCCAGAGCAGAAGATTAAGTCTTCATCAATAAAACCCTTTTATTGTTCATTCTAAAAGGGTGTTAAGTAACGAATAAATGAAAATATAAAAAGTAATTTTTTATTTTGCCAAAATTTCAGCAGTGATAACTTGGAAAATAAATCCCATTTACTTATCCTGGAGCAATAAAAATTTATTTTCACTGAGAAAATCAAGTGCCTGCCTTAAAAGTGAACTTGGCCAGATCTGCAGAATATTTATTAAATATTTTTAAAATATTTTGATTTCGTCATGTTTGAATCAGTTGCGTTTGCTGGTCTTCAACCTCTCAATACACACACAGTTGTGAGTGTATGTGTCAGTAAGTGCCATTATCACGCACTTAATACCGAAATGCCTGACAGAATGTGAGTGAAAATGTAGCTGCTCGTACATTTCAAAAGGAGGAAACAAAAAAAGAAGAAAAAAAAGAAAATCAACTAAGAAATGAAAACGACATCGATATTCGTAATACGCTTGTTAAATGACAAAAAGGATGAAAAGGACTTATTGTCATCATCAACTTCATCAAAAATCATTGTCGTCTACGTCAGCAAAAATGTGAAACTAAAAGTTTTTTGTTTTTGCTGCTGCTGCTTTCAGCGAATTTGAGCCGGCGGGCGTTGCTGTCGTGTCTATTGTTGGCATTCTATCGCCGATGCCAGAGACACTCGATTGTTATTCAAACATGTTTGTTTATTGTTTGAGGAAAACTTTTTCCAAAAAGGTCGTTGCTTTTTTTTTCTTGTCTTCGTATTGTCATGCTTGTTAACGTTGTACATATTAAATATATAAGCACACACACATACACATACATACAGTATTTAGTATATATAATAGACATAAACAACATGCAACATATTTGCTGCCACATGACTGCAGGCAGAGTCTACAGAGATTGAGTTTAAGGAATCAACTCTTGAAGACGATATTTCACTGAGATCTCTCCGCTAGTGTTTTAAGGTTAAGCGAGCTTTTTTTAAAGGGACGGGTTACATGGTCCATCTGCTCAGTCCCATTTCTGACAATTTGACTACTTTTGTCATTAAATCTGGCCGTATTGGATATTGGCTTCCAATGATTCAAGAGCTGCTGGTTTGTCGGCATAAGCCTGTGATTTCTTATCGTCCCTTAAAAAGCAATCCAGAGACGTTAAATCGCAAGAAGCCAATATCGTTGACAAATTTTTCTTACTAAGATTCTCAATAGTTATCGATAGTTTCCATTCGAATTTTAGATATCGTTATTATTCCCGCAGAACTCCCCAACATTTTAAAGCAAATTGTTGCAATTCTTCCATTCAATTGAAAATATATTAAAATAATATTTTGCTTCAGTTACGCTTCGTATTCATAAATGCACACATTTAAAATGCTAATTCATTCCAAAATACCAGCACAGAGAGAATGTTGACTTTTAT
Source organism: Linnaemya vulpina (assembly GCA_963675445.1). Classification (NCBI taxonomy): domain Eukaryota; kingdom Metazoa; phylum Arthropoda; class Insecta; order Diptera; family Tachinidae; genus Linnaemya; species Linnaemya vulpina. Next base: position 6,036,051 of record OY776277.1, read on the forward strand.
TTAATGCTGGAATATTAAAGATTTAAATAAAGTTAAGCAGAATAAATAATTTTAATCTCATTTTAAATATAAATTGTTGTCTGTTAATGCAGCATAAATGGAATGAAGGTTCATTATCTTTGGATTTAACGCAGGATACATAAACACACTGGCACACCTTCAAACAGGGTGTTTGATTGCAGGATTTAGTAAATTTAACTTGGAAAATGTTAATATTCGGTTTTTGTTTTAGATAAAAATATTAAAGATTTTAAGCGAAAACATGAAACCGTTGAAATGATTTTTTTTTGGGTGCGTATTTTACTTTTAAAAGAAATAGTTTTTTACTGGGTCAACTGGTGGTCATTAGGTAGTGAAGCACCCTGTGCATGAGTGCATGTTTCATTGTAAAGATCTGTGCCATGTATGAAAAAGTTAGCTGCACGTTCTGCCGGTCTATGGTTTTGCTTCGCTTAGTGTCGAATGTGTTTGCATAGAAATGCAATAAAGAAATTACAGCCATTAAACAGTGTGACCATTTTGGCAGTTAGATTGTTTCGCGATTTTCAACTATTTATTAAGAATTCTATTAACACAATGAATTTTAAGATTTAGCAGACATTTAAAGGAATAGCTCTTTATTAGGAGTAACGATTAGCGGGGGGTAAAATTTTACTACTTGATTTTCATTTAAAAAAAGTCTTTCCGAGAAATAGTTTTTTAAATTGTGAAAAAATCTCTTAAAACGTTCTCGCTTATTCTGTAACTATTTGTTAACGTCACGTCAAGACAATATTAAAAAAATGACACGCACAATTTATAGGCAACAAATGAGAATTTTCAACAGTCTTTTACTATTTTCAATATTGGCCACAAATAGTGGGCTTTATACTTCATGTTGTCGTGACATGACGTCGACAATTAGTTACAGAATAAAGGAAAGTAACTTACTTACCCAGTACTTGTGAGTAAAAGAGAATTTTATTTTTCCATGAATTTGTTTGTAAATTGAATATCTTAAAGTCGTTTTATAAAAATTTAGTTCTTTGGAATTAAAAACTTATTTCATCATTTTCTTCAAATTGAGATAGTGAAATTTAATAAAACTATTAAATGGCTTTTTATGTAGGATTTTTATATATTCCCCTTATTTCTGGTACCATCTGTCAACGTTACCTGAAGATAAACGTAACCTGCTCGTTGTAGACAACAATTGACTACCGCTAGCAGCCTCTCTACATTCCTTAAGGCCTAAAAATGGCAAAATGCTGGTAAAAGCAGTGAATTTGCTGAATATAAAAAGTACGTAGGTAACCTGTTTTGGGCATTGTCTTGACGTGACGTTGAGAAATTGTTACAGAATAAGGGAAATTATGTTAAGACTTTGGCTTTAAACTTTATAATATAAAACTTTTCGTTAAGTATTTTAATAAGCCGGTAACACACTATGGCATTTATGCCATAATAGTGTGTACTAGTGTCAATGTTTGTCTTCCGAATTGTAAGTTTCTAAATCACAATGTCTGAAAATGCCATAGTGTGTTCCCAGCTTTAGTATTATTTCTAACAAGATTTAGTTGCAACATATTTTACAGTCTGGTCACACTGGCATCAACGCACAGCTTCTTAACAATTTTACCTTTTATTAGAGAATATGGCAAAAACAATAACATGCAGCAACATGTTAGATCACTGCAGCAAAACACTTTTATTAGATAGGGGAAAAAGTAAAGACGGAATGTAGCCACTTCAATTAGCATTCGAAATAGTTTTTAAAGTATCAGTGCAGAGATGCTGATGGAATGGCTCAAAGCCCAAGACAGCCATGTTATTGACCCTCATTTTTATCCGTTACTGTGACGACATTTGCCTTTGCATAAGAAATAGAAACACAGTTAATTTGAAGAAGGCTTGCAAATCTATACAATTATCCGAAATGTAAAAGTTAACCAGTGCGAGAGAGACACAAAACTCTCGAAAGAAAGTAAATGATCAGTGATCGGGCAGCACCTAAAAATAGCTGCCGACGACTTGAATGTTTGCAAAAAAATTTTTAAAATCTGAGGATAAAAAGGTTATTGTTTTACTGACAAATTTGTACAGTGACGACTTAGAAGAACGAACAACTTTAATAAATTGAACTTTTGCTTCCCTTAAATTTTATTACGCTTTTATACGTGTTTCTTTTTGTTATTTGAAAAGACTGGTGGGCAAATGTTCATCAGCTTAATCATTGAAAACAAATTATGTATGAAAAATTTATGTTTAATCGTTTGGCCTGTTTGTCAAACCGTTTTCGTCACAGGTAATTCAATGCAATTCTCGGATACTACTTCGTAATAAAGTCTGTACGAAAAAACTGTTGTCGCATTCACCAAAGTTACCTAATACGTAAAAAAAGAAAATAAATAAAAAATTGTACACGGTAGTACTACTGATAAAATGTGGCGGCTTTCGAAAACAAGTGTTCTGCTCTACTGTGTAAGTTGAATAACAAAATTGAGGGCAACTTTTACTTTTGTTTTGTAATATTTAAAGTATTATTTTGAATGAAATAAAAACGTTACGAATCTTTTTAATTGAATTTTAAAAATATAAGACTTCGTGGTTATAAGAAAGAAAGCGAAATACGTGAAATTTTATTTGAAAAATGGCACAATTTCACCTACAAATTGTGGCGCCAAGTTTCACACAAACAAAAGCCTTTTGCATCTCGATTAACACAGTTATATTCTATTGTCAAATTACTCATGCTCCTACCCAATAATCTCGTATTCGCTTTATTCCCTATGGACGTTTGGTTTTTGCATGCACGAATGTGATTTTAAGTTTTAACTTAAATGCACGCTTGTATGCTCCTGATTGTTGTTGTGCTACAAACGTCTCCTAACGATGCTTATTTCGCTTCTGCTGCAATTGTAGGCTAAAATACAACAACAATGCAGGATGAACCAAAAAGAAAAAAAAGACTCTCTCACATATACAAACTTTGCACACATGCTGAGCCGGAAGTGAGCTACATTTTGCAGCCAAACGGAAATGGGTTGAAGCTTAAGCGAGAAGGATATTGTGGCAACTGAATTATAGTGCCTTTAATGCTTCATCATATGAATGATATAGAAAAATATTGCATACAGTGTAGCATCCCTAAAACGAATTTTGCTAAGGCCAACAACTTAAAGGATATAATTTCAAGGGACCAGTTTTGTGCTTTCAAAGTATTGGCTGCCAAGCTAGACCACAATTAAACAAATTATGCAAATACAAATTTACTTAATTTATTAAAAATATTATCTTCAAACTGCCAGCAAGATTTCCCATATGAGTTCGCCTTCGGCTTGTCGTTTAGTTGTAGAGAAATTCGACTATATAAAATATCCTCTGCTGCCATGCTGTAATTTAGGCCAGATTATATTGTTGCATGCAGAATTATTTCAGCAGCGTGAAAAGAAAAACCTGAATACCACCACTAGTGGTCTGAATAGCCAACAATGCGTATGCGAATTGCAAAGGTAGCAACGATTGTACTTTTATCCAGTAAGTGGTGCTCTTATGCTGGATTTTCTTTCATTTCATCTTCTCTATTATGTTGTATCTGTGCGTATGCCTCCATATACATGAAAATATATGCATTTGCTACACGTAATTTTCAGTGCACTGCACAGTGGGGTCGATTGCAATATGAGTTGTATTAAAGCATATTCAGATAGCATGTGAAGTACTGCAATGGCCAGATTTAAAGGAAAAATGTAATTCTTTTTTGATCTTTCCCAGTAAATTAATTAAATATTTAAGTGTGTTTTTGGCCACACAATTACAGTGCTTTAATTTAAATTTAACTTTCAATTTTGTCTTGTAAATACTTTAATTGTTTCCCACAAGGAAACTAATTGTAAGAGGCTAGAAACATAATATATATATATATATATATATATATATATATATATATATTCATATTTTGAAATCTATGCTTTTGCTTGAGATTCTCAAATAGTTTTGGAAAGTTTGTGCATAAACTGACAGGTTTTGTTAATTTATAATAAAATTGAAAATTACTGATGGTTTGGTAAGAACCAATAAAATACTGTCGTATGAAAATACATAATCATATTTTATAAGAAGCTTATAAGACAAATTTTGCATAGAAAAATTTGTTTTGAAAGAGCTATATAAGCATAAGATTTTTTATAGAAAAATTGTCTTATAAGCTGCTTATAAACTTAACACTTTGTAGAGAAATATTGTTTTATAAGCGGCTTATAAGCGTAGGACTTTGTGTAATAAATTTGTCTTATAAAGGTCTTATAAGCATAAAATTTGGTTTAGAAAATTTGTCTTACAAAAAGCTTATAAGCATAAAATTTTGTATAAAAAACTGTTTTATAAGAGGCTTATACGCATAAAGTTATGCATAGATAAATTTTCTTATAAGCGGCTTAAAAGCGTAAGATTTTGAATAGAAAAATTGTCTTTTAAGTGGCTTATAAAGTTAAACTTTTGTAGATAAAATTGTCTTTTAAGCGACTTATAAGCATAAGGTTTTGTATTAAAAATTTTTTTTATAAAGGGCTTATAAGCATAAATTTTTTTAATTTGTCTTATAAGCAGTTTATAAGTAAAAAAATTTTGTATAGAAAATTTGTGTTATAAGAGGTTTATAAGCATAAAATTTTGTATATAAAACTTGTCTTATAAGCATAAGATTTCATATAAAACATTTCTTTTATAAAGGGCTCACATGCAAAACATTTTAGATGGAAAAATTGTCTTATAAGCGGCTTATAAACTTAAAATTTTGTAGAGAAATATTGTTTTATAAGCGCCTTATAGACTTATAAGAATAATTTTATATAAAATATTTGTTTTACAAAGGGCTTATAAGCATAATATTTGGTTTAGAAAATTTGTCTTATAAGCGGCTTATAAGCATAACATATTTTTTATGAATAGTGCCTTAAATGGAATAGTTAAGCATTTGAATACTTAACTTTGCTTTTTAAGTCACGCCACTGCTGACTGTGGCTTCCATGAGTGAGAATGATGAAGCAGACGAAGATGTGCAACCAAAAATACGAGTTTCCTTAAGCAAAGCAAAAGGACTTGCTTCACTACTTTAAGCACGTATGCCCACAGGAGGTATACAAAACGGTGTTGCCATAAATGAAAATTATCTTGTTTCTAAAGTTCTTGGTAGATCGAAAAATATGTTTAAAGTGCACAATAGGATATTTCCTTAAATGGAAATTTTATGTTAGACAGTTTTAATTGAATATCAATTAAAATTTATTGAGATTTTTTATTTCATAAGATTTTTATGGGACAACTACAAATTCGATATATGAAACTTTTAAGTATTTTCAAACTATTGGAAGGACGGCTGACGGCACAAGTCATAATTACAGATTAAGAAGGCTTAATCGTATCTAATATTGTCAGAAATAATTAAAACAGGGCAATTAAATACTTAAACAGGGTGTTTGATATTTGATATATTTTAATGCAAGTTCTGGGGTTGCCAGTGCAAATTTTTTATATTATTCTAGACTTCAAACTAATAAAATATATCTAAGATTTAATAAGATTTTTAGTATATTTTTAATATATTTCATAACTTAAGATTTTTGGCAACACTGAAGATTTCCTTTTAGTTCTCCTAACAGCTGAAAACTCACACTAAACTCCTACTAATTTCCAATTTTTCTATATCCAACTGATACCTTGAACTGTTTTAATTTCAAATCTCGATAATTTGAAGCTTTTCTCCATTCACCAGACCTTTAAATTATTGGGAGTCGTTAATATAAAATAAATAATATATATCTTGTATATAAGCAGCAGCTGCATTTTTTCGTGGTACACTTTTATGTACTTTGTTGTTTAGCAATTTGTATAAAACTTCAATGATTTAAAAGGTATTTTTATGTAGACATGCAAAACAAAAATTATTTATTTGATTCCTTGCAAAAAAGTATTGAAAAAATACTTTAAAATTACTGGAAGAGTGACAGCAAAATCTTTCCATATGAAGTTTGTTGTGTAAAAACAGCAAAGCAAACACACACAAATAAACACGTTGAAATGCATCTTTATAATATTTCTAACTACTGCTAGTAACATGCCATATGTTAAGATTTGCTCTATTTTATAACAGGCCTCGTATACACGACGGCAGTACAACTTTGACAATTCTAAGCAGTTTCTCCGTGAAAGTGCTACAAAATTTATTGCTTTTGCAAGATTTCAAGGCATTCGCTTGAAATATAAGTGATAATAGAATGTGCCACGCCCACTTAATATGTCAACTCCTTTTGTATTGTAACTTTTAGACCATCTATAATTTGTGTAGAATATGCGTATTTCGAACACTTCAGCAAGTTGCGTTCACTGGCTTAGAAGCCAAACGCTTTCAAATAGACAAACATTCACTTCCACATACACACACACACACAGACACGTACACACACACAGACACGTACACACACATACTCCAGCAATTACTTTATGCAGTTGCATGTTTGCCTGTGCATTCTATTTCACATTCATTCAAATGCACTTAATCCCTACAACTTGTATTTAAATAATAAAAATCCACATTTTCCCTTATAAATATTTGATATGAAAATGTTGAACAAGAGATATTTTGTATTCGTTACCCACTTCATTTCCAACATGTGGGATTTTGTGAGGGAGCTGAATAAAAAGTGTTTTAAATTTAGTGCAACTGCATTTGTGATTTGATTGCTGTGCTGAAAAATATATAAATTTAGAAATAAACGAAATGCTTAAAATTATAAGTAACTTTCAAATAATTTCTTTTTATTTTGTGAAGGTTTATTTAAAATTGTTGACAACTTTAAATGCTGCGAAAAGAAGTGGGAAATGAACTTTTACAATCCGCTTTAAGACTATAAATTAGTTTGTTATTTAATTTCTTACGGTTCAATTCAACCGCGTGTTCAATTTGTATAAAAGCAACAGTAAAAGTGTAAACAGTTTGAAAACTTCCAACTCACACTTGCAACTCGAATAACAAACAAATCAGCCACAAACCCCAACGAACATTAAATACATTCACTGTCTGTAATTCGATTAAAGAGTTTTCCCAACAAACAATCAATCTAACTCACCTCTCGCACCCCTCTCTCTCTCTCACTCTCTCTAAACACTCTTAGCAAACAGTAACAGATTTCCAATTTGTGGCCAAATATTTTGAAAGGATCTGCAGAGGCAAAAAGTATCGAAACCTATTGAAACCTGTAAATAAATTTCATTTAACAAAACAAAACAATTGCAACGAACTTTGCTAATTTCGGCCAGCTTGAAACAGTTTATCGTCTTCCGCAGAATGTTGCAAACAAAATAGGAATTCAGTTTTGTGTTTAATTAAAATGCATATAAATTTTACAGCTTCAAGGGAAAACTTAAAATTTTTAATTGTCTGAAAAATTAAAGCAAAAATATTCGAAACATTTTTAGGAAATCTATTTCTACTCTTATTAGACAAATTTTTCATTTTTGCTTTTTCGTTCTCTTTGTTGTTGTTGTTGTTGTTGTGAATTCTTTTGGCTTATAGTTTTAACACAAAAAGCTAAAACACCAAAAAGTTAAGCCAAACAGAAAAATAAACAAATTTCCTAGTTGATGGATACACCGAATTGTACACGAACAAGCGCACAACACACACACACACACACATGCTCTAAACTCTTAACACTCACACACACCAATAGAAATATGATATTCTGTCTGCACACAAACGAATCGCAATAATATTCACTGAAGGAATAAAAAATATTTTTAGTGTTTTAAAATAATTTCACATCATAGAGATACTTGCAGCAGACGCCTGCAAAAAAAAAGAATTATTGAAATGCAAAAACTACAAGAACAACAAACAGCCAGCCAGCCAGCAAATGGGAGAAAAGTATTTACAAAAACAACGGCAACAAAATTCAAAACATGCCGTGCATGCACCTTGCAAATTTCAATAGTATTTCCCCAGAGTGTGTGAGCGTGAGTGAGTGAGTGAGTCAGTTGGCAAGTGAGTGAGTAATGAATGGTTGGGGGTTCAATAAACTGTAGCAGTGGCACAGACCCCCACACACAACGCGGTGCAGTGCAGAGCAGTGCGGTGTGTGTTTGCGTTTGTGTGCGCGAAAGTGTTTTGGCCTCTATAACACTATGGCTGAGGGGTAAAAGAAATTTTGCTCAACAGATTTTTCACACGATTTTTAAACTTAAACAGTTTTTAATAAAATGGCACAAAGATATTTCAGATTAACAAACTTTTTCGATCGGGACTCAGAGGATCACTCCTGCTCATGCAAATGAATTGTGCTAGAATAATGGAAAGGAGGTGATTTATTAAGACAATATTTTTTCGACTGGACGGTGAACTTTCGCTGCAATACCAGTGAAGAGGGGTGCAGTATAGCGATCTTCGCTCTTACCATTTTTATGCCTTCGTCCATGTTCAAGCCCCCGATTTATGGCTTCAAAGTCAAAATGTTAACCACTTCAGATATTAATTTTACAATATATGGGAAATTTATTTATACAATAAGAGCGAATGTTAAAAGTTATATAACAACATTTTTGGAATAATATATTTGTGTGACGCACGCTACAAAACACGTAAGTTACTTTAAAAGTTAAATTGTGATTTCGCAGTTTGTTGTGAATAATAAAGTGCACAAAATTTATTTTGTTGACTAGACCCATTAGGCCCGCTACGTAACGCACGTTACGCCTTCTTCAATTTACTAATGATATCAGTTATTTATCCCGTTGTATGTTTGGGAATCATGTATTTTTCAATTAACTGCCAACAGATCCATTCCGCAAGCTGATTAAGAGTGATTCAAAGTGATAAAGAGTATCCTTAAGGCACTTGGCCGTCGTCGTACAAGACTCACTGGCTTCGCCACAGCCCACTTTTCGTAGAAAGTTCGATAGAAACTAAAATTATATATAGGAAAGCACATACACACACATGATGTGAAAATGTTTAGATGATTCAAGTATCTTTTGTATGTATGTGTGTGAATTGTTATAGATAAAAAATACCGATAATAAGCTAATAAAACATTCGTTCTTAAGGTATCAAATCGTGACGCACGCTACAGATATTAATACACAAAATTTTTATTTAAGTCAACAACATTTATTTGTTAAAAAGCAGGGTATAGAAATGATTTTATATTGCAGAACAACCTAAATTTTGTGACGCATGCTACAGTAGTTAATATATAATTTTTATTTTATTTTATTTCACAACGTTTATTTGTTAAAAAGCATGATATGAAATTGATTTCATATTATAGAACAAACCAAAACGTGACGCACGCTACAGTAGCTAATATATGTATATTTTATATTTTATATTATTCCACAATGTTTATTTGTTAAAAAGCAGGGTATAAACTTGATTTTATATTAATACATATTCAAAATATGAAAAACAGCATAATTTGTCGTGACGCATGATACAGACACTAATATAATTTTCTTAAAATTTTTTTCGACAGCTTTTATTTGTTAAAATGCAGGATATAAAAAGGATTTTAATTACACCACACCCAAAATACCAAAAACTTCATGCTTTTTCGTGACGCGCGCTACGGAATCTTATATAAATTATTTTTTTAATTTTATTCGACAACTTTTATTTGCTAAAAATCAGGTTATAAAACTGATTTTATATTACAGGACACCAAATATATCAAAACCAGCATACTTTTTCGTGACGCACGGTACAGAAATTCATATATATTTGTTTTTTTATTATTCGACTAAAATGCAGGGTATAAAATTCATTTTATGTTGCAGAACACCCGTAATACCAATAATACCATAATTTTTTGTGACGTACGCTACAGGTATTAATATATATGTGTATATATATTTTTTATATTATTCGACAATTTTTATTTGCTAAAAGCAGTGTATCAAATTGATTTTATTTTACAAGACACCAAAAATACCAAAAACAGCATGATTGGTCGTGACGCACGCTACACAAATTACCTCACTTTTTTATATATTATTCGACAACTTTTATTATCTAAAAAGCAGGATATAAAATTGATTTTACTATACAGGACATCCAAATAAAAAACAGCATAATTTCTCGTGACGCACGCTACAACAATTATTATATATAACGTTTTTTATTTTACTCGACAAGTTTTATTTGTTAAAATGCAGGATATAAAGTAGATTTTATATTACACGACCCCTAATATACAAAAAACATAATTTTTCGTGACGCACGTTGCAATAGCTGGATCTAGTTTCAATATACTTAAATCCAGTCTAGTAACCCATTCAAAAAAACAAGCTGATTAATTAAAAAAAAATTGTTGCTTAATGATGAACTGTTTTCGGGATTTCCCCAAATATCTGTTCAACTTTTTTTTTTCTTAAATAAATAAATGTGCCACACAGTCGAAACGGGTCTATTTATAAAACAAATTTGCTGTTGTGCGACGCGAAATAATTGTAAATTTACCGCAGATCGGCAAATATTAATTAATTTAATATTCTACAGTGCGGACCATAATTAAAAAAAAAAATTAAAATGTCATTTTTATCTGCCGTATCGGTTTTGGAATATACATGCGTTTATGCCCATTGTTTTCTTGGCAACTGCACACATTCCGGAAGAAATGAGACTTTAAAACAAATCAAAATTTTTCTATTTTTCATCAGCCATCATGTGCATCATACTCGTTCATCTGATAGATGCGTTGGCTGCTGCAGATTTTCTTTATGATGGAGGAAATTTAAAAACGAGTGAACAGCGAAAAAAAGAACAGCAACAACAACAAAAACTAAAAAAGAATTACGCGAAGAAAACACATGTTCGAGTGCATCTAGAATTCGCTGTCTATAAACTGTTTGAGAGAAATGCGTTTTTATTTTTCTGGTTTCGCCAGAAGTCTATTTATAAAAATGCACGACATCTTCTGAACAAAAGCAAAAGACACAAAATGCACAAACAGCAGCCACTCGCAGAACTAGAAATTGTGTTCGTATCTTTTTGTCTCTGAATGATTTGGTTCATGTCAAATCTTTCACTTGAGTGTGCAACGATATAAATGTTGTGTATTTCATCACGGTAAAAGATGCGACAGACAAACGTTTATATCTGCAAGTGTGTGTGTGTGTGTGTGTGTGAACTCATAAGCTTGTCGCATTGTTTATGTTTGTGTGCGTTCTTTAGTATTTCTGTCCGATATAAAAAGATACCGAACAAAGCCTATTCGCTTGTCATACAGTCAATCAATTTTTTGAAATTCTTTTTGTTCGATCGTATCTTTTTTGCAGCATTTCAGCTCGACAATTCAATAGCAGCATCGCATGCATTCATTTGACGTCTATTATCGGCAATAATACATGAACCCACAAGCAGAAATAAAGCCAAATGCCTGTTTTATTTTTTACTACAATTTCTTTTATGTGTTAGTGTGTGTGTGTGTGTGTGTGTGTGCATGCATGAGCACGTAGATACTATTGGCTTATGCGAGTAGTCATCCAAAGGAATCGTATTATTAATCTTCATTATTCGCCCGCCTGAACACAGAATTTGGAACAGAAGCAGGAGTGATAACAAAATAATGGTTTATTACTTTAAGACTTGAATTTATTAATCAATTAATAGCCAGGACAAAGAAGAAGTTATTGAACGGGAAAGATTTTTGGCAAAGAAAAAATAAACCAGCAGCATTTTGTAGATCTACGGCTTCAGATCTTTATTTTACAAAGCTTTCTTTTAGTCTTCATAAGAAAATGACAACTTTTTTAAAAATTTTTATAAAAAATATTCAGGCCACGGTTTTTCAGAACACAAGAAAATTAACGATAATTTTTATAAAAATTTTTTACTTTAAATAATTCGGCCATTTGGAGCCATTTTTTTAAATAAACTGACCACAAAAAATAATACAAACACTACACCAGGAGATAACATTTTTTACACCAATTTCGCAGGCGCTGCACTATGGGGATATCATATAAAGTGTGAATAAAAATAAATAAATAAATAAATATATATATATATATATATATATATATATATATATATAAATTTTAACAGTTACATGAAAAAATTATTGATGTGTTGCAATATTATTATTTTAGAAATAAAAAAAGCAAAAAAAAAACTTTTTCCCCGCACCTCTATATAAAAAGCACCAGTGTGCGATGGCAATATGTTGTAATACATATACAATTTCTAATTATTAGCCTTTAAAAATATACGATATTAGCCGTAAAACATTGAGACACATCAGAGACACACATTTTGTATATATTCCCAAAATCTAGTTTCACAATTCCCAAAATCCCAGAAGCTCATCGACACTTCTTTGGAGAAAAAACACTGTCACTTTCTTAGTACTGACATAATTTCAAATATAGTTGAAATCGTCTTCATTTATTTTTATTTTACTTCTGTTTATTTATTGTCGAAGTAGGACTTTAAGATAAAACTGGTTTATTAAACGGTTCCTCTTATTTAATAATTGAAACTTTAGTAATTGAAACTAAAATATTAAAATTGAAATTTCGATAAGATATAATATGATTTGCACTAACTGGTACTCTGCGCATATTAAGTTCCTTTGTTTTACTTACGGCCTTATTCATAAAAACTATTATATGTTTATCAAGTGTTTATTAAACAGATTTCTATGCACAAATCTGCTACATAAACAGTTCATAAACGTAAAATTTTCTTAAACATGAATCTTCCGACTTTCAGCATTAATTAATAAAATATTCAAATTTAATACAAACTAAAAAAACATATTTATAAATTCATCTAAATAATTAATTCTTAATTTAAAATACTTTTTTTAATTAATAACTTCATTAATATTTAAAAAGCAAAAGTGCTTGTAATTGCACTTGAGAGACTTGGTTTTGCTTAAAACACTCTCCACTGATTTAAGAAACTTCAAATGCGTTCCTGCATTTCTAAATTTATACACGTTACACATATTTTCTATATATAAAATTATATATAATTTAATTCTATTGCCACAACAACAGCAACAACAAAAAGCCACAAATTGTTTAAGTAGATTTAAAGTGCAATTCAATAAATCTTTTAATTTGTTTAACAAATACTCAAGACTTGTTTCAATACCAACACAACAGAAACATGGCAAATCAATTTTTTATACCGTCCGATGTATCCCCATGAACATTTCGAAGGTGACTGATTACGGGGAAGGCTTCTGCTAAATAGCAAATAGAACAATATAATAATAATAATAATCATAATAATAATAATAATAATAATAATAATAATAATAATAATAATAATAATAATAATAATAATAATCATAATAATAATAATAATAATAATAATAATAATAATAATAATAATAATAATAATAATAATAATAATAATAATAATAATAATAATAATAATAAAGTGCAAGAAGCGGAGTGATAAATAATATCTAAATTTGTGGCCTTGCTTGTTTTAAGCATTTTCTTTGCAAAGCCCTAAGGAAAATCGAGCTTATTTACACTATGATATTTTTCTCAGGTTCATGTAAAAAGCGTGTCCCACGATCCCACTAGATACGGATGCTGTTTGAGTTCTCCCCGACTAAATTTCAACATAATCTCATTTTATGCTTATATAAGTCTGTTTAGCCTAAGATTTCTCAAGCGAGCCAAAGCTTTTACCACAAGATGGTAAAAATATAACTTTGAAATATAATTAAATAAAAATATAAGACATGAATATTACATGCCCAATAATTTGCCGCAAGTGATGCCAACTTAATGTGGTCACATACATAAACTTGACCTTTTTTCAATAACTTTTTTCAGTAAAAAATGTTTGCTGGGACATGAATAAGTAAATAAACAGTACAAGCGTATCTTTGAACATGCAGACACATGCAAACGTTTGATATAAAATAAATAGATTTTAACATGTTATATGAAATGCTCCTGCCACAACAGGGTGACTAAGAATAGTTCGTACAAAAATTAGTTTAAACTTCTTGAAAGCTACCGATTCGAATAGGTTCAAAGTCACAGGAAATCTGAGTTCAGTAGAACCTTTTAGAGTGCCGTAAGTTTGGTTGAAATCGGTGAAGCCGTTCGGAGGTTATAAGCGGGTCTCATACTTAGCCACACACTCACACGCATCCACACACACACACACACATACACATGCAGACATAGCGACGGGTTCTCATAATTAATAAAGGAAGCTTCCTAGAGCCTCAAAACGTTGAGATCTGATAAGAACTTGTTTGTTTCAAAACTGGGTAAGTCCAATAACTTCGAGCTTTTGGAAAGTTCTCAACTTTCATGGCGGGAAGCTAAATAAACAAATTTATTTAAAAGTTTTAGCTCTTGAAGCAATCAAAATAAATCTATTTTTATGTCATAGATCCAGTTCAGGAGTTAGTTTAAAAATTAATCTCTTTTTTTTGCCTGCAACTAAGAAAATTCCTTGAAAATACTAGAAAATCTCCATGTGGGGATTTTTATCTTCTTATTTGGGAATTGCGGGGATCTTGGATAGATATTTAAAATGCTTATTTATAACGTTTACCACCTAAAAGAAAATTTTCAGCTGCATATATTCATAAAATAAAGTCATTAAGTGAAGAATAATTATTCAGGCTCGAGTTCAAATCCCCAAATTTGCCAAAATATTCTAATTTTTACTACATTCAAACTCTGATGAGATGGCTTAACGATTAAACTACATATTCTAAATTTAGTAAAATTATCCCAAAGTTCGGAATAATAAAACAACAATTTTTTTATCCAAAACCTTTGAAATTTTATTACAATCGTGGAAGTTAATCAATTATCATCATGTTGAGTCCAATCAAATCCACACGTCTGGAGTCTGCAATTATTTTACACAAACGCACGCACCGTAAAACCCTTTTGTTTGGTTGATAATTTCCACTCTAATTTGTGGGCTTTTTTCTTTAATGATTGTCTTCGAATGATATAAATTTTAATTAACAAAAGAACTGAATTGCCTTTTAAGTCAAAGCGAAGTGTGTGTGAGTGTACATAACGAATTGTACTTGTATGTAAAATGTATGTAAATAAGTGTTTATTTAAATCTGCATCTATTTGTTTCTGAGTGTGTGTTTATGAATTCCAAACTCTGCTGCAATACGAGAATTTACATGCAGCCCTGCAAGTCTGTGCGTTGGTGAGTTTGTGCTGTGCAACCATTGTGTCTTTTTATGTGGGTGTCTGTGTATGTGTGTGTGTGTGTGTGTGCATTTGTTTCTCTATTTTTTAAGCTGCCTATTGTTCCATATTTCCTCTGGGAAAAATGTTCTTTTTGTTGAAAAGTTTGAGTTTTCCTTCTAAATGACCCACATGCACATATTTGATTTGAAAATTCTTTCTCCTTTGAGTTGCTTTTGTTCTTTGTGAAAACAAAACAACAACAACAACAACAACAATAACAACAAAACAAAGCACAAAAAGAGGAAAACATAACCAACATGGTATTTAGTCTCTGTTGGTTAACATCATTAACAATAATCTCTTAATGATAATTTTTTGTTTGGCTGTTGTTCATTATTTAAAGATTTTAAAGGCTTAAATGGAAATTAAACGAAATTTAATGACTGCTGGGTTCGGATGTTGCCAATTGCAAGTATTTAATAAAAGTGTTTTTGTATTATTTGTTCAGTTTTTGTTGTGTATTTTAATGAAGTTGTTTTAAAGGATTATTTGCAATAAAATATTTCATTTAATTAGCAGATTTCTTCATAGTGGGAACAGCCCTGTTGTTATTTCAATTTAAATGAGTTTACAGTTTATGTTACTCTTTCCTTAAGATTTCAGATAAATAGTTAAGAAAAAAGCACTTGTTCTCGTTACACATTTATATAACAAACGAGATATTTTTTATTCGTAAGCAAATATTATGTGTTTTCATAAAACTCTCATTCAGTTAAATTTCAAAAATCATTTGTACTGTGCTCATCTGCATAAAAATACCTTTAAAATTTAATATACTTTTTTAATATTAGTGAACAATTAGATATTTAAAAGTGTGCCACAAAAACTCAGAGGCATATTTGAAAATAAAATTGTTTATATTGGGCTTATCTACAAAAATAAACCTTTCAAATTATATATTTCTCTTCAATATTAATAAAGGCTAAGACACCGAAAAGTGTCCCACAAAAATCTCGGTGGTATATTATCTTATAAAATCTTCCAGAATTGTATGAAAAATAGGCCTCAACTTTTTATCAACTCTATAACACTGTGACAACATGAGTCTTTCTTAACATACTTCCTGTTGGAGAAATATGTTTGGCAGTCCCAAAAGGTCCACTTCAGCACCGCACTGTAGTACAGGGGGCAAATTACGGCGTTCGATACGATTCCAAATTTTAAAATATTGCCATATAAACTGTATGGAAATATTTCGTAATTTCGTTCGATAACAAGTGCTATAATTTGCCCCTGATCATTAATATGCTTCTCGTACAGACCTCGTAAAATGGACTCCAGTTTCAACAGGCAACTACATTTATATTCCAGTTAAATTTTGTGCTCCCAGATTCATAGATATTAAATAAATATTTTTTGTAACTTGGACCGGCAATGAGACCGTTAACCCTGGTAGCGCAATGCATTGTGCCCGAACTTCAAAAGAAGGGGATAGTGTTCAGAGAACACATGAAGAAATATAAGAAAGAATGTGCCGCCACATGTTCTCTACAGTATCGGCGAAGGGGACTACTGTAACGCGATGATATGGTTGATAATATTCAGCGATCAGTGATCTGCTTTTGCCATTAAAACATGCCGACAATAACACTTTGATAACCTGGAAAAAAAAACTCGGGCAACGATCTAGCCTTATTAAGTACATGACAAATCGTGCAAAAATATTTCAGAAACATGTCCAAGTTTAGGAGTTACAAGTTCATTATAATTAACACAACCACGCACTTGTGAAGATCAGAGAAGTTCGATTTCATATTTGTGATTAAGTAAGAGATCGAAATTGGAATGATCGATCAAGTAAGAAATTGAGGAGATGAATGATTTCATATGGAATATAGTTCCCTGATTCCAATTTCTCTAAGAGAATTCGTTGAAAAGTTTCCCTGAAGATCTGCTCAAAGCGGCTACCCCGAAATCCCCCAACACGATCACTTTTAATATTTCAAATTATAAACTGCAAAAAAAATTTTGTGTCAAGGAACAGTTTCCCAAGGAAAATTAATTTCATTCTCAATCCCAATTTCTCTAAGAGAATTTGTTGACAAGTTTTCCTGACGATCTGCTCAAAGTGGCTGCCCCAAAATCCCCCCTACAAGATCACTTTTAATACTTCAAATTATAAACTTCAAAAAAACCTCATAATTTTAATAAAAAATTTTAGTGGAGCAGTTTCCCAAAATAAATAAAAAAATTTATTTTATTCTCAATCCCAATTTTTCTAAGAGAATTCGTTGAAAAGTTTCCCTGAAGATCTGCTCAAAGCGGCTGCCCCAAAATCCCCCAACATGATCACTTTTAATACTTCAAATTATTAACTGAAAAAACCCGCATAATTTTAATAAAAAATTTTAGTGGAGCAGTTTCCCAAAATAAATAAAAAAATTAATTTCATTCTCAATCCCAATTTTTCTAAGAGAACTTGTTGTCAAGTTTTCCTGACGATCCGCTCAAAGTGGCTGCCCCAAAATCCCCCAACATGATCACTTTTAATACTTCAAATTATAAACTTCAAAAAAACCTCATAATTCTACTAAAAAATTTTAGTGGAACAGTTTAAAAAAAATAATAAAAATTAATTTTTATTCTCCATCCTCCACAATGAATTCTTAACTCACCCGCTTTGCAGGGATCCATATCGATGTCGTTGGAAACTTTCTTCTCGAATTTGGTATTGAGCAAATCCTCGATGGAATATTTGCTGTGATGTTTGCGCACGGGAATTCGTGAGAAATAATTATTTGCCTGTTTGACGATGGCAGCTTCTTGGGAATTTCGTTCGAGTTGATCACCATCATCAGCCGTTTTAATGAAATCATAATTGTTTGGCGTGTGTTGTTGGTGGTTTTGTGAGTGTTGCTGCTGCTGCTGCTGCTGGTGATGATGCTGAGGATGATGCTGGGGATGATGCTGACTGTGATGTTGATGATGCTGGTGGTGTTGTTGGTGGTTTTGTGATGTTGGTATTAAATATTGTTGCTGCCGTTGTTGTTGATGTTGTTGTTTACGTTGTTTACCATAATGGCTTTGATGTTGATGTTGATGGTGCTTCTGTTGAGGATTTTGGTGATCAAAGTGTTGCTCCGGCTTCTGCTGCTGCTGTTGGTGGTGTCTGTTATAATTTGGTGACTCTTCTGGCTGTTGTTGTTTTTGTAAAATATTTTCTTGCAATGAAAAACTGTTTTCACTGTGCGTAGGAATAGTTCTTCGTTTGCCTGCGTTAATATCATTGATATCTTGGGCATTTGTGCTGGTATTTGAGTCTGTGTTTGTGTGTGTGTATGTGTTTGTGTATGTGTCTTTGTTTATGGCAGTATTTAAGGCATTTGCAGTGGCGGTGGGTGTTGTAGCAGCCGCAAACTCTCTCACCACTGGCAAATTGTATAGCGAGGATTCTTGTAATTCTATTTCTATTGCTTCTTCTGCTCTTTCGTTTTCCGCTTCCTCTTCCTCCTCTTCTTTATCTGTTAAATGCTGTAGTTTTTCTCCAGCTGCTAAGGACTTATCTGACGGCAATGAGAATTGTGCTGGTAGAGGCCCATCGAGTGGGACTGCTGCTGCTGCTGATGATGATGATGAGGAGGAGGTTTTTGCGTGTGTTGTAGCTGCATCTGAAATCGTGTTGTAATTTAAATGTGCACTTTTCACACATGAAGCGGTGACTACAACAAATATTGTTGTAATTATAAATGCTGCATAATTTCGCAGGTTGGTGTGACGCCGTTGCTTTCGTCTTAAACTGTATTTTTGAAATTTCAGCTTCTCCATGTTGCGTCAACGTGTGGTATGAAGTGAAGTTTTTGGTTTCTTTCAATTCTTTTTGAATATTCTTAATTGTGTTAGACTAATAAATTCATGCGTTTCTTATATTTCTGGCATTAATTAATTCATATTGCAGGCCGCGTTAGATGTTTTACCGTCAATTGTAAAATTGTTGTATTTAAGATTTGCCGCGGGGTTTCGCTGAAACCAAAATTAGTGTTTTAAAGTCCAGGTCATATGAACTGCAGGCCCTGCAATTTCCATGTAAATTGAAATGTGTCGCAGTTCTATTATCTATAAGAAAATAAAAAAACACATTTTAAAAATTTATGTAAAATAAATGAGTGCATTTCATAGGCTGGTATTTAAGGCCGGCCATACAATTAATTGATGTTGTATGCCACACTTCCCTAACTCTGACATTAAATTCCTGCCAATTCGGTAAACTTTAAACGACAATTATTTTACAATTTTTTCCCACATAAATTCTGCGAAAATATAAAATTTCATCCATCAAGCGTGCAAGCAAAAAGCCCGAAATGCAACGAGAAAAAAAGGAGACCCTATTGAATTACAAAAGAGCCAATAAAAATATTTCTTTTGACTTTTTAATATGTCTGCATATTAAAACGGGTTTCGTATATATTTTTTTTTTCATTTTTGTTCCACACATAATAGAACATGCCGATGCCTGTCTATCTATTGAGCACCACGATGATGTGAGGCGCATGAGAGTGATGCATGAATTGATGTATTCCATTGAGGCTTTTTGCAATTTATCAATATTTTATTATTTTTTTATTTTTTATTGTACTTTTTTGTGGTGCGATCACACATTCTATTAATATATTTTTTCCCTAACAACTCTTTCCAATGGCAAGTAAATTATAAAGTCTTTCATCTTTGGAATTGGAAGGAAGAATGAAAAAAATTCATTTTAAAAACATATTTATTAATAATTATTTCGTTTATTTATTTGAAAACATTTACTCGTTTAAAGAAAATGTGCGCCAGTGGGACTTAATTCATTGGAATTATCGCTCTGTTACTATTCAATCGTAGTGGCCAAAAGGTCTGGGTCATTTGGTTTTCATTTTGCACACAACTATCGCACAATTTTAATACGTGCCATGATGTGTAAAAGTATTAAAATCGACAATAATTTTTTAGTATTTTTTATAGAATTGTTTTTTTTTTCGCACCATAATTATGAAGCAGCAAATTGTTTCAGAGACAGGGTTAAACAAAAATTGAGGAGAGCAGTTTGTAGCAGCCTGCTTTTCTATATAAAACAACGAATATGAGCTGCAATAACGCGTTCATTATTTTACACTGCGCTCAATTGATTGTGTTCCACAAAATTTACTGTCAAAAATGTTTGTGTAAATATAATACAACTTTTCATAGAAAATCAAATATTATGGAACTTTGAAATAGTATTAAGATCGTTATAATAAATAAAAAACACTTTATTTTAATCTTGTGCCTTAATTGAGGCAATTAAATGAATTAATTGTGTCATAACTGAAAGTGTTTGAATCATTAATTATTTGATATTCATTTCTGTTAAAATATCTATGATACAAGATTAATATCTCATTTGTCATTTCTTTTTTTTATTTCAGTTTAGTGCGATTTATGGCGTTTTCTATTCTTAAAAAAGTGTTAACCGGATGTTAAGAAGTCTGGTATATTTTATGTTCACAGGAGAATACCAGTTTTCGTGTGAAAAAGTGAGTGCAATTACAATAATTTTCTTTTTATATATCTTTTTTTATTTGTTTTTATATATTTTATATATGTTTTATTCCCTTTTTTATAATTTAGTTACTTTAATACTTAAAAAAACCAAGTTTTCCAGCTCTGAAATTGCTTTTTTTAAGTTTCTGGTTTCTAGTAAAAAAAATATATCCTTCAAATATGTCAAATATGTTTAATTTATAAATTGGAACAAATTTTCTTTACTGGGTTACAATTTTGTAAACAAAATATTTCAATTGTCCAACTCTGGAGTCGTATATTTGATTTGTATTGACTCTTGTTATCAATCTTGAGTTCTCTCTATATTATAAAACAATTGTTTATTAATAAAATAGATTATGTTTAGTTACCTTATTATTCAATATAAGAAAACAAATTCCCAGCTCTGGAGCTGCCTTTTGGGCTTTTCTTAATTCTAGCCCAAAACAGCTCATTCAATTATATGATACCTGTTGAAATTACAAAGAAAAAGATATTTGCTATACATGGTTGGTTACTTACATGTAACAAAAAGTATTTCAATTGTCCAACCCTGCTATCCCAATATGCCTATTGTTTGATTTTGAATAACAATTATATATATCCTGGAGTATGATATATATGAAATTTTAAATTTATGCCAAAAAAATAACTTTATTTAGTTGTTATATTAGAAATAATATGTCTGAAATTTTCCAGCTCTGGAAATTTAGGATTTGCTGATATCTAGTACCATAACATTTGCGTCAAATAGTTATTTGAAAGAAAATTAAATAAGTGCTTGAATTGGTTAGCAGTATGTAAGTAAAAAATTTTATTGTCCAACCCTGGAATCAAGTTTTAGTGTTTCTGAAATTTGTTTTTTCGGATTTTCTTATATTTAGTACCGCAACATTTCCTTGGAAAATATCAAAGAAAATTAAAAAATGTGTTTTAGTTGGTTATGTTGGTGTACCGAAACAATTTAATTGTCCAACCCTGCAATAGAATTTTCGTCTTTCTCTGAATTTTAAGAAAAATTTACATTTCTTTCCAATTTATCAAATATTTTTGGTTACTAATTTAATTTTTTATTTAGTTACTTTAATAATCCAAACAAAATCTAAACTGTCCAGCTCTGGAGATATCTTTTGAGATTTTATTACTTCTAATTTCAATAAATTTCTTTTAGAAACATCTTATATGTTTGATTTATACAGAAAAATAAAAATATTTCTTAAATTGGTTTGCTTTTTGCACAAAAAAATTATGTCAATTGTCCAACCCTGGAATAAAATTTTTGTCTTACTTCGATTTTTAATAAAAATTTAAAGTTTTTTCGGAAATATAAAATATTTATTTTATTAAATTATTATATATTATATTTATTTAGTTTTCTTAATAGTCCAAATAAAATATAAATTGTCCAGCTCTGGACCTGTCATTTTGGCTATTTTTATTTCTAGTTGCATTAAATTTTTTTTTCAATATATCAGGTATGTCTGTTTAATATATAAAGAAAGAGAAACCATTTTGTGCAAAATCATATGATGATTGCCCAACCCTGGAATCGAATTTTTGATTTTCAATACCAATTACATTTTCCCTGAAGTCGGAAATAAATTTAATATACAAAAAAGCAAAAACGAACTTTAGCTTGCTAATGTTATATACCGCTAATCAGTTTAAGTTTTCCAGCTCTGAAGCCGCATGTTGAATATTGAATTTATTTAGGACTCTTTCCAGTATATCAGACCAAGTATAAAAGCTCTAGCCGAAACCGTATTACACATAGAGACAGACGGACCTCGTTTATTCGATTTTACTATTCATAAGGACCCAGGATATAAAAAGTTTATGGGGTCGCATATTAAGATTGAGAAAATTACACACGGAACGACAAACTTACAAATGAACGTTCACACTTTTATGAAGGATATAAAAGTGTAAATTGGGTGTTACAGTTTTTAAACATTTTTTTAGAAAAGAACATAAAAACAAAATAAAAACCAGAATAAGTGCACCAAAATAATCAGAAAAGAACACACTTTTGATTTCCATTAAACACTCAGCACAAGTGTTGCAGGGGGAATTTAGTCGAATATATGAAACAATTACGGAATAATTGCTCAATTAATTAATTAATTTACTCTATGATAAATTTAGACAATTTAGTTTTTTATTTGACCATCGGACAATTGTGTTGGTAAAGAGTTGATTAATTTTATTAGCCACTGTTATCACACCCTTTAAAGTGTTTCCAATAGCGATGCAGTCGCATTGTAGTTAATCAATCAAACGCCAACCAGCAGCAGCATTTTTATATAAAAATTAAAATTTTAATCAGTTTTTATTTTATTGTCATTTTTGTTTTAAAACTGTGAGAAGAAAAATGATTACAAGTACTTTGATATTGAAATTGATAACAGATTTGCAATCTACGATTTATTGAGTTGAAATAACTGGAATAAATTAAAAAATTAAATACAATTTTAAAAATCCTAAAAAGTATTTTATGGCCACCAACAAGCAAAAAATCAGGAAACATTTTGAGCAAAATAGATTTTCAATCACTCTGAATTCCGTTTTGTTATCACTTCAAGAATAAGGAAAACTCATTTCCATGGCAAAATCAATATTTTCAATAAAACATTTCACAGAACACTAACAACAACTGCAACAAAAACACTCCAATTGTAACTGAATAAAAAAAAATTACAATAAAATCGGTATGTTTAAGAACTGCTATCGCAATTCACTGAACAATGATGTAGAAACTGCAGCGGCTTTCGAAAACAGCTGTTCTGCTCTTAATGAAAAAAAACACGTTACCATTTATTTAGAGCGAATCAATTTGAATTTAATTTAAAATATAAAAACACTTTTTTTATAATCCTTAACAATTTATTTCCCTGCTTTAATTAAATCATTTAAGTCTATTTGAACAGCTGAATTTCCATATCATTTTCGCAATAATTAAAAGATAGATAAAATAAATTAAAACATTAATTATGCATTAAATAACAATTTACAAAAGCAAACGACAGAAAAACAAATAATTCAAGTTAGAGAATAACAATGAAACAAATTATGCAAAACACTTTGGCAATAACGATTTGAAAAAAACTTTGTTTTTGTTTGTCTGTAAAACTGCAGATAATTTGCAAAAGTACTTGTAGTGCAGGGACAACAAAGCGATTCAAATATATTCATAAAGTTAAACAAGAACAACAACAACTAAACAACTATTTATTTAAACATTTTAATTGTAAAATTTCAAATAAAAAAATATGCAGATGTTTTTTGTTACAAACAAAAAACGAAATAAACCAACTGCTGGCTAAAAATTATTTGAAACATGATTAAAACCAGTTGGTAGATAAAAATAACTGTTTTTTATGTTTTCCACTCACTCGGTATAAATTCATTTGATAATTTCTGTGTGTAAGTGTGTGTATTTGTATTTGGGTCGTTCCATATGAGAAATGACTCCTTTCGATTTTTATAAAAATCGGTTCGTTCCATTTAACGCCAACGAAAATATATAAAAAATTGTTTTCCCAAAGTTGCGTCATATTCATGATACCACAATTCCGCCGAATTTGCCAAAATTATTCAGTTTATTTGTTCAATATCTCAAAAACCGTCTCAAACTTTTAACAGGAATCATAAAAATATTTAAACTCTTCAATTTTAATTATGTGCTGTTTCCAAAATTTTACTAAAAACTCCAAGGTGATCAATTGAGGGGATTAAAAAATTTTATTTTTTGCAAAAATGTAATATCTGCAAAATTTTGATATTTTAAAAATTCAATTAATTAGAGATCTGCAACATTTAATGATGTGTTATATATTTCCCTTTCGAAATAAACATTTTTTTCTTTCAAAACCTTTAATAAAAGATTTGTTAAATCGAGATATACAAACATCTTTCAAATATAAGAATATTTAAACAGCATTTAGCGCTGCTATAAAAAATATTTAATAATATATTTGATATATAAAAACCTTGCAGATATTACATTTTCCCACAAAATCAAATTTTTTCAAAAACCATCTCCAACAGTTAAGAAGAGGACGTAAGAATCAAAAAAAAGTTTAAATTTTTGGAAAAATGTATTATCTGCAAAATTTTGATACATAAAAAATTTAATTAATCATAGAATTTACATTAATTTTTGATGATTTTTTTTTATAAAAGCGTCAACCCTTATTTTTGATGTGTTTCTTGTTTCATTTTTTATTTAATATAATTTTTTTTCTTTCCTTTAACAAAATTATTTATTTTGGGGCTCAAAACATTTTATGAAAAGCTTAAAAAAATATCAGTTTCTTTAAGCAACATTCAATTATGTTATAAAAAACTTTCAACCAATATTATATAAATTCTTGGATTAATGGAATTTTTAAAGTTTTCAAAATTCTGCAGATATTACATTTTTGCAAAAAATTAAATATTTTCAAGAGCCATGTGAAACATTTAAGAGGAGTACTTGAGAATCATAAAAAAATTCAATTTTTTGGAGAAATGTATTATCTGCAAAATTTTGAAATATCCAAAATTTTATTAGTCAAAGAATTTACAATAATTTTTGATGATATATTTTAATGAAACCACCAACCCTTATTTAATTGATGTGTTGTTGTTTCCTTTTTAATATATAATTTTATTTCTTTCAAAACCTTTAATAGTTTTATTTGTTTCAGGGCTTAAAACATTTTATTAACAGTTTAAATAAATATCAGGATCTTTGAACAGAAAAATATTCAACCAAAATTATATCAATTCGTTGATTAATTGAGTTTTTAATATTTTGCGAATTTTGTAGATATTACATTTTTGCAAAAAATAAAATTTTTCAAGAACCATGTGTAACATTTAAGAGGAGTATGTGAGAATCATAAAAAAATTGAAATTTTTTTTAAAAAATGTAACAACTGCAAAATTCGGAAATTTTTAAAATTTAATCAATCAGAACTTAAATTTATTTTTGCCGTTTTTTTAAATAATAGCGCTAAATCTTGTTCAGAGATTTTAAAACTTAAATTATGTGTTTTTAATATCCCTTTTTAGTTAAAATTTTTTTCATTTAAAAACTGTAATAAAATTGTGTTTTGGGGCTTTTATTAAAAGTTTTGAGAGAAAAAAAATTATATCGAAAAATGAGCTCATCCTAGAAAATATCTGGATCTTTGAACAACATTTAACGATGTTATAAAAGATATATCACCAAACATATATGAATTCTTTGATTAATTGAATTTTTTAAGTATCAAAATTTTGCAGATAATTCATTTTTCCAAAAAATGCATTTTTTTATACTGTTGTAGTATTCAACTTGAAATGATATAAGAATCAATTGTAAAAGTTGGAAGTTTTTTGAAAAATTTTATAAAAAAAATCTGAACAAAATCGCCTTAACTATGAAATTTATTTTTTAATTTTTTTAAATTTTCCGTTTGTTAAAAATATTGAATCGAACGAGAGGCAGCCTGTGGCTCAATTTCACCCAAATCAA
The DNA here is from genome assembly GCA_963675445.1 of Linnaemya vulpina. Classification (NCBI taxonomy): domain Eukaryota; kingdom Metazoa; phylum Arthropoda; class Insecta; order Diptera; family Tachinidae; genus Linnaemya; species Linnaemya vulpina. Next base: position 6,062,278 of record OY776277.1, read on the forward strand.
AAGAGATGGCGTTTAACTCGCTGTCGACTTGGCATGGAATCACCCATTTCAATTGTATTGCAGTTTTAACTTTGCCATTGTGATTTGAAAAAATTGAAATAAAATTAAACAAAAACAACGGAGACAGACAGACAGACAGACAGACGAGGAAAATGTATCAGCAGCAGTTTTAACATTCACATCCAATGAAACAACCATTTAGCCAGATATTCTATCTAAGCAAGCAGCCAACCAGCCAACAACAGTCGACTGGCTGCCAGCTACGAATATCCTCTTTATTCACCATAAATAAACACACTCCATAGAAAAGTACACCGTTTCCTATGAATGGTAGTTCGTGAGAATATTTCAATATTGAAAGATATTAAATCGTTTTCAAACACCGAGTAAAAACACCGAGTAAATATGCACAATTTGTTACCCCAACAATTTTTTTGTTGGAAATGGTGTTTGTGGAGTATGTGAAACTCAATTCGACGACTGACGGAATGGAATAGAACAATTTTAAATGAAATTAAGCCAAGCACATACACCACCTGTGGCCAAAAACATTTAAAACCAAATGAGGTTTAAATCAAACTGTAGCTGTAACTGTAACTCTCTGTACACACACACACACACACATAAACACACACCCAAACAACTGTTTGTTACTGTTTTGTGTTTTGTTTTGTTTTACGGCGAATTTAATGAAACAGCTACTGTATGTATATGGCCAACAACAACAAAAACAACAATAGGATTTGCCAATATCCACACAAATAACAATACAACAACAACTACTCGCACAACACCATCCAACCAACCGACTTCAGCACCAACGACAGCTTCACATGCCTTCTCAAGCTTCCACTCTAAAGGCGCTGAATGTTTCTGCTTTTTTCCACTCTTCCTCTTTAACGCTTTTAAGTCTTCCTCTGCTCCTTTCCCCCACATCATTTACATTTATACAACACAATCAACTCCACTGCCACATTGTCGTGGATGCTTTTGTTAAAACCTTCAATTTACGTGGAAAAATAACGTGGCAAAAATGAAATTAAATCTCATATAATCAAGCCAACCCTTTTGTGGTAGCAACAACTTTTTTTCCAACTTCTTTCTTCTTCTTCTTTTTTTTTCAAAACTAAATGAATGAGAGTATGAAAAAACGGAAAGTAAAAGAAAGAGAAAAAATAAAAAAAAATAAAAAAAATTATTGTTAACAAAATTGTGTTGGTCTTCACGTTGAACTTTAAAATGAAAATAAAGAAAACTTGAACAAGAATTGTTGTGAATAAAAGAAAATAAAAATGGGCTTGTTGTTTTTTGCATAAGAAGAAGAACAATTATTAAAAAGCTTTCAGCTGTAAGAAGTCATCAAAAACTGTGAGTTACAAATCTGTTATTGTGAGAAGTGAAATAAAAACTTGTTGGCAAGTGTTGCTGCCTGCGTATACTTGACAACTTTTGTGTTGCTATTAAAAAATATTAAACATACGCCCTGCAGTCGATTGCATAGTTACAGTATTGGTCAGATAATTAGATACACTTGATGTTTTCACTATGAATTGTTCCTTAAGGAAATGAAATCAACTAAAGGGATTATTAAAGCGTAATAAAGCAACAATTAAATGAACTTACGAGGTCTGTTTTTTTTTTGAATCTGTGTAATAACTCCATCAAATCAGCTTAAAGGTCATACATTTTGATATTGGAAACCCTTTTTTTTTTTTGAGATCGTACATATTAAAATTCTTTAAAATATGTGAACCTTAAGTTTTTTTCGGAATCACTTGGCAGCCCTCGCTATTGTTTTGTTTTCTCTCCCACTCCTATTTTGGGCACTGAAAGCCAGTATTGAAGGACTTGTTAGACGGATACCGGAAGAGAGAGTGTGGCAATATTGCAACCAGCATATAAAACATTTTAGGCGTATGCACGCCCAACACTCAAGTGAAATCATCGTTAAATACTTAATTTTATAGATCGTTGTATAGACTCCCATAACGATTTCATATATCCCTCCATATTTTAAGTGTTTTTTAATCGCCAAAATTCCTAAACAATTGCAAATGTGAAGTGTTTTTTAATCGCCAAACTTTCTAAAAAGTTGCAAATTTTAAGTGCTTTTTTTTAATCCAAAAGTTGTTAAAAAATCTTTTATTAGATGGTGATTGACGTCAGCTCTGTTGCGTGTAAAATTACCGAGAAAAATATTCGAAAACTGAAGAGGTTATCAGCTGCGGTCTTTCCGTTCATACAATGAGAATCTCTTTGGCTTTCTTTAGCCGCGGCATATGAAATCTGTTATGATCATCTTTTTCAAATACCTAAGCCTGACTTACGCACTCTCACATGGATAATAATAACTGCGACGACAGCAACAAAAATGTTAGCGAAAATCTTAAAACTTTTTGGTAAATTTATAAGGCACGTAATTTTGAGGTGCTCCCTATAGCAAAATAATTTTTATCTCATAAAACTCTCATTTAATATTTAATTTAATAAAATAAAAATGCTCCAAATTAACAACTTTATTCACACTTAAACAAAACAAAATCCAGTTCTGCATATGCAATGATTTTTACTATATAAATATGCCACCCATATTTTGTGGTACATTTTTAATTATCTTATTGTCCATCAAATTTTATGAATCATGTCGCTTTTAAAAGGTATTTTTATGTAGAAGAGAACAATATAAGCAGTCATAATAAAAATAATAAATTAATAGTTTTAAATATGCCTCGAAAGCCACAATAAAAACCGTAAATTTTTTTTTTTTTTTAATATCGAGTGGTCAAACTTCACTCAGTGGGAAGAGTTGTTGGACTTTAATCGATGCATCGTAAATATTTATGTTTTGCTTGTTTCGAACAGCGTGGGAAGCTTTAAATTATTTAAAAGTCTCTTGATATAAATACTGCGTACCAAAATATTCACCCTGATTACGGTTGGCGTTTTTCGTCTTCAAATACGACAATTTATAATAGATTAAAGTAAAAATTAAATTCTCGTCTGTAATCTATTACAAATTGTCGAATTTGTAGGCGAAAAATGCCAACCGTAATCAAGCTGATTATTTTTCTAAAGACTGAAAACAATTTTCTTTGACTTAATCAAAATTTCTATTTAAATTTTGTTTGTTTAATAATTTTTTAGTTCAAACTAGAATCAGAAATAATTTTTTTTTAAATCAAAACATCGAATAAAATTGATGTGCGTTCATGATGAATCGGTTGGGGCGAAAAATTAATGTTGCTTTAACGTGACCCCTGGGCGATTAGGGTTAATATTTGAAATAAAATTACCGAAATTAATAATTTTTACTACAAGATTTAAAGAAAATATTTGAATACATTTCGGAACTTAATGGTTGCATGTTTGGATTTTTCATATTTTAAAAATTACTTTACAGAGTTTTGAGATTTTTCCTGCTACTCTTTCCTGTTCCCTCCAACATTTTAAAATATTCAAGAAGCCACTATTAAGACACTATTAACAACTTCATATTTATTTCATGTCAGATGATACAGAATTTAAACATGTCTTTAATTAAAGTGTGAAATTTGTGCCGTGGGCCCCATTGTGCATCCCTAAGACTGTAATAAGCATGTGGGTTTGCTCAGCTATTCTACTCTACCATTTACTAAGAGTTTCTTTGTTCTTGCCTTAATCAAACGGATTTAAAGTAACCCTCTCCAGCATTATTTAATAACCATTAATTTCTCATAAACTATAGAGTTATTAAGACAGCAGCAGCTCAAGGCTAAAGTTAAATAACAAAAGTTTTGAAACAAGGAAAAACTATATAAACGAACGAACAACAAAAAAAATCGTTAAAGAAACTTTTAATATTTGAACTTATCAACAGATTTTACAATGGAAAAATTATAAAAAGCAACGCCAGAAGTTTGAGGATTATTTTCCAGTTATTTCTTTGTAAAATCAGGGCAAGAAGAAAACTTGTCCAAAATAATTTAAGGATATTTTATTAAAAAAAAAAAAAACTAAAAAGACTGGTCGCCATGTTCGACCGGCAGGTGCAGGAAAACACAGAAAATATTTCATAAAATATCACTTGAAATCTATTCCCTTAGAAATGTCCCCTTCCGCTTGCATCAGCTACATCCGCTACTGCTGATAGCAAACTAAACAGCAACAACAACAAAAGGGTTGCTAATTAAAATTGTTTAAATATAAAATAGCAAAAGTTTCTGGTTATATTTGAAATACTCAAAAGATAAGGGCACGACGACTTTGACATTTTCGAAAGCAAAACTCTTTCTTGAGCGAAAAAATAAGTCCCGGCATCAAAATTCTTGTTATCAAGACAGAAAACTTCCAACATAAACACGTTTAGTAAACAAAACAACTGCTCGGCTCAGCGTATTTAATGTTAATTCTTAATTAGCATTTAAATTTGTTTTTTTTTATAAATTTATTTGTTTAATTTTTTACTCCGAAAGCACGCATCCGTACGTACGCTTACGTATTTGTTTTGTCCCCCAGCATTTCACTTTAACACGATTTCCTCTTTCTTCTTTATTTTTTTTTTTCTTGTTTTGCTTTTTATTTTTTTTATTTTATTTGTTGCTAAACTCTCGAATTCGTGTACAGGCCCCTGCACACAATCACGGTGTTCCCAGTCGTTGGTAGAAGTGCTAACTTGGCTTTTTGCAAAGCCTTTAAGCAAAACCATTTAATTAGTCTTCTTTAGTTATGCGTTTCTTTACAGGGCCCGACTGTCTGTCTTTCTGTCTTTCTGTCTCTCTGTGTCATATTTATAAAATTTTACACACAAATTTGTTTGTTTTCGCTCCTCCAGTTACTTATTCACACTCCCCAGCACAACGACCACATGTGGCATGTGTGTATGAGTGTGGCATGTGTGTGTGTTGTTATTAATAAAAAAGAAATGTTTTGTTTAACTTTTAAATTTGAAATTGTTTACAGTTCAATTTAGCCCAATTGTGGCACAAAAGACATAAAACAAATTCAAATTCTTACATGCACACCAATACAAACACTCACACATTGAAAGAAAAGCCTCTACATCTTGCACATGAGTACAGTTCACATACTTTTGTGGTACACTTTTAGCTACATTATTAGCAATAAATATTAGTTAATTTATATTTATTAAAAGGTATTTATGTGTAGTTACGTATAATATCTATCCAAAAAGCTAAATCTATAAAAAAGCTAAAAATTCGTTGAAGTTTGCTTCAAAGGCATTTCCCCACACCTTCATTCGTTGTACCCGCAGCCATCAACAATTAACTCAATTTAAAAATATGATAAAAATAAATAAAAATGAGAATAGAGAAGACCAAATAGAGGAGACCTAAAATAACTGTACGCATGTGGATGTTTTTCAAAATCACATTGGAATTTTATTATAGATGGGAGGGGTAATATATTCCCCTTTTGCCCTGCTCGTGCAATATCACGTCACATGAAAATATGTGTTCTTTACATCTGGGGTTCTCGATAAGTCCTGTAGTTTGATAGAAAATTTGAAGAAAAATATTTTTGTAAGACATATTAACCCTCTAACTAAAGGGGTCTTTTTTGACACTTTTATAAAAAATCATAAGAAAACAGCCCTTGAATTGGGAGGGCGATAGAATATCAAAGTTGGATGTGAAATATTCACCACTGAAGGACTGTTTTTTTTATAAATTTCTTAAGAAATGTTATTATAACGTAGAGTTAGAGGGTTAATATGTTGCACAAAAATGTTTTTGGTTCTGTTTTCGCAGAGTTAGAGGGTTAATATTTTCCTGAAAAATTTTTCTGGTTCTGTTTTCCTTAAAGCGGCTAAAAGCATTTTATACTTCAACATAAGACTTATAAGATTTTTTACTCAACTAATAATTTTGCATAAGTATGAGATTAACCCTCACGCACTGTTTAAGTTTTCAATGATTTTTAGCTTTAAAATTGAGTCAGAGATGTCTTTACAGGTCTAAAATAAAATTATTAACATTTCGTCCGTACCCTCCAACGTTTTTGAGGTAATTTTAACAACTTTTTAATAAAGTACTAAACAAACACCGCGTGTGGTGGTGTTACAGGGTTAATATGTTACACAAAAATAGTTGCCTGAATATTTTTAACAAAATTGCCAAAAACATGCTGCACCTCCGATGAAAATAGCACTCAGTTTTATGCGAAGAAGTGCTGCAGGAACAGTGGCCAAATTAAAACATTTGATATCGATGGAAGTTTCCATTTCAATTCCATTGAAATTTTCACCGAAAACCCGAAACTTCAACGGCCCATTTCACGATGGCCGAAAAAATTCTTTCCTTCTTAAAATTTTAAATTGAATATATAAACAAAATTTCATAAATTGTTTTTGTTTTAAATACAATTAATTTTTGAATCGGTGCCGCAACGTTTGTATTTCAGATAATTTTTGTTTGAATGTGTTGAATTCAAAATTTTATTTCAAATTATACAGTTTTATACATCCCTGAAAAAGCTAAACAAAGAAGTTTTTTATTAAAAAAATAATAATATATATTTTGCTTGAAAATACATACAATAAGTTATTTATAAATCAAACTTATGCTACCATATTCATAAAAAACTACTGCCGATTTCTTTTGTAGAAAAGAATGCAACATTTATCACACTTTTTAACAGAAATTGGCAACATTTTGCCATTTCAAAATAAGGAATTTATTAGAAATGAATCCAACATCCCTCACGAAAAATAATTTCTGTTTTAAAACTTTTCCGAACCGCCACTTTTTACAAAATAAACGCAAAAATGTTACATGTTTTCTAGAAGAAAAAAAAAACGCCATAAAACGTATTTGAAATCTATTTTAAGAAAATTTTATATCAAAATATTAAAATAGAAACAAACTAATTTTAAATATTATGAATAATTAATTTCCGTTTGAAATATATTTCATTCGAAACTTTTCACACAAACTTTTCTTAAAATAGATTTCCAAAACATTTAATTGTTTCTATGAATACGAGAATTATTATCGCACTTTAAATGAATTATAGTTGAACTTTTATGAACTGGTTGAATTTTAACAAAAAAAAATCTAAGCAATAAAAAAACCATTTAGAAAAAACTTAAAACACTATAAAAAAGCTAAAATGCAAGTGAGTGATTATCTGATTTCGGGGTTTAGGGCTCGATAATTAACGCCGCGTTTGTGAGGAGAAGAATTAGCCAAATTTGCATTTCAACTTAATTTTGTAATTATTAGTGGATCCACGTACTATTTAATATATTTTTAAATTATTGTATTGTCATATAGTTCATGGCAAGGCATGGTTTAAAAGGGTCGCCCCTTCCTCCCCCCCGCCCTCAGTTATTAACGTTAATTTAAGATGAAGTTCATTTCAAATTTAAATCTGCTGTAATTCCAGTTAAAGTTCAACTGCCTTAGAAAATATGCAACACATTTATTAAAGTATGTTTGTTTGTATATGTGTGTGTGTGTTTGTATAGGTATATGTATGTGTGTGTGTGTATGTTTTAATATGTTGTGATTAGTTTGACTTTCACGACACATGTGGAAGAGGATTATTATTACTTGTTGTGAATAAAATAAGTACATACACCTACACACACACACTTAAGCTGTTACACATACACATACACATGAACATTAACAGCAGCCCTGCCAAATAATAATGATTTCAAAACGAGGCCTTCACCTTCTTTAATAAAAATATATTATTTATTATTGTTTTTCTTGTTTTCTCCATCAACAACCCCTCCTTGACTTTTCTAGACTTCCTGGTGCTATTCTTCTTATATTATTATTATTTTTTTTTGCTTATCTTCCTTCCTCCTTTTTGCCATCATCCTTTATTAAAAATTCAATCTCTCTTTGTTGAATGGAATAGGAACAACAGCAATAACAACGTCAGGAAGCACAAATTTCATTCATACAAGTGTCTGGAAGCACTATGCTGCAGCTGTAACAGTTACACACACACACACACGAGGGATGTGCTCGTAAATTTAATGTCACATTGAGTATCAATAAAATTGACAAGTCGTCCATAAAATGAAAGAAATTTTTAATAAAAATATGTTTTTGTTTTATAGGTCCAGTTGCTCAGTTCCAAAGTCTTGTTGTGCCGTTTAAAGTTGTATTTGAAGAAGGCAATTTCAAACGGAATAATTTCAAATAAAATTAAATTATTATTTTTAAAATTTTTATATTGAATATATTGTTTTGAAACTGTTTTTTTCAAGTACAAATTTAAATTTAATTTAAACCTTATGGCGTTTTCTTTTCTAGAAAACATGTAACATTTTTTCACTTATTTTTTTTAAAAAGTGGAGGTTTGCAAACGTTTTAAAACAGAAATCATTTTTCGTGAGAGATGTTGGATTCATTTCTAATCAATTTCTTATTTTGAAATGGCAAAGTGTTGCCATTTTCTGTTAAAAAGTGCGAGAAATGTTGCATTATTTGCTAGAAAAGAAATCGAATTATTAAGAATTGAGCAATTTTTTATTTTCTCTAATTTGTCTAAAATCACTTTTTCTAAAATAAGTTGAAATCTTTTTATTGGAAGCCGGTTATTGAAATCCATGGTTTTTAACCCTGGATGGTTACTGTTCATCGAATCGATGAATTTCATTCACTCTTTATCATATAACTCTTTTATGTTTGCTCAAACTCTTGTCGAATTTTAAGAGAGAAAAATAATTTTTATTTTATATTTCATTTTATTTTCTACTTTTTTTTGTATTTTATTTTATTTAATTTTTTTTATAAAATACTTTTGACTATAAATATTTTTATTTATTTTTAACTTTCAAAATTCTTCCGCTAGAACTAATTTTAAAAATTGTTCGTCCATGCAACGAAATGCACAAAATGTACAAAAATGAAGAGTAGCCATGCAGGGTTAAGCGTTTTATTTTGAATTTGCTAACACCACGATTATAAGCAAATAAAATGACATGTTAACGGTTAATTGTCGAGCTTTTTAAAGTTTGTCATATTCGATTAACATTTAAATCGATTAACTGCAATTTATTAACTGCTTTAAATAATTTTATTACATATTTATTAATTTTTATCACTATTTCTAGTGCCCACGATTGGCGAATAAATCATTAAATCATTATCGTGGGACCATGTTGTTTCAAGTTCATTTTTATTTTAATAAATTTTTTATTTTTAACTTCCCGCTACGAAAATTGAAAAATTTTCAAAAATCGGAAAGTTATTGGTTTTAACACGCTCTGAAAAGTCAAGTTCTCATCACATGTTGACGTTTTGAGGTCCGAGGAAGCTCCCCTGACTAATTCTGAGAACCCGTCACTGTGTCTGTATGTGTGTGTGTGTGTAAGTATGTTACCCGCTTCTAACTTAAAAATTTTGAATGGCTTGACCGATTTCATCCACGGCATAGAACATAGATTTTCTGTCAATTCGAACCGATTCGAACCGGTAGATTTCAAGAATTTTAAGAAATCTTAGGAAAAAACATATTTTAGAGTAGTTTTTTAAATTAATTTTAAACGGCCATGCCGATCGATTTCAAAAAATAATCCGCTCTCAAGAGTAAAATACCACGTCGGCTACTGCAAATCAGGTAAAAATTGGTTTATCCGTTCGTGAGATATCGTTACTGAAAAAAAATTCGAAAAGAGTGATTTAAAAAAAAAAAACTCAGATATTATATATCCAATCAGTTGGTGCTCTGAATTGTTATTAATGATTTTCAATAAATTTATGTATTTTCAAAGGGCCACACTATCCCAAAAAGGGCTACAAAAACTCTCCGCCAAAGTCAATAATAAAATGTCTACAATAAATTCTCCAAATTCTCATCTTTCTTCAGCTGTCCCTTCCTCGCTTTGCCCCCCATTCATAGATCTGGCTTCACTACGGTTCATGCCCTGAGCTTCGAGCCAAAAAATATATTTTTATAATTAAAGAAGTTGCAATCGTTTCGTCGTTATTGTGTTTCATACCACAGATTTATACATGAGAACTAATTTTTCAAAAGGAATTCGCCATGTTGGGTAAAATACGTTGCTCGTTCCAATTGTGTTCCCATCGTTGAAAAAATTTCAAATAAAATTGATTAACCAAAATTTTTAAATTCCCTTAAGCATTTTTTCAGCTTCACTGTAGTGTTCGTTGTGCTTGTTGAACAGCACTCGTGTGAGCACGCCTGCTAATGGATGTCCGTGTATGTGTGTGTGTGTGTGTATGTGTGTGCCTTGTAATCATGTGGACTTTAACCCGCTTAAGGTTTACTTTCTGACATATTTTGCAAAAAGGTTTCGCAAAGGCTTTCAATTATAATAGTTTGTGAAACTTTAATGCACGCACACACACACACACACACACACATACACACCCACATGCACACTATTCACAATTTTAAAAACTGGATGAAACACGATGTCAATTATATATTAATTTTTCACACACGAAGAAAGCAAACAACTATTTTTTTCTCTTTTGCTCATTTTATATTAAAAATTATTTTGTCAATTTTATTTGTACTTTTAAAGTACGACATTTTCATTAGGAAGTTGACGCTGAGTTTGCTGAGCTTCTGGCGGCAACCAGCATGATTTTTGGTGTTCTATACAATTCTTACGTTTATGGCAGCAGCATCATTTACAGAAACTCAAGACAGTATTTTTCTCTTCTTTTCTTTTCATTTAAGTTTAGTGTTTTAGTCTGTTTGTTCCCCCTCCCCCCATACAATTCTTTGCCTTTCGCTACATGGAGCTGCAAACAATGTGCCACTTTCTACAACAACAACAGCGGCAGCAAAGAAATACGATAAAAAGTGGTTAAGAAAATAAAGCAGTTGTTGTAGTTGGAAAAGAAAAGAAGTTGAGTTCTTCTTATACTTTTTGGCATCCTTAAAAGCCTGCATTCGGAGGATAAGAATATCATCTGCGAGCATGCGAAACTACAAGTTTGAATGTTACTGCCACTGCTGCTCGCCTTAATATTGTTGTTGTTGTTGCTGTTTTATATTTCATTTGTTATTGTTGTCATTGTTGATGACGACAACTCACACAAGTTGGCTGCGTAAAATATAAATCTTTTTCTTCTCCATCTTCTTCTTCTTGTTCTTCCTCTCAACATCATCATTTTTATCAACGAAATTTTTAATTTTTCTCAAGTTCCTTCTTATTGTTTTGGTTTGTTTGGAAGAAAGAAGGAAAAAAAATCCCCTCGAATGTAAAAGCTCAACTGTTACACACCTCTTCAAACTACTTGGGAAATGGAGGCAAGTCTTGCTCCTAGAAAGCTTAGCAAGCAAACGCACATACACACCCACACACACAGATTCGTGCTTGTGTTTACACAAACACAAATAAATCTTATTGTGGCCCTCTTGTAATTCTCGTTTAAATGTTTCCCTTTTTCCACCGCAATTAAAAACAATCCCACATTTAACACAAAAGCAACAAAAAAAACAAAAACAATTGAATAAAAAGAGATATTATCTTTACCTCACCATATTATGCACTATGGGTTGTGGCCACTGTTTTTCTAATAGAGAAGTAAAATTTTGTTCGATTAGTAAAATCTTTTCGGTCTTAAATTAAGAACTAAATTTTCAATATTTCCAAAAAAAATTTATAATAAAAACGACAAGATTTAATCAAAAGTTATAAGTTTAAAAAAAAGTTATAAGTTGAGATAATATTTTAAAAAAATTTTCATCTTCCGTTTTTTTTTAGCAAAAAGAGCTCAATAATTTAATCAAAATTTTCTTAAACACCTGCCCAGTATTCGTACTCTTTTGAAAAATACGACTTTTTATATGTTGCGAAAAGAAAAAATGAAAACTGTTTAGCGTTTAAAATTAAACAAATTGCTCGTGCTCATATCAAGTTGAAGGCTTTTTTCTTAAAATGCAGACTAGCAAATAAAAATTCTTCAAACTTTAAAATAATTGAGCCACTGGAGAAAATCATAAAGAAAATAATATTTTAAGATATCCCATTTCGGGGATTATTAATTTTAATTTTGGGAATAGTGGAATTTTTATTTGCCAACTACGTGAGAGTTCTTAAGCCCCAAAATTTATCAATCAAATATTTTTATGGATGCAGAGAATTTTAGGTTTTGATGTAGGGGATTTTTAATTTTGATTTTAGGAATAGTGGGGATTTTATTTACTAACTAAGCGAGAGTTTTTAAGCTGAAATATTGATCAATAAAATATTTTTTTTGGGGGATTTTAAATTTTGATGTAGGTGATTTTGAATTTTGATTTTGGGAATAGTGGGGATTTTATTTGCTAACTACGTGAGAGTTTTTAAGCCGAAGTATTGATCAATCAAATATTTTTATGGATGCAGAGAATTTTAGATTTTGATGTAGGGGATTTTTAATTTTGATTTTGGGAATAGTGGGGATTTTATTTGCCAACTACGTGAGAGTTTTTAAGCCGAAGTATTGATCAATAAAGTATTTTTATGGGTGCAGAGAATTTTAGGTTTTGATATAGGGGATTTCAAAGATTGATTCTCGGCTTTTAAGCTAAAATATTGATCACTAAAATATTTTGATGGGTGTAGGGGATTTTAAATTTTGATGTAGGGGATTTTATATATTGATTTTGAGAATAGTAGTGATTTTATTTGCTAGTTGCGCGAGAGTTTTTAAACTAAAATATTGAGCAATAAAATATTTGTGTAGGTATTTGGGATTTTAGATTTTGATGTACGGGATTTTATATTTTGATTTTGGGAATAGTGCGGATTCCTTTTGCCAGCTACGTGGTAGTTTTTAAGCTGATGTATTGACCAATAAAATATTTTTATTTATTCTAGAAGGCGTCGGGAGGCACCAATTGATCTTTTTCTATTTGTATTCGAAAAAGATCCTTTTTAGGATATAATAAATAAAGTCGAATGTTTTTTGGCAGAGTGTATATCCAGTAGCTGCCTCTAAAATATATAATTGAATGAGCAATTTGCAATTATACATTTTTTTTATAAACAAGAAAGTTTATAACGATCCATTTGAGGGGGAGTTCTGATCTCACAAACATGCAAACGAATTGTTAATATTTTTCCGTTTTTTTTTAAAGTGATAAAAATTGTTTTGTTTTTTAGTTCCTTCGAAATATTTATACAGATTTGCTTTTGTATCTTGACATTCTATTTATTGCCAATATTGCGTTTGTGTGCATGCTCGATCATGTTTAGTATTACCATGGAAGAGCGAGTGTGAAGTATATTAAAGTTTCATGACCGTGAGCTTAAATTTACTCGAGCTCACATCTCTACTTCAAAACTACTCCACAGTAGAGACACAAACCACTCAGCGTCGCTCTTGATTAAAAAGAATTCTTTAGAGTGATTAAAATTATTTGGAAAATTAAATATGAAAACAAAATTTATGAGCAGAGTTTTATATATCCAATTGTTTTTCATTTATTTATTATTTTAATTTTATAGAAATAAAATTTTTTCTTTCTTTTTTTCATCGAAAAAAATTTTCTCTCATTCGCTTGGACTTGTTTGGCTTCAACGGGTCACTTGAAATATTCGCACACGAAATATCCCGCATTCAGCCACTGTGTGAAATGAAAATAAAATGAAAATGTAACATTTTCAAATGTCACATAAAAATCAAGGACTTTTTAAACAAAACTGCACACAAACACATAATTACACGCACACCCAAGCACTTAGTCAATTCCACTAAAGCACACACACACACACACACACACGCACAAGAATCGTGCAGCATCTATTTTCTTGCAAGCGGCCCAAGCAACAACAAAAGACATCAAGACCAAATATGACTGAATGTTGTTGGCACTTTTCTTTTCTTTTAGGACAACATCTTCTTTATTGTTCAGTCTAGTTACGAGTGCTTCTTTCATTTCGTCTTCTCTATTTTGCTGTGTATTATTCTTTTATTCCCCCCTCCTTTTTTTATTTATTTTTCCGAATGTAGTTTTCCATTCATACTTTGTGGGAGGGAGCCGCTTTATTTGTGTGTGTTAGTGTACATAAAGATGAATGTATGTCTCTGTGTGTGTTGTGTTTTACTGATGAATGTGGTCACTAGTTTGTGGCTGCTTAATATATGCGTTAGTTAGTTTCATATCAAGCAGCAACAATAACAACAACACTGGCTTTGAATAAAACAACACAAAACAGGACGAACACCAGCAAAAAAAAAAAGAAAATTGTATATGGGAGACAACCGTCAATTACAAATACTTCCACAGTTAAAATGAGTTTTTCTGCAATAAAGCAAAGCCAGAGACAGGGATGTGGATGTGGAAGGAACTTCAGGAGGAGTGCAAAAAATAAACACGAAAAACCTCGTATTCATGTACAATTTTCCATAAAACCAAATCAAAATAATATGAAGTGACACTGAGCGTGTAAATTATGGTTTTATGACAGACACTTGACTAACGACGTGTGTTTTTCTTTATTTATGTCGTCTGCTTTAGAAAAGTGTACGAAACATTTTGAGTTTTATGGCCAATTAAATTGTAGTTTCATAAAATTTTGGTTTATATATTTTCATCCACCTTTAAATCGCTTTAAAAGGCCTTAAATATAATAGTTTCTGCTGAAAACATGTTATTTTATATCAATAAAAAATCAAAAACCATAAATACCTGTATTGTCCTTCACTGAATAACAAAAAATTTAAACAAAAGCATTAAACACAATAACGACAGCAGACTACACGGACACCGACTACAAAAGTCGTTGGCTACAATCGTCGCTTCGTAGTCAGCTACTTAATTATTTTTAGAACGACACCACCACATCAATAACCGTGAGTTGTTGTTTGTAGTAGAATTCTCTTCAGACGCCAGGGTAGCCGCTTTCATGTATGTAACACTCTTAAATAGTGTTATTTCAATTAAATATATTTAGAGTACACTGTATATGACAAGAAATCATTTCATTATCTTGGAAATATAGTTTGTTGTTTCTTTTTACATAATGAAACAGCATATTTTCAAGTTTATAATAATTGGATTTATTTATCTTATACTGGTAACACTGCATCTACTCATTGGCGCCCACCAAAATAGAAATTAGTTCAATTTGACTACAACCACAAAAACAGCAGGGACAACAACCCGTAGCCGTGTTGCCTGTAGTAGTGAAAATAATCATTCGTGTATACGCACATGGATTCTATTTTTGACAAGTTGTAGTCTGTAGCCTGCTGTCGTTATTGTGTTTAATGCTTTTTTATATTTTTTAGTTATTACAATTTTGTAAAATTTTTTTAAATTTTTTTCTTTTGTAGCACCACAGTAAAATCCATCAAACGAAAATATGCTCGTTATCGTTGTTACACTTCTTGTTGCATGGTGTAATAAAGAAAATAAATAAAAATGCGCATAACTTTACATTTTACAGCATGTCAAATGAGATGAAATAACTTTGGCATAAATGCTACCCCTCGCACTTCTTGAGCGAATGAATATGATGACTGCCATCTGCGGAATCGTATTAAAAAACTTACACTTTAGCGTGTCTGTTAAAATAACTGACAATCTAAATGAATGAACAAAGACTGACTAAGTGAGTGACAGTGATTGCGAGTGTGTGTGTGTGTGTGTGTGATTGCTTGAGTGTGTGTTTGTACAACATGAATAGCAAAGTTCCACAAAAGGAATAGTTTGAATCTTTTTTTTCTGTGTTTCACTTAAACTTGCACGACAATAAATTCAAAATTAAATACCACAATATTTTAGCAAAAAGAAAAACAAAAAACAAGAATAAACATAAAAAGCAAAAGAAATGTAACAAATTTAAAACATATTTTCAAAAACTTTTGCTGCAAGTCTGAATTTTTTTTTGCCACCCACGCACACACACCCACACAATTTGTGGTTTTCTGCTAATTCGTGTGTATGAAAATGTATGAAACAGAATTTGTGGTCCTTTTTCCAAGTCTTGTAAATATTCTTCTTTTTTCTTCTTTTTTGTTCTCCTTCTCCTCCTCCTCCTCCTCCTCCTCGCTGAGATCGAAATTGTGTTTTGATGCTTTTTATTCAATTTCCTTTTAAATGAATAAACTGAAATCAACATTGTTAGCAGCCATTCGACAAAAAATACTACAACAACAAAAAAACAACAACAAAATCACAACGCAGCGATACCTTTTGTTCTTATCCTTGAGTTTCTTTCTTTGGGCTGCTGCCTTCATTCCAACGTTTTTGTCTTGATTGTTTTCTCATTGATTATTAAATGCATTTTACGTAGAAATCTTGTTCTGCGTGCCACAACAATCCTACTCCATTAAGGATTTCATCTCGTACTAACTGCGACGAGCATTATGACAGGGAAGCAAAAAATATATTTTTTGTTTTCTCTGCTTAGAAAACGATTTAAATAAAATAAAAATTGAAAGTTAAATACAATCCCAGAGATAATCTGAAATGCAATCACGTTGGGCCCAATTGGCTGCAGCGCCATCTGCCATTCTTAAAATCATCCTACAGCAGAACGGATACCATGATTGTAAAAAAATATTCCAAATATTCCACTTTTAATCAAAATATAAAACCAGAATTTATTTATAAAAAATATTACTTTAAATAAATAAATAAATAAAACCAGATGGATCTTAAAAAAGCGAAGAGAAAATGGAATATTTGAAATAAGAGTCATCAGGGTGGGGGAGTTTCCCCCAAAACAGAAGTGAATTGAGCTACAATATTGGGGGTGCATTCAGACGACTTTACATATTGAGGGAGGTACACCTCCTAAATTCTTAAATAGATTTCTTTTCGCTTTTAATGAAATTTCAATTTAAGCATTAAACACAATAACGACAGCAGGCTACAGACAACAACTTGGCAAAAATAGAATCCATGTGCGTATATGAGAATGATTATTTTTATTACTACAGGCAACACGTCAACGGGTTGTTGTCCCTGCTGTTTTTGTGGTTGTAGTCAAATTGAACTAATTTCTATTTTGGTGGGCTACAACGAGTAAATAAAAAAGTGTTGCCAGTTTAATATAAATAAATTTAACATAAATTTAAAATAAATTTGTTGTTTTTAAAAAAAACAACAAACTATATTTTCAAGCTAATGAAATAATTTCTTGTCATATATTGTGGACTTTATATATATTTTAGTGGAATAACACTATTTAAGAGTGTCAAATACATAAAAGCGGCTACACTGGCGTACGAAGAGAATTCTCTTCGTACGCCAAATCAACAACACATGGTTGTTGATTTGGTGTTGCCGTTTTAAAAATAATTAAGTAGCTGACTACGAGGCGACGATTGTAGCCAACGACTTTTGATGTCGGTGTTCGTGTAGCCTGCTGCCGTTATTGTGTTTAATGATTTAATACAAATCTTAAAAAAATATTTTTCCGGTCTGGAACTGGAGCATAAATAATAGTATTCAATTTAAATATTTAATTCAAATTTAATACAAATTTTTATACGAAAAATAGTTTTAAAATTCTTGGATTTCAACTGAAGTCTGCATAATATATGATATATTTCGGTGGAACGGATTTTCACTCAAGCGTTGAAATTACTACGAAGTAAAAGTTGGCGATAATAATAAAATAAAATAATTAATTTCAAGAATTTTAAAACCACAGCGAAGTTGTTTCCAAAAAAAGGTTAAGTTCGTTATTAATGCAAGTGTATACTTAATTTTGTTGCTTAGTGCCATAAAAACGTTAACTAAAATGCTATAAGAAATCAATTTAAAATATTGTATAATTTTTATTCTACGAGTAGCTTCGATCAATGGTGGCATTTGCTTTGCTTTACTTATTACACTTGCAAATAAACAATTACAAAAGAATTACAAATTTTTCTAAGAAAAATGTGTCTTAGAAAAACCAGCAAACCCCTCTCTATCTCTTGCACACTGGCACTGTCTTCACATCTTCCTCAAAGCAAACGGGCAGTATCTAGTAAAATCTGGTAGCAATTTGTGTTCATTATTTTAAATTATCAAATACACTTCAGCAAAGTGTTCAATAGCAAACAAACAAAACCAGCAGCTTTGAAAACATTTTATTTCAAAGCGCGCAGAAATAAATTATAAAGAAGATGTCGAACTGCACTGAAGTTAAAAGAAATTGTGTTAGTTTTGAACACACGACCAATGAAACGAAAGCATCTCAAAACAATTAAGTTTCGATGTAAAACTCCCCATTAAACTCCATTAAAAAGTTGATTTATTTAAACAAAATTACGTATAAAAAAATAATACAGCAGCTGATGAGATTTTTGAGTTGTCAGCAAACGAATTCAATCCGCAAACGACAATTCTTAACAATTTTCTTTGTTGCAAAGTTGCTCTCCAACCATAAACACCCGTTCATACATACGCGCCGCAGAATATAAACAATTTAGAAGATATACAACAATAAAACACGATATATATTTTATCTCTTTTTTAGTAAAACGACACACAACAACGTTACATCAAAATAAAATCATTCAATTGATTTCCTACGACAAAGTTTTCAGCTCAAACAGCCTCAACTACAACAACTTATCAACTAAAACGAAGAAAAACTATAAGAACAAGAGAGAGAGAGAGAGAGAGAGAGGGAGAGAGAAGGGAAGAAAATAAACTGTAAAAAGTTACCTGATGACTTTGATTGTCTTGAAATTTTTAAACGATTGCCTTTATTATTGTTATAGTTGTTGCAGTTGTTGTTGTAGTCGTATATTCTAAAGTTTTAACAAACAGCCAGCAATCAATTTTATTTGTTGCAACCCATTCAATACTCCTGCTGCTGCTGCTGCTGCTGCTGCAGCTCTTTACAAGACTCGTAAATTGATGAGCTGTTTAATAAATTTTTTTATTTGTTTGTTTGTTTGTTTTTGTTTCGGTCTTAATTTTATTTGGTCTTTTTCTGATGTCTGCTGCGTCTTGCATTCATTGTTTTTTGTGTCTGTTGTTGCTGCTTCTCTTTATTTATTTTTCATAAGGGAGTTGGTGATTAAAATGGTATTTACGAGTATTTGTGCAGATAAACAACGGCAACGAGGTTAAACCGAAAACAGCAGCCGGAGTAGCTGCCGCAAGAAAATATCTTAGAACAGGACACGTTTGACGTGCCTTATCACAGTCGCCCAGGTTGGTGGTAAAGAAAACAAAATGCATGTCAATACGAGAGTGTGTGTGTTTGTATGTGCTACGCACTTTATTTTATTAATTTGTTTTGTTAAGACTTTGGATAAACAGGAGGAAGGAAATCTTTAAATTTAAATGCGATAAAAAGTGAAAATATTTTTAAAATTCTTCAAATTTATTTAATTTATATTTTAATTCTATGGCAACAAAACTCGTGTGTTCATATTATTTTCACACATTCCTCGCAGTAAATCGGATGGTACTTTAGCAATAATCCATGAAATTTTAGCCTCAGATATTTTTTAATTTAAGGAATTGTGCAACCCTCAAGTACCATTATGCCTGTCATAAAGAGGACTGCGTGGGCCCATGCATAGGCTCATCTGTAGGCTTAGCTATTCCACAATGTTAATAATAATTTCACATTTCAACCTAAACGGCAGCATTAAGTCGCGTTGCTTCATGACACGCTACACTTTCATCTTCTGTGCTGAGGTTTATCGATCAGCAGTGGTTTCAGAGAGTGCTTTTTTGAGCAACTTTCTATTTGGCAACACCGTTTTTGTCAGATCAGCTGTTTTCGTGTAACACGTTACTGGTAAACATGTTCAGTTTTGTCTATAATTTAAACATGAATCGACGACATATTATTTAAATCTATTATCAGTTAAGAACGTCCACTTTTTCCATTCCTGACAAGTTTGTGCGACCTTCTGAGGCGGTTCATCGGAATCTTGTCACTAAATTTAGCAATAAATTGAAAATATTGGACATCGGAATCTTGTGGCTGAACCTTGCAACAACTTTTAACGTCCAATAATTCATTGTTAGACATTAAACGCGTACATGGAGTGAGGACAGAGGCACATATCGCCGCTTTATCCGGCCAGGGCTGTTGATGACTGTGAATCATAGATTCGGCACACTTGGATTATAAAATTTTTTTATTTTTATCTAAAATGGGAGAGCTGGACTTGGGTGATATGTGGTTTCAACAAACACGATGTCACACAGTATGAGGAACATTGGCCCAATTGAAGGATGAGTTCTCTAATAGTTTATTTCATAGTTGGGCCCGGTCAATTGGACGCACAGATCGTGCAATTTAACACTCTTGGAATTTTTTTTAAGGGTCACATCTATAGAGACATGCCCGCATAAGGCGATGCACTGGAAGCCAATTTAAAAAAAATTTTTCTCTAGTTGCCGGCTGATATGCTGAAGGGAGTGCAGCGAAATCGGACCCAACGTATGAATCATTTAAGGTGTCAACGTTAAAATAATATTATTTTCAAATATTGAGTCGTTCTAGAGACACAAATAAAGATTTCACTGATTCTCCAAATGTTATATTTTTCTGTTTCAAATAAAATCCAAAACTTCTTGAAAAATCACCCATTAAGTCGATTGTGAATAGTAACCCAAATTCAGTTGAGTTGCCAGTAGCAGCCTGGGATCAAATTAGCTCCTTCGCTTGTTTCAGACAAAACGCTACGATCAAGCCGATATAATTTAAGTGCTTTTGGTAACGGGTTTTGTGTTAAAACGATCGAAAGAACTGGATTTTTCTGGTTAGAAAAAAAAAATTAAATTAAAATCTTTTCCAACCGAACATTTATACTTGACATAAAATTATAGTTTTTGCGAAATATGTCGGTTGGCATTTCAAATTTAATTAACTGCCTTTTCCACGATGTCTCAAATTCTCGCACAGTGGGGTATTCAACACTAGAAGGTCGTGGTTCCATATTTGTCCCCCATAAAAACTTTGCATTTTAATCAAGATTCAAGAAAATTTTTTAACTTTCATTGTTGTTGGGTATTTATTAAATTTAAAATGTATTAAATTTCGTAATACGCAGATTTAATAAATAGAAATTAAATTTACTTAGAACGCCCGCTGGGTAATTTCTGTCCCATTGTTATTCCAAAATAATGGAAACAAAATTAGAATACCGAACAACATACCAAAAACGCAAGAAAAATTTTAAGTCGCTGCGCATTAATAATAAATCATTGCATTTTGGGGATTTTTAAAAATTCCTCTGGGAATTGTGGGGATCTCAGGTACAAGTTTCCTTGAGCCGAAAATTTTTCTAAATATATATCTTGTAGCACTTTTTTTAAAGATACTTTTTAAAAGTTTGATAGAAGTTTTTGCAGTCTCATCACTGCAACCAATACAATTAACTATTATAAAACTCGTCTGAGCTTAAAACAATTTAAAATTATTTAATTTCAATTTAAGGAATTAAAATCATCTACCAAAAATTAAATGAACTGGATATTATTGAATATTTCCAGTTGTTTCTTGTTTTCTCAATAAAATATTGTGCAGTTCTATACACTTTAAAAATGAATACATTCATTTGAAAATCCAAATTTATAGATTTTATTTTAATCTCGTTTTTTCGTATTTCTGTTTGTGTTTGTACTTGTACAAAGAAGATTCCATTGTGTTGCATTAAAAAAGAATAATAAATAATTGTCATGTTTGCTAACAATCCAGTGCATGGATAAAATATGCAAACAAAAATGTATTCATAACATTCATTTATGTTTGATGAGTGAACGTACAGTGGCGTGCAAAACAGTTGCAACTGGGGTCAGTGTTAGTCTTGTATTAGATTTATTGATGTTTTATTGGAAGCGCAAAATTTAAATTCATATAACGAAACTAAATACTTCCCTGAGACAAGAATTATTCGGTTATTCGCCTAATTTTAATATTATTTGCTAAGACAAGATGTATTCGGTTATTCGCTTAATTTTAATATGATTTTAATATTATTTGCTGATACAAGAATTATTCGGTTATTCTCTTGATTTTAATATTATTTGGTTAGACACGAATTATTCGGTTATTCGCTTAATTTTAATATCATTTTCTACGACAAGAATTTTTAGGTTATTCGCCTAATTTTAATATTATTTGCTGAGACAAGAATTATTCGGTTATTCTCTTGATTTTAATATTATTTTTTTAAATAAGAATTGTTCTGTTATGCGATTATTTTTAATGTTGTTCGTTGGTACAAGAACTATGCGGTTATTCGCTTAATTTTAATATTATTTGCTTACATAAGAATTATTCGGTTAGTCGTTTAGTTTGAATATCATTTTCTAAGACAAGAATTTTTCGGTTATTCTCCTGATTTTAATATTATTTGCTTAGATAAAAATTATTCGGTTAGTCGCTTAATTTGAATATCATTTTCTAAGACACGAATTATTCGGTTATTCGCCTAATTTTAATATTATTTGCTGAGACAAGAATTATTCGGTTATTCTCTTGATTTTAATATTATTTTTTTAAATAAGAATTGTTCTGTTATTCGATTATTTTTAATGTTATTTGTTGGTACAAGAACTATGCGGTTATTCGCTTAATTTTAATATTATTTGCTTAGATAAGAATTATTTGGTTAGTCGCTTAATTTGAATATCATTTTCTAAGACAAGAATTTTTCGGTTATTCTCCTGATTTTAATATTATTTGCTTAGATAAAAATTATTCGGTTAGTCGCTTAATTTGAATATCATTTTCTAAGACACGAATTATTCGGTTATTCGCCTAATTTTAATATTATTTGCTAAGACAAGAACTATTCGGTTATTCCCCTGATTTTAATATTATTTGCTGAGACAAGAAGTATTCGGTTATTCGCTTAATTTTAATATTATTTCTTACACAACCACCACAATTTTTTTACGGAAATCATTTTTAAAAATCGTACTTATCTTCGAACTTCTTCAGTGTGTCAAATTGAATTGGAAATATTTTGCCGAAAAAAATTGTTCAATCATTTGCTCGATAAAAATAAAACTGGAAAATAGTTCAGAATACTCTGTTAAGAAGTCATGAGATAAAAGTTGCTTAAATTAAAATTAAAATTGACTGCAAAAATACTAGAGCATGAACAGACACGCTTGTTTTAACCCTGGATTAAACTCATTTACTTTTTATCGTATAACTCTTTTATAATTCCTCAAATTTGTAGCGAATTTTACTTTAATTTGTATTTAATAAAATACTTAACTAAATATATATATATATATATATATATATATATATATATATATATACATATATATATATGTATATATATATATATATATATATATATATATATATATATATATGTATATATATATATTTAAAACTTCAAAAATTGTTCGGCTAAAATTATTTTTCAAAATTGTTCGTTGATTCTTCTATCAAGTGTTATCTTAATGCACATATATGAAGAGTAACCATCCAGGGTTAAAGAACTCTCCAAAAAGGCTCACGTGTTTTGTATCATTTCCTCTCGCCCAAAATATCACTTTATAGACGAGATCAGCATCTGAGCACGTAAATGATCACTTCAATTTCCTTATAAAGGAATCAAATAACCCTTAAATGTGATCGCACATCGTGGGTGGCGTATATCTCAATACTAAATGTTTTGACAATCACTTTGTCCACCGAGAATGTATGAAACACGTTGTATGTATGTGTGGAGTAACCATGCGAATGCTTGTTTGTATGCAATAGTTTTTCAAAACAATTGTATATCCCTGTGTGTGTGTGTGTGTGTGAGTATGCATGTAAACAACAACAAACAAAACAAAAACCCCAAATGAATATGAAATTTTATTCTGGTTCCAGTTAACATGTGTAAGTGTGTACGTGCGAATGCAAACATTTACACACACTATCCCACTTGCATAAATTTATATACGTTTAAAGCGGCTGCTATTGTTGCATTTATTTAAGTTGTTGTTTACAAAATTTATTGTGATACATTTTGATTATGCATAAATAGAGTAGATTTATTGTACTCAAACACCAGCGAAGACACTCTCCCACACACAAAACGCACAAGCACACTCGCATGCAGTTATATTGAAGGCACTACAGGGATGGGGTGTTCACTGTTATAGCACTTTCCCATAACTATTGGATTTACAATATATCACAGACACAATTTTAGTAATTTTATTTTATAATAAATATTTTTTATTGTTTAAAATTTAACATCGAAATTGCAGTTGGATATTCTGCTAAGACTTTGAGAAGGGCTCTATAAGCATCAAGGAGTTATTCAATGCCATACACATATATATATCGAAAGATTTAAAATTTCTAAGTCCCAATATTGGATATAACCAAAACTTTAATATCAAATCCACAAAAAAAATTTATCATCTCTATTCTGTACCAATTTGTCAAGCAGACAATATCATGAACAGGATATTTTCCCTCTTGTGGTACTACAATTGGTTACTTCCGCCGATCTTCGGATCCTCTTCATGTTCTGGGATAAAGCAAATGGCTATTAGAAATCGTTTAGTGTTCCATTTTCGTTTGTCCTGATGTGACTTTAGAAAATAGCTACAGAATAAGAGGGAGTTTTCACATAAAAGTTGAGATCTCATTAAAGTTGAAACCATTATTGGAAATATTAGATTAACTAACAAACAACTCATTGTCTTTAATTAAAATTTATTATATAGCAACATCCTTGATGTCGAAGGTGACCGTCTTAAATACATAACAGAAAAGTTAAAATAGATGGAGTTTTATTTCGACAATATACGCAACTTGAAGTTCTTAATTATCCCCTCAAGAGGTCTATTAAAAAATAGACTGAATCTAAAAATTTAATGGGCTGAGCGTACACTCAAACATAATACGTTTACATTTTCAACTCTATTTAGCATGTTTGTTTTGCTTGTGAGAGTCAAAATAGTTAGAAGTGCTTTGAGAGTTCGGCTACCGAAGAACTTAAATCGTATTTTGTATCAAAAAATCATATTGAGTATTTCTAAGCAGTTGTTCATACGACGATTGTAATCTTGGTCTGAAAAGTGTAAAGAAACACAATATATTTAAAGGAAGTCGGGATTATATATAAAACAACGCTCATCCTGCACACCGTAGCACACAACAGTCCAAGAAAGTAAAAGAAATCGTTATGGAAAACAGTCGAATAACTATTAGAGAAGCTTCCGGTGATGATCGTATATCGGCTGGCTCCTGTCATGCAACTTTTTCGAATATTAGCTGTCACATGGCAGAGCACTTCGTTACAAATATGATGGATTTTTATGAAAATATCGTCGCATGATGGCCAAAAACGCACCATTCACTGTATTTGTAACCTTGCGGCTGTTTCCCTCTGAAAGAACGGCGTTTTCCGAAGGTTAAGGACGTAAAAATTTAAACCCTGAGTGAGTTCAAGGACATATCAAAATACTTCGAGGATTAAAAGGTGGCCAACCTAAGTGTTATATATCGGGCGAATTATTTTGAAGAGGACAAATTGATATAGAAATAAATATGTTTTGAGGGAGAAAAAATCACTTTTATTTTTTAAACGGACCTCGTACGATTTTCAGCAATTTTTCCATTTCTAGATAATTTTTAATGGCGTTTTCTTTTCTAGAAAACATGTAACATTTTTTACCTACTGTCTAAAAAGTGGCGGTTTGGAAAAGTTTTACAACAGAAATTATTTTCCTTGAGGGATGTTGGATTCATTTCTAATAAATTTGTTATTTTGAAATGGCAAAATGTTGCCATTTTCTCACAAAAAGTGTGAAAATTTTTGCATTATTTTCTAGAAAAGATATCAACATAAGATTCGAGGCATTCCATATATGTACAACAAAGTACACTTGCAGCAGATTAATGACATCGTCTAGATGCATTCAGTATTCTTCAACATATTTACTAAACTGAATACAGTAAAAAACCACCAACGTTCTGTCATAAATATTCCCTACAAGTTTCTCTTATATATAAAAGTATCTCGAATTTCGTACGCCAGCGTGTCCATCCCTGAGATACTCGCATCATAATTTTGCTCGCACACCACCACTCGTTACACTTTGAGATTGCAAATGCCGCTAAATAATTATTAATAATGACAATAAGAACAGAGAATATTTCCAACGCAATAAAAATGACAACTACTTGCAACAACAACAACAATGAAAACACAAAGACAATAAGAAGAAAGAAAGAGATGCCAAAACAAAGTGGACAAACCGTAATCTCCAGTAAGACCCCACAGTCTGCAACATCAACAAGCCCAAATCCGCAAATACTTGTTTATCTAAAGAATCGCACGGCATTATTTTTTAATGCAACGCATATAAAATGAGTATTTGCAGGAAAGGAAAACAACTAAAAACAATAACAATAACAAGTAGAAAATGTGCATAAAAAACGTGGCGTTTTTATTTTTAGATAAACGCCGAATTGTAAGACGCAACAAATTATCTCGTATCTCCTCTTGCCATGGATGTTGATGTGGGCATTTTTTTATTTCTTTTTCTATTTTTTTCTATTTTTTATTTTTTTTTTTATTGGAAAAGTCAACCAAATAGTTATTGAAATTATACAAAATTACAGTCTATTTAGGCTAAAGGGACGGCTGAACAGGCAGCCAAAATATTGTGCTACTCACTGTGGAAATAAACAAAATTGTTTCAAAGATAAGCTTTTCGTTTAATCACCATAATATTCGCACACACATGCAAACAGGGTCTTGAACATAAGTAAATATTTTTATGGGCATATGTGTGTGTGTGTGTGCGTGTGTATTATGTATTTATGTGTGTGTTCATCTGAGTTTGAAGCATCGCGCACTGTGGGATGGTGCTGAGAAGGTTTAAGAAACTGAACCTGACTTAAGAATTATAAAATTAGAGCACAACTGTCTAACCTCTTTCAGCTCATGGGCGAAGCACAGTGGAACCGACGGGAGGAATGTGAATATTTTTTTATATTAATTTATAAAAAACAAATACTGATGTGGATGCACATAGACATAAACACACACATGACTGCAAACATACACACGTGTTTATTTACTTGTGCGTGCGTATTCTAAAGTCTGCCACACAGTGGGTGCGAAAGTAAATATATTCATGTATTAAAATCTTATGTTATTCAGTCAACTTATTTTTCTTCCTAAAAGTGTGACACCAAAATTTTTCCATGCCTTAAGATTTACTTCACACAACAATTAAATAGAAAATGAAAATTTTCAGTACAAAATTTAATTTCACCTTCAAACGGTCTTAATAGTTTTGCCAGAAAGCCTGACGATTTCATTGTCAGAACGCCATGAGCAAGGAGCTGCAGTTTGTGACAATATTTTGTGTCAAAAGCTGCCGATATGAGTGTGACCTAAATGTGCTGAAATGTATTGCCTTTTTTATGTTCTTTTCAAGTACTTATATCTGTCACTTCGGCCTTTTACTGCCTTTAAAGTATATATTATTCACTACTTCTGAGATATTTCGAAAGTTTTGAAGTTATTTTCTGGAACAAGTCGTTGAATAATGTAGTTACGAGGTCTGTTCAAAGAGTAAGATGCAATTTCATATAATTTTATATATGATTTTATTCATTAATTTTGATGTAGTTCCCTTCTACTTGAGTATAAATGAAACTAAAGCTGGTCCTAAGTAAAATTGGAACAAAAATTCAGAAATTTGAATAACAAGAATATAACCAAACGGCACCACTGGTATATACGACGTGCTACCATGGGTTTGATACTCTTCTCCTATAATATTTAATTATAAAATTTATTTTTATATATAAAAACTATTATAGCATTCAACTAAGTCTCCTAAAAATCGATGGTAATAAGCAAATATGCACATGAGTGCTTAAAATAAGACTGTAGCGGCTTTCGGAAACAGCTGTTATGCTGGGTTAGTTAAATAATCAAATCAGTACTGATTTTCTGTGTTACTTGAGAATATTTATCATGGCTAACTGAATTAAAAACTTCTGTTACGAATATTAGCCCATCGGTTTTAGTTGAATTATGAATAAGACAGTTAATATGTATATATATTTTATGGTTTTAATATATATTTTATTTTAATCCTTGCATGACTCATATATTATGTTTTCATTTAATTCAAAATATATCAAATAATTATATAAAAAACAATAGAAATACAATTGCAAATCATATTTTAGTTCTAGCAAAATACATTTTATAGAAAAATACTTTGTTTAGCCGCCTACACCACAGTGCGGCATTGTACGTTGTCAACAAAATATTGATGGAACAAAAACAAACATCACACACATTCAATGTAGGCACGTTGTGAGTGCGCTTGTGTGTTTTTAAATGTATGGATGGATGGCCATATAACTGATAAGACTGGAATATGAAATACAACAACAATAAATATGTATAATAAATACAACACAATTCTGGTATCATTAACAAACACATAAACACACATGCATCGGTATATCAGCCTGCCGATCTTCCTTAAGTTCTTTAGGAAAAATTCTAACAAATAATATGTTGGCTCAACAATTGTGTGCATGTCCATGCTGGTGATTGTATGTGTGTGTGTGTGTGTGTGTGTGTGTGCGGGTACATAGTAAAACGTAGAGCTAAACTTAACTTAATTAAAGACTTACCGATTTGAAAGCGATTAAAAGCTGAATAGACCTTTAGCTCTTTGCGTGTGTGTGTGTGTTTGATTATTTATTTTTATTTTCAATTTAAACTCTTGAATAAATTGCGTTTTTATTTAGCAAAAGAATTGTATTTGCAGCGGCGACAGTTTACAAAATAGTGCACCCTCACATGTGCACTGCTGCCTACATATACGAGTATTATAACGCTTGTTGCAAATGGTGTAGAAAGCACTTCCGTTCTCCGTTTGATTACGTTACGTTAGTTTAATCAAACAAGTCAAAAGCGTACACACACACATACATCCACAACAAAACTTTTCGCTGGCTTAAGCTGATATAAATTGATTTACTATTTTACCGTTACAACTCTTTTCACACACATAAATTTTACGTCTTCCTCTGCTCGTAAATAAATCGTTGTTGTAATACTTTAACCAGAAAAAATAAAATTCTATAAAAACGCGCGCTTCTGTTATTCACTTTTTTTATTTAAGCAGGTGCATTCACTACAAACATACAAACAGGAGTACATAAATTTATGTACTTCAATAAAAGCTGGTAAATTTTTATCTGTGCTTGTATGTGTAGCGTGAATTTTACTATTTCGTATTGTCTTGGCTACTGAAGAGCTTCCCGCACTATTCCCATAATATTCCTTTTTAAATTCTTTTTTTTTTCAATGATTTTCTGTTACAATAATTTCTTCTTGTCACTTGTTCCCATAAATATGTATTTCACTTCGATTTGAATAGCTAAACAACCGTTATGTGTGGCAGCTCGAACTCAACTGAATTTACTGTTTAGCTTCCATTTACTTTCAACCATTTAGCCGAACGTCAGACAATTTATACGAACAGCATCCACAAACAACAGACAAACTGAAAGAATCTTTTTAATTGTTTTTCTTGTTGTCGTTGGTGTTGTCTTCTTCTTCTTCTTCTTTTTATTTTCCTCAACGCTTGGATTGCAAATACAGCAACAACAACAAAAATATATAACAAAAAATCGGAGACAGAAATGTTGCTGGTTGTTGTTGTGCACATCAATTCGTAGTTGTAGTTATTGTTGCTGTTGAGGATGATGTTGCTGTTACATTTATTGCTTTCTTTCTCATCACAACAATATGAACACACACACACACACACACACATGCATGTATGTGGGCATGTTGACTTGTAAAATATTACAGTGGTTTTTATTCAACACGAAGTTCGAGCAGATTTTTTTCTAATAATTCTTTTGTTTGATATATTTCTGCAACAGTGGGGGGGGGGGGGGGGTGGGTGCTTTTAGCTTTGGAATTATAATGATGGTTATTTAATATAATATATTATATTAGCTCTGCTAGAAAATCTTGTATCAATGCATGCGAGGCCTGTTCAACAAATAACATGGGTTTCTCTATATATTTATTGAAAAATTACCGGCGCCCTTTTTTGCATATATTTTATTAATTAATTTGTAAAGCATATTACTTATAAATAACTAAATATACACTTTGCCGCTTCAAGGCACTTCTGTCATAGTTTTGTTCCAGTCCTCGAAGCATTTCTGATATGATCTTTTTTTTAGTCTGTCCTTGGGTTCTCTCAGCGTTTCCGTTCTTATCGAACGGGAGAAAAATATTGAGGTGAACACTGCGGCAGAGGCATTTGTACGACATTGTTTTTGTTATTTGTTTTCAGATTATAGAAATTTCACTGCGAAAGAAAAATTCGGGAAAAATTGCATGACATGAGCCAACCGATATCCTCAGAAATTTTTCAAATAGTGATTCGACCATTCCCTACAAAAGTATAAACAAGTTGCCATCTCAACTGGCAGAGAAAATTGAATATAAATCGTCTGATATAAGAAATGTCTCAAATCGGTGTATTTTAGTTAGGGCGAGGAGCAAAGAGTTCTAGGTACATTTCAATACACATTGACGTACCAGCTGAAAAGATGAAAGCAACGAGAACCTCGTTGTCGGATATATTATATGCGTCGTTTGCTCACCGTTTTATTTTGTTTGAGTTTATATTTCTGATTTCATTGGTTTCATCTATAGAATTTTAATTAAATTTAATTTACAATTAATCACTACAACAATATGATAATTAATCAAAACAAAGCAAATATCTTACTGATGACTTTGCGTTAACGCAGACGGAATGTGACGAGGCTCATAAGAAAATCTGTATTCAACTTAATTTGTCAGTTAAAAAGGGCCGATTTATAATGCCTGACGGATTTCAGTTGTCTCGGCCATTCGATATGCATGAATCTATTGTACAATTTTATAAGCACGTATGAATACTTTCGCACACTCTCGATCAATAGGTTAGAGCCACATAATATTCTGATGAACCACATGTTTATGTTCCTTTTCTATTAACATTAAAAATTAATATATTTAAAGGAAAACACAACACGACTTTCAAGAGCACCTGAAAGTCAGTACTTATAATATTCCCTTTGCATCACTCGCCTAATAACTATTCAACTTATCCATCAGACTTGCATTGTCTAAACACAGATGAAGCGATTCTACTCATCTGATTGAGAGATGATATTTAAGTTACAAAAGAACCAAAAACTACAGTGGACTTTCAGTAGTACGCACTCTCTCGTTGATTCAAATTCCCAATAGCACAGAAGGCAATTTTTTGCACTGGCGGTACTGTGGTACGAATAAACATTTTTTTACTACTCGATAATATTGTAGGCTCTTTGAGGTTTTTTTCTGCAGTTGCTAAACAAATCTCCTATTGCGTTAACCAGAAGCTGCGACTTTTGGCTGCAATATGTGCCCATCAAACTTTAAAAAACGGTTCTGTACAAGACTCCGAAGGGAGCTTGTAGCTTCATTCGCAAATAAATTCGCTGATTTTGTTCATTTGGATTAATATGATATATATAATCCAACGTTGTCACCTTCTAATTATTGCCTCCGGCGTAATAGTTTAAAAAAATCGCTAATAGAAAGATGACCATATATCAATCGCGCTCACTTAGCAACATTGTTGTTGAAAAGAAAATGCGGTGGTAGTCGAATTGAACTATTTTTAGACCTTCTTAATAAAATATATTTTATATAAACTTTGAGAATAAAGAAATTCAATTGCAACGAACCTAAATCGTAATGTCACACAAATGTGAAACTCCCAACTGTGGGAAAGAGGCTACACTACAATGCCCAACGTGTTTGAAATGGGGCATACCGGGTTCTTATTTCTGTTCACAGTCCTGTTTTAAGGGATTTTGGAAAGAGCACAAGCTGATTCATTCTTTGGCAGGTAAATTCAAAATGAGATTAAAAGTGAAACTGATTCCCAGCAAGTGAGTTTTTGAATTAAAGGTGGTGCTGCCAAACCAAATCAGTCCAACGAAGAGTGTGGTTATAATCCGTGGCCATTTTACCGATTCACCGGTGCACTAAGACCCTATGAAAAGACACCGAAACGACAAGTCCCTAAAAGTATAGAACGTCCAGATTATGCTGATCATCCTCAGGGAAGGGCTGCTTCTGAAGAAGCCATGAGGGGTAATACTTCTATAAAAGTTTTAGACGATGAAGAAATTGAGGCCATGCGCGTAGCTGGTCGTTTGGGCCGAGAGTGCTTAGATGAAGCTGCGAAAGCAGTGGATGTAGGAGTCACTACAGATGAACTTGATCATTTGGTGCATGAGGCTGCAATTGAAAGGGACTGCTATCCTTCGCCCTTAAACTATTACAATTTTCCAAAATCATGTTGCACTTCTGTAAATGAGGTCATTTGTCACGGTATACCAGACCTACGACCTCTTAGGGATGGCGATATTTGTAATATAGATGTTACAGTGTATCACCATGGATTTCATGGTGATTTGAATGAAACATTCTTGGTTGGGAATGTTGCAGAAAAGCATAAGAAATTGGTGCGCGTAACTTATGAAGCCTTATCAAAAGCTATTGAATTGGTAAGACCCGGAGTCAAATACCGTGAAATTGGCAATGTTATACAGAAATATGTAGCACCACATGGTTTCAGTGTAGTTAAAAGCTATTGCGGTCATGGTATACACAGATTATTCCACACTGCCCCCAATGTGCCTCATTATGCCAGTAAGTGGTTTGTTATTAATTCAATATATTAAAGTGAAACTAAAAATTGTTATATATTAGAAAATTCGGCTGTGGGTGTTATGAAAGCAGGTCACTGCTTTACTATTGAGCCCATGATATCAGAAGGTGTGGCTAAAGCCGAACAGTGGCCAGATGATTGGACTGGTGTTACAGCTGATGGCTTATATTCTGCACAATTTGAGCAGACTTTGCTTGTTACAGATACTGGTTGTGACATCTTGACAAAGCGCCGAGAGAATGATGGCAAGCCTTGGTTTATGGATAAAATGTTATAAGTAGTTTGCCCAAGGTCTCTTAATAGACCTGAAAAGGTGTTGCTTTTACTCTTTAAATATTGCTTGTTTTTGAAATATGATCCCTTTTGTTTATACAGAATTTTGTATTAGATATTTATATTCCATAAAAAGTTACAAGAAAATTAATTCATAAAGCAGTCGTTTTCACTTTGCAAAATGGTTTTTGTTTTAATTTGTTTGATGTTAAATGGGTCAATGAAATGCAGTGATATAACGCAACAATGCGTTTTTAATTCATCACTACAAGTATGGCCAAGTCCACTGCCGACGGCGCAATATTAAATGGCGTTGACATCCACAACAAAAACAAAAATTGTCTAGTTTACTCTTATGGGTTTTATTTTATAATTTATGAATATCTAACTTAAACTAAACACGTGCACACAATTATTTTTCCAAGGGAGCATAATTCAGCAATTTTTCAATCAAATCAACATGACCCAAGAGCATACGTCGGCAACAATACCTTTTCAAACCCAATGCGTCCAAAGCATCTCTATAACAAGAAATATTAGTTAGCTGAAACACATTTTCTTTCAAAATGCTTTATTTACCCTTCTGTGTACTCGGCTTGTAGTAAACCCAGATAGGACTCCCACTTGTTGCCAATAACTTTGCCACATGTAAAACAGCGTATAGGAATAATCATTTTATATTTATTTGTATAAAAATTCGAAAAATTTTGTTGAAAGCGTGTGTCCAAAGCAAAACTGCAAAGCGAAATGAAATGTCATAACAAAGAAATGTCATTCTTTGTCTCACCCTTTGTTCAGTGTGTAGAAACGCCTTCAATGAACTGATGATGCCAGATATACTAGGAATCAGATATTACCATTACTGTAACAGTTTTATTTATTGTGAATTAAAATATTTCTCTGTCCGCAGTATATATGATCACATACAAAATCATGGTGGGTAAGAAATTTAAAATAGTGCGGACCAAAATTGATCACAAGATTAATTTCGGATATATCCGCGCTGTATATAAGAATTTAAATTCTAACCAGCCAGTTGTGTAAAATTATGCTCTTAAAAGCGGTTGTTAGCAATAAGTATGGCATGGTAATTAAAAAATTGACAACAGCAACAAATTGCGCGCTTTCAGTGGGTGGTTCGGCATACACCAGAAAAGTTTTTGTTAAAACCGTTTGGTTCCCGCGAGTGTATAAAGAAGTGGTTAAAAGTTTATTATACAAATAAATAAATAATATTAAGTTTATTTTTCCTAAGAACAAAATTATAGTTATAAAAAAATTTGGTCAGAAAGCAATTTGCAAAAATAATACATATATTTCAAGCTTTACTCCGCTTCATTTGATACTGCTTTTTGTCGCCGTTGTTGATTTTCATTGGAGACTTCAACTGAGGAGAAGACTTCATACAACTCATCTTGTGGCTGATCTGTTTCAACACCTTCCGTGTTTTCAGAATCATCAATGATGGTGCCTTTTGATATATTGTCGGACCGTTTTTGCAATCGTGCCTGTGGGTATAAGAAAAGAAATTAAATCTTGTTGATTCAGGTTAAGAAATCAGAGTTTCTTACTTCTTCTTCGTCCGGGACAAATATTCTGAGCGGTGTATCAGCACCCAATTGCTGATGTACTAATCGTTGATGCTCCTCAAAAGCAGCAGCTACAGGATCGTTTTGTTGTTTTTGTGGGGGTCTTCTGGGCTGTTGCACTAGAGCCTGATGTTGGGGTTGTTGCGAAGCATATTGCTGCTGTTGTTGGAACTGTTGTTGCTGTTGGTGCTGTTGCTGGATCTGTTGCAATTGTTCGTATTCCGCTTGTTGTTGTTGTTGCAACTGTTGCTGTTGTTGCTGAGCTTGCAGTTGTTGTTCATATTGTTGTCTTTGGGACTGGGCTTGCTCTTCCTCAGCATAAGCCTGCAATAATTGTGAAGAATCTTGATGGGCATTGCCATAATAGTTAGAAACATCAAAACCTGCCTCGGTTGCCCCTGCAATAGATGACTGTGGAGTTACAAAGTTTTGCAAATGAAAAGGTGCTGTTTCGATCGATTGTTCTTCATCCAGAGAAGGAGCAGCGATCAAGGGTGCAAAATGTGGTGTTACATCCAAAACCGGGTGTATATTATTGTAAGGATCTTTAGCCGCTTGCAATATTTGACCGTTGGTGGCCACTTGCTGGGTTAAATCGGCATTAACGTAACCAGCTTCAACTACTGGTAGGGCTGGGACCGCAACGGCTGGCTTAAATAATTGTTGTTTATGATGGGTGTAGAGATTATTCGACTGTTGTACCAAGTAGGTGGGATTGTAAATGGGAATGTGGGCGGCAGCTGGAATGGCTGTAAAAGGTTGAGTATATTGTATGGGATAGATTTCTGGAGATATTTGTTGGGCACTTTGGGCGCCAACAATTTGCACTAGCGGCTGTGCCACTGGCAAGTGATTGCTTTGTATGTCACTGGGCAAAGGTTTGCCGTTGCTTGGTGTATTGAATGGTTCAGTGGCTGGACGCACGGGCTTAGACGGCAATGAAGGATCTGGATCAGGGGCAATGAGTTTTTCAGATCCTGACAAGGGATCGACAAACGTATGGTCGTTAGTGCTTTCTTCATTTACTTGGTAGTTGTTCTTGTCCTGATGATAAACTTGCGGTTTTGGGGAAGAGGGTGGCAGGTAGTTCTCTTCTGGATGTAAATGATTGTCTTGTATAGACAAGTTAGGAGCAGGTATTGTATGAATAGGTGCAAAGTGATCGGAGATAAAATCAATGTGATAATTCGACTTAAAAATATGAAAAAGAGAAAAGAAATTAAATCAAATTGTAGTTAACAAGAGATAATTTAACTTTTCAATATATACCGGTAAATTGTGCAATTCTCCGCTGAAGGACTGTGTTGGTACACTTGGTATTTCATATTTAAAGGGCACATCGTAACTAGTGGCAGGCTTGTGAATAGGTGTCAGCTTGGTTTTCGTATTCGTTAGTTTTAAAGGTTTTCGTTGGAAGCTTGGGGTTTTCAAATAGCTCGCTGCTGCGGGTGTTAACTTAAGTGGCCTCTGTTGAGCTCTTAGATGTGTAGCACCAGCATTGATATGATGGTGTACATGAGAATGTGGCAAATGATAAGGATGCACATGCGTATAAGCGTGTGCGAGCCCATGTTTGTGGGCATGTGTATGTGCATGTGAATGAGGTCGTCCTTTTAAAATCAATGGAACTGGCTGATCACTACGAATTTGTACAACTAAAGTTTTCTGTTTGCTATTTGGTCCGCGGGCAAAGGCCACTTGCTTGGAGCTTTTAGGTGCATTGTATATGTAGGGTGCGGGCTCTCCCAAGGCCACAGCCATTAGTGAAAAGAGTACGAGGTTGAGATAAAAGGGCTATAAAGAATAAAATGTCAAAAATAAAAATAAAATCAAATAGATGAAATAAAATATTTGCTAGTGAAATATAAAAATATAATAGAATTATATGCAAAAAAGAAAGAAAAAAATAATAAAGAAGTGAAAATGTGATTCATGAGAATATAATGGAAAAATATGTAAATAATTATAATTTGAATTGGTGCGTTATTAATTTGAATTCTAAAAGAATTCCAGGGAGTAAATTAGCGTCTTGAATGTGAGTACAATTTAATACACACATACATACATATTATGTACATACATTTGCACGATATAAAATATAGTTTATTGTTATATTTTGATGTTTATAACCATGTATTACGAATTTTCGTTACTATAGCGTCAGTATTTAATAAAATTTCAGGCTATAAATTTTCGATAATATGAATCTTGTGGAAAAATAGTTGTTTCTCGTTAATTTTTTCTTTTATTATCAGGAATGTTTAAAACTTTAGTTAGTGTTATTTAATTGCAAGGGGTCTTGCAGTGTAACGCAAATTAAAAGAAATGAATTTTCTTATATTATCAATAATCTAGTATGTGGTGAAGTATGATTTAGATACAAAAACGATTTGAATGCGAGAAAGGATTTGATGGGTTTGCTAAAGCCGTTTTCTCCAAAAACTTTAAATTAATTTTAAAAAGGTTTTTTTTATCCTTTCTACTAAATTCCCTTCACAGTTCCATTCTTTTGTTTATATATAATTCTTTAATGAGCTTTTTAAAAGTAAACATTTAAATTAATTGTCGATCTCGTTCGGAATGCATCACACATCTTCAAAGCAATCGCTTTGAAATCGATTTGAACAATCGTTTTTCATCACATACCGGAATAAGAATGTATTTTGTGCAATTATTTTTATTAAATGATTTGTTTTTAGGGATATTAATTTACTAAGTTGGAAATTATATAACGGGCTCCCTAGTTAAAACCTGCCATCGGCGATTGTCCTTCTCTCCATCTATTCTCTGCAATTTCTTTGTGTGATTCGTTTATCGTTAATACGCATTTCATAATCCTGTTTCTTTACTTGTATATTAATTGTGGTGACGTGTTAAAGATTTTAATAGGATTAAATGTCCATTTCACATTAACAACTTTCGATAATCTTGACCACTTGTATTTATTGTTTTAGCAAGAAATTACTGAAACATTAAAGTTGCTATTTATCACTTTCTATAACAGAAATATTTGAAGTCTTATTTGTTGACAATTTAAATGTTCAGGCGTACATGCAGGTAAATGTGTGCAATAGTAATATAATTAATAATTTAACAACTTAGTTCTTTTTTACTTTTCTTTTCCTTCTGTTTATTATTTTTGTAATACTTTAATATTAACCACTTTCTAAAGGCCATAATAGACAAGTTTTTAAATATTTATTTGTATTTCCAGCAAAAGATGTACATATAAAATCTATAAAAACATAAACAGAAACAATGCATTGTCGGTAATTAAATCAATAAATTTCTTGATTACGGCAAACACACTCTCGTATACGAGTACAAGTGAATTCATTCAGAAACGAAATCATGTTTATTTACAACTTCTGCACATTAAATCACGTTTTCATTGTTAATTGTTGTCTTAACCATTGTACGAACCAACTATAATGTGTGTTGCCTTAAAGACGTGCATTTTTTTCTTACTTGTATGAACATTGATTTTTTGGTCAGTTTGCTTGTGTTTTAGGAATTCACTCAAGTCAACTGAAATCAAAACTCAACGTAGCAAAATGTCTTGTCTGCTTATGGCAAAGTCTGTTAAACTGTCAAGTGCACGTAAACGAGGATTAACTACCTGTTTTATGTGTTTCACTAAATTTGCGGCTGCTCGTAACTCTTACACTGTTAACACTTTTACTTTAAAATCAATCTTGTAGAGTTTTTGGTTGTGGCTGTCACCAGTCATTCAGTTAGTCAATGTGTTGAAGAAATTTCAGTTACACTTCCTTAGGAAATTTGAGCATTTGGTGTAGTTTGAAAACGTGACTGCAGTTTTTAAATTGGCCCCAACTGTTATGGCTTTTGGGCGAAATTTCGATATTACAAATATTTTATAAAACTTTTTAGGTATTTTTGGGAAAAAAAGTTTCCCCCAAAATTTGTATTGATTATTTTATTGTTGTGGTGAAGAGGAGGAGTTAAATAGGAAATATTTTAAATATTCACAATTTCATATATGTAATTAAATTAAAATTTAATTGTTCCAGTCAAACGCTTAGCTGTTTTCGATTTAATATGTTATTTTGGACAATCGGCTTGTTATTATTTATGCATTCATAAGCAATTTTCAAGCAATTTTTTTCAAATTGTAACTTCAAGAAAAGAAAAGAGCTTAAAGCTTTAATAATAAATACCTCCATCTATTAATTTATTCACATATCCATTACGTTGGCTTAGAGTCTCACAAACATATTAATTCGATATATAAACAATAAATGGTTAGATCGTCTGTTTTCTTATGATTTATTTAGTTTGTTATGACCAACTATTGCGTGAGTTATTTTAACTTTACAATTTGCTAGATAATGTACTTGCTTGCTGGCTCATGCATCAGTGAATAAGTTCACTTACTGCATTAATTGGTGCACGTAATCATATAGTCTTTAAAACAAATGGTTGGTATTGAAAATTATTTTTATTTTCTACTTCAAATACAAACTTAAACAAAAGTCATATATTTTTATATATTTTGGTTTTGAAAGAGTTTTTATGACCGTAATTGTAGCAAATAGATATTTGACATGAAAAATACTTAAATGGTATCCAGCTAAGCGCTAAACTGATTGCTAGAGTTATCAAATTAACGAAATAAATATTTTTTCCTCATTAAACATCATGATATATTTAGTTTTCAATTTAAATCTGAAAGTTTACTTTGAAGAATAAAAGTTTTTATGAAAGAAATTTTAAAAAATAATAACGAAAACGGAAAATTTCTTATTTATTCTGAATTCTATGAGGAAGAAGAAACTTTTTTAATTATTACAAATTAGAAAAAATTGTAGAATATAAATTTTTCAATATTGTGCAGGCAAAGCGATAATGACAGCCGTAACAGAGTGTTCCATAATATTGTGCAGTACAAATTAAATAGGATTAGTATTCTTACAATAGTTTCAAGAATTTCACGCCACAAAAGAATATATTTTCAGTAAAAATATTTCATGAATTTGTAAATATTATTTAATAAAAGGATGTCAGCTAAAGTATTTAATATTAAGATTATGAAGTCTATGATACCGGTTTAGCCATGAATATATCTTTGAATTTTGTTAATTTTCGTTAGTGATGGCTACAGAAAATTATCTATCTTCTCGTTTTTCTTCATCTCCTTTCGTAGATAGTATTCATACCCTAATAAGTAACGTTGCAATTACAAACAAAAATTGGGCCACACGTTTTTGTGGCACACTTTTTACTGTCTTATCATCCACCGATTTTCATGAAAAATATATTATTTAAAAGGCATTTTTATGCAGATATTCACAACGAGAATACTTTTTCCCAAATTCTTAGCCCTCAAGTGTTAAAATGGTATTTTAAATTGCCTTGAAATGCATCAACAATAAATTTATTCTACACCCCCAACATTTTTGTATTCGTTTGTAAGAATTAAGCCATATTTTTGAAACGAAATAAAAATATTATATAAATTATATAAAATATAATTATATTTTTATAAAATATAATTTTTATTAATGTTTTGCTTATAATTTTAAAAAAGTATTTCTATTGTAAATAAGTTCAGGAAGATACCTATTAAGTCTTTTCAGTTTAGTCAATATTGTTGAATGACAAGAAAGTTTAAAGTGTACCACGAAAATGTGTGGCGTAGTTATAAGTAAGATTTTTTACATTTTCATTTTCCCAAATGGTGCTGCATGAGAAACGGCTAAATATGGAACATGTCTTACTCTCATCTTTTGTTGAAAGTGAGATGCTTCTTCATTTAAAAGCCTTTTGAAATTATTTTACAACAAAAAGAAAGTTTTTAATCTCTACTTTTTGCGAAAAGAAATTAAAGAAAAATTTATTTACAAATAAGAGAGTTGTTAACATTAATTAATGCAATAAATTTTTAATAAAGGGCCAAACAGATTATACAAACGCCATTATTTTACTTGACAGGCGGCATACAGAGCAATCTAAAATTATATATATTCTCTGCCATACTGAATGACTCGCTGCGGTTTCTTTTACTTAAAAGACTGTTTTTTCTTCATTTAAAAATAAATAGCAAGCGAAATGCGTCCCAAAACGCGTCATTTTAATTCATCTGAAATCAGAAAATAATGAGAAGTCTATGCAATCTGCGTTAAATTCAATTGAAATTAATAGTCTGATAGTTGTAGTGTATGATACATTCAGAAAGATATGATAAATACTTCAGGGGTAAAGGGAAAATCAGCTTTCATATAATTATCCAACTTCGACATCAAAACGGAACCGCACTGTTTTCAGAGCTCGCTACACTTACAGTATCAGTAGTCATGTGAAATTATCGCCACACTTAAATGACTTAGTTGAAGGTGAGAATAGTTTTTATATATAGAAATATTATGTGGAAATAGCATATGAGAAGTGTTGCAATGCTTAACTGATATCGACGCATAGTAAAGCCTTCTGCCAGCGTTGTATGTTTGACAAGCCGCTAGTGTGGTGTATATGAGCCTTGATTATACTATAAAAAGGCCATCATCTTGCCAGGGTAATAAGAAAACTTTATTGCCTATTTAGAACGCAAAAATTTTTGGCTTAAAAGAGAACGCGGTAGTTTTACTATATCAAACGTTTTAAACGTTTAAGGAACACCTGAAGACTTGAATAGTTTTATTAGTCTCAGAATTATTATTTAGGCTTCGATATAATTTTTAATTATTAATATCAGCAGAACGAAAAGCAACACCTTGTAAAGTGGTAACATTCAAGAAAGAACACTGATGAGAGGGCGTGCTGGCCCCGAAATCACTACCGATCCGTTCCTGCTAGTACGATGATTAAAGCAAATATTTTTTATTCTTAATAAAAATTAAAAATAGTTTGTGGACTTCAACTTGCACTTAAACAATGATTTTCAGCGTAATAATTAATTAACCCTAAAGTAGGAATAATAAAATTCGCTCAAAAGTATTTTATTAAATTCTTATTTTAGCCAATTTGGTTTTTTATTGCAATTTAAATGTGTGATAATTTATCTAGGTTACAGCGATAATACAGAAAAAAATAATAATAAAAGCACACATGAGTTGTAGCATGTCCTTTTGGTATCCTTTTTTTATACAAACCGTTACACTACCCTCCCATAAAATAAAATATCTCTGGGAACAAAATTGGTTCTAAAAGCACTTTTATGTTGATTTCTTTCCTAGAAAAGAAGGCAACATTTTTAACACTTTTTAATAGAAAATGGCAAAATTTTGTAATTTGAAGAAAAGGAATATCTTATAAATTAAACCAGCATCTCTTACGAAAAATGAAACGTGAAAAAATGTCACACGTTTTCCAGAAACGCCATTAGAAACTATTTTCTTCCACGTAGTTTTTTGTAATTTTTTCAAATAATTTCTTTTAATCCATCAATAATTTAGCCCCCATTTTAATTCTTTTCTATTTCAATTGTGAAAAGTGTGCGAAACGCACAAAATTCAAAATAACTCCATTGTCTTTTACACGCACTCATTTTCATTTTCCATCACTAATTAATTGTATTATATTTTCGCTACTTTTTTTTATTAACAATATCAAGTGAAAACTTGGCATTTCAAAAGAATTTCACTTGAATCGAAATAATTTCATTCCAATTCACGACTTTCATTTTACGCACTTACCTTCATTGCGTTTTTGGCTTGAGTCTAATTAAAACTAAATTTGCGCTAAATAATATTGTCAAGTTTAAAGTTGTTTAGAAGGATATAATTTTTATTTTATTTTCACTTAAGCGCTAGAAGTGCGAACTGTAGAACGAATTGAATGAAAACGCGCACACTTTTAATCCAGCAACAAGTAAAGGAATATCAAAATGGCTATTAAATATACAATAACATCAACAAGCCTCATGTCATTTGTTGTAATAATTCGTATTAAAAAAAATCAAGAAAAGAAATAAAAATTAATATAAAAATATTAAATAGAAATTTCGCAACGTTTTAATAGTTTTCTTTTGTTCGTTTGCAACTCCGACGACCAACAGTTTTTTAAGAAATTTCAAAGTCAACTGAAAGAAATATTAACAGCAGAATACAGCAAAACCCCTCGACAATAATAATAATGAAAACTGTAATGAAATTGTTGATTGAAAAAAAAAATTAAAATAATTAAAATAAATAAAGCGAATAGTGATAGCAAAAGCTGTTTTGATAATAACAACAATAAAAGTTGTTGTAATTTGGCAGCGTCTGCTTTTAAACCGGCCTCACCATGTCACTCATATGCAAACATGCCACAACTGCTCAAAAATCGAACGCGCCATTAGAAATTCAACAGCGCACTCTCTCTTTCAAAACGGTCTTTCGTTACATGTGACGCAGAGATGCAACTCATTCACGTTATTAACGTGACTCGATTGCGATGGTGTGAAACTTTTGATTTGCAAGAAATAAGAGAAAATTAGTACCCGCTTAATTATGCAACCTGCACAGCAGAGTAGCTGTTTTCGAATACCGCTGCACTTCTGTCATCAGTACTCTAAATCATGTGTAACATTGTTTGTCATTATTTGTGAGTTGGCTCAACTGAATGTGATGGAATCTGTTTTTATTTATAAAAATTTTATTAGAAAATAGCATACGAGAAGTGTATTAACGATAAATTTCACTCACGCCATTGACGTGACTCGATTACGATGGAGTGAAACTTTTGACTTGCAAAAAATAACACAAAGTTAACACCAGTTTAATTATGCAACCTGCACAGCAGAATAGCTGTTTTCAAATGCCGCTGCACTTCTATCATCAATACTCTAAATCATGTGTAACATTGCTTGTCATTTTTCACTCACGCCATTGACGTGACTCGATTACGATGCACGGAAACTTTTGACTTGTGAGAAATAAGAGAAAATCAGCACCATTTTCATTATCTAACCTGCACCGCAGAATAGCTGTTTTCAGATCCCGCTGCACCTCTATCATCAGTAGTCTAAATCATGTGTAACGTTGTTTGTCAGCATTTGTGAGTTGGCTTAGTTGTATGTGATGGGATCTGTTTTTATTTTTAAACATTTTATGAGGAATTAGCATACGAGAAGTGTATTAACGATAAATTTCACTCACGCCATTGGCGTAACTGCATTACGATGAAGTGAAACTTTTGACTAGGAGGAAACATGAGAAAAAAAGTAGTACCAGTTTAATTATGCAACCTGCACAGCAGAATAGCTGTTTTCAAATGCCGCTGCACTTCTATCATCAGTAGTCTAAATCATGTGTAACGTTGTTTGTCAGCATTTGTGAGTTGGCTTAGTTGTATGTGATGGGACCTGTTTTTCTTTACAAAAATCGTATGAGGAAATAGCATTCGAGAAGTGTATCCACGATAAATTAATTTTAGGAGGATAGTTTGAGCGTGACTATAGCATTTTAATGCATATTTTATTGAGTAGCCGTTCTGATCTTCTTCTACTTTTAGTGTCCTTTCGATTGCTGCTGCTATTGGAAATCTAAATGGAAACTCTGCTAAAATTTAATCAAGAGATTTCTTTACTAGACTTATTTTTCGCAAGAACTTGTCAAGCGCCAGTTTTCATGAGCGTCATTAATGATGTTCTCTACTCCTGAGGGAACTCCCCAACGTGGTGTAAAACTACAGTCACAATCCCATCTCAGTTAGGAACACTAAGTATTTACACACACGCACACAATAATTCGTACTCGCAGCGTAGCTGCTGTTACTGTTAATGGAAAGTGCTGGACATGCATGGATTTTGAGCGAAGACGCACGCGGCTCGTTTCTTATGGCATGCAAACGCGCTTCAGGCACACAAGCAGCGTCTGCTTACAAAACAGCAACAAAG
The DNA here is from genome assembly GCA_963675445.1 of Linnaemya vulpina. Lineage (NCBI taxonomy): Eukaryota > Metazoa > Arthropoda > Insecta > Diptera > Tachinidae > Linnaemya > Linnaemya vulpina. Next base: position 6,106,606 of record OY776277.1, read on the forward strand.
CAATCGCACTTAGTAATAAGTTGCAAGAAGAAGAAGAAAAAGAAGTAGAAGAAGAAGAAAAGCAGTTGAAACATTTTAGCAACAAGACAAGAGCGGACAACAAATAAATTGCAAATTGTTTTGTGTGATAGTGGCCTATAATTGGCAAAAAGAAAATATGGACAACTTGAGCAATTATTTATTGCGTTTTAAATAGCTGAAATGAGTTGATGATATATTTTCTGGAAATACAAATATTTTCTGTGTTAGCTTTTTGCACAATGGGCCCAAATGAACAAATAGTTGAAAGTGAGAGTTTTGGAAAATTTATTACATAAATCAAACTGGTTTTACTTTAAGGGGGAGGTAATAAAATTTTGATAATTAATAGAATAAAAAGGAAAAATGGTTGCCTTATTTTAAATTCCACACGCTCGATAAAAGCACTTGTAGAAATATTTGAAGAATGAATTCGAAAAAGAAGAAAATATTTTTCAGGGTTTTGTGAAAGCGAAAATGCATTTTCATTTATTTTTTTTCACGCTTTTATTAATAATTGAAGTATTTATTTTATAAATAATTATTTATGGTATTGTTTATGTTCAACAGTAGGCGGCCCGATTCCATTTCCAGCCCAGGGCGTGTCATGGTGGATTCTTATGGCGTTTTCTTTTCTGGAAAACATGTTAAAATTTTTTTATTTTATTCTAAAAATTGTCAATTTGAAGGAGTCTGAAGCTAGGAATTACTTTTTGTAAGAGCTGTTGGATTAATCGCTAATAAATTCCTTAATTTCATATACCGGAGTGCTGCCATTTTCTGTTAAAAAGTGTAAAAAATGTTGCACTTTTTTTCTAGAAAAGAAATTAGCATTAAATTAGCTTTTAGAATTTTTAAATAATTGAACAATTACAGAGTTTGCAAAATATTAACGTTCCCACTTGTTTCAAATGCTGTCTTTTAGTAAAGTACAGTATTAATTGGTGTAAGGCTGTGCCTTCGTCGTTGAGACCAGTCGACTACAATTATCCCAATCGCGCAGTAATTGAAATCAGAAAAATTCGTCGAATATTTTTGTTACTGACTGTGGAGTGGAACCCGGAATCTTAGACTTCGTGGTCTTGCAAGAGTCTTGCATTTTTCTACCCAACGAGGGGGCTTCTCGTGAGCACCGACGAGGAGGTAGTGAGTGACCTTCCTCGCAATTAATTTTAGCAAAAAATTAATAAATAAATAATAATAAAAACAGGCTACAAAAAATTCCATATCCTACACCAATTCCATCTTTCTTTAACCCCTGCTTAATGTATTGCAGGAGTGAAAGAATATTCCAGAAAACCTTCAATAGTGTGGAAAGAATTCTCTATCCAACAGAAAATCATGGGTGAAAGTAATTTAATATGAAGATTTTTATAGAAAAATAAAATGAGTTTAAAAAATAATAAAAAAGGAAAGCCATCCATCCCCATTGTGCAACGATTTGCGGGTAACAAAACATCTGTTGAAATCATCTTGACTTGCAAAAAAAAAAAATTATCGAAAAAGGAAAACGATAATAAAAACAAAAGACTTAAGACACCAACTCTTTAAACACTGAGCAACAAAAACGGACGCGTGTCTTTTTGTGTGTGAGTGTGTGTGTCTGTGTTAGTAAATATTTGTTTTGCTTGTTGTTGTTGTTTTTTTACTTGTATTGGGCAGATCTGTTTTTTCTTTTTTTTTTATATATAAATTTACGATTTTGATTGCGTTCAAACAAAATGTAGCACCTGTTGCACTTGAAATTTTGTATCCAAGATTTTTCTTAGCCATTTCTGGTTGTGGCAAATGATTTTGACCATATAAAGTCATATATACCAGGCGAACATGACCAGCAACAGATGACGACTAGCGTTTTAGCTGTTTAAATTTGCGCAGAATTTATTTATAAATTCTTTTTTTTTCCAGTTTTATGTGGCGCCTCTTTTTTCACAGGAATATATATAAATAAGCTGGCCTAATCGGTATGAATGAATGTTGTTAAATTGTATATTAAACTTGTTAGGAATTCTTGGCACTTGGCTTGTAGCCAATCAACAAGAGAACTTCACAGAGCAGCACTGAGACACAACCTGTAGGCCGCCGTAGGCTGCCTTAAGCCACGCCAAACGTGATAAACATAAAGAAATACAACCCGTTTTGCATACGAGTACACTCGCAACTGAATGTGAACTTAATCAGAAATAAATTGTAAAATATTTTGTGGTATTTATGCAAAATAGTCACTCGTCGGGAGCAACTGCTGCGTTTCTAGGTAACTGCAAAAGTAAATAGCTTGTGGTGGGCATGCGTCTGTTTGTGAGTGTGTGTGTGTGTGTGTTATTAATTAAAAAACCAAACTGGAAAATCGTTTTAATTGTTTACAAACAAGACACAGAAATGCCATCTACAATTCCGAATTTCAAACAGTCTTCAGTCTAGAGTTGCGCTAAAAGCAACAACATTTCAAACACAAGTGAAGTGTGCAAAGAATTTCAATAAATTTTCTTTCAAATTTGTTTTGGATAGTTTTTTTTTATTTTTCATACGCACAAATACGTTTAATTGAATTCGTGCGTTATACAACTTTTATTTGTGTCAATTGTTTAGTGTTACTTTTTTTCTCTCCTTTCATTCCGATAGAGTTGCGTTGCAACATATCGAATTATTATGTTACGCAGTTGCTATTTTTATCAGCCGATTTCGAATATTCATAATTGTTTTTTTCTTTTCTTTAGAGGTGGTTGTATAACTGCAATTAACATAAAAATTGTGATATTTTAACAGCGAATAAATTATAATTTCAATTTCACTTGCACGCCATTTTGGGGTGGGCTAAAGGAAACATTTTTAAATAGAAATTTTAGCAAAACGTTTTTGAATTTTTGATAAATTTCAAAATTTGCTTATTCCCTTTATAACAAAATAATATTGCGAAAAAGGTATTAATTGACGATTTCTTCAAATCAAATAGTTGTTATAATTGTTACGTTTTTCAAGTTCCTTATAATGCTGAACTTTAAGATTCTTCCGACTTAAGAAGATGGATGGAAAATTTTAAAAATTATATGAAAATAAATGTGTTCCTGCACAGGTTGGCGGCCATTGTGGGGAGGGGGGAAATAGTGCCCATCTTGAGTCGAATAATAATTATTATTGCTATATTAATATTTGTATAGGCTAAATTGTTCTAACTTAGTTAAAATCTCAGAAAGACATGATGATAAATATTCCTAGGCACAAAGGAAGTCAACATCAGTTTTTATTCAACTTACACAGCAGAGCAGAACAGCTGTTTTCGAAAGTCGCTACACTTTCATCTTCAGTGCTCATGTGTATATTGTGTTTATCACCACTGTTTAGTTGGTGATAAACAAATTTTATTGTGAAAAACAATCCGAGAACTGTATCAACCTGATGTTAACACTTGTGTGTTATAATACCTGTGTTACCATTTGATTATTTTCTTCATGTCCCATTTTTCTGAATTTTTTGTTCCATTATACATTAAGTCAAACTTTTATGGTTTGAATTTTATACTTAAGTATATGTGAACGTTTTTTTCCAATTTTCATTGGTAGCTCAAGCCCAAGCTTAAATTGTATGTGATTTTATTTTTATTGAACATTTTTATTTTGTTATATTAATATTTATATAGGCTAAATTGTTCTAACTTAGTTAAAATCTCAGAATTATTTTTTTTAATTAAATATATAATTCCCTGCAGTCGCAAAGCAGCTGTGCGTCAAGCCTTGTTGGAAAGCATATTTAAAGTGCAGCAGCCAGATCACTGATCGTTTACTCTCATCAGAGAGTATTGCCTCTCACTCACACTAACTTAAACTTCTCAGATAGTTCTCTAGAAGTACGGTTCCTCTGAGGAATATTCCCTGGTTATTTTGTAATTTCTCATGTGAAGGGTTAAAATACGGATGAACAACATCGCCGTCTTACTCACCCATCGTTAACTGTACACCGATATTTTGCAAATTTATTTCTTTAGTATTTTCCTTGCAAATGCAAATAAAATTCCCTTGTTGTCCAGTGTACTTCGTGCATTGAAACGACCAGTTTAAAATGTTTTTGCATACTTTTATTTGAAATGTTATTTTTAACAAATATTTTTTTTTTTAACATTAACAATTCATTATTTTTGTTTTTAAATTATCAGCGTTCTTCGTGTGTTAATTCATTCAGTTTTTTATTTGTTTATTTTATTTTGAATTTATTTACTTTTCAATTAGTATTTATTAGACAAATTTCGAAATACTATTATTATTATTATTCTTACATATTGTTTGGTTTTGTTTTTAATTTTGACTTTTTCAATATTTTAATTTATTTCGGTTCTTCCTTTCGTATATTTAATAAAAATTTCGTTAATATTAACATTAAACTACACTGTCGGTATGTTTGTATGTGAATAAGATGTCAAGTTTAAATTTGAATGCTGTTTTTTGTTTTTGTTTTTTATTGCGCTTTTAATTGAAATCATGAAGTGTGGCTTTGACGAACTACATACATTTGACATAAAGAAATAAAAAAGGAATTATTGGAATTAGTTTTGGCTTAAGTTGGTTTTGGTTTTGGAGTTGGGGCTGGAGCTGGAGCTGGGAAATCTGCTGTCTGAAGAATGCAATTGCAGTTGTGAAGTTGGGCTTGTGTTTGTTTCTATTGAAAGTGCAGCATATGAATAAAATTTCAAAGCGTTTCTTTGCATGATTTCTATTTTGTATAATTAATCTAAATATATTTTCATTTTAATTGTAATAAAAAAGGGTTTTCATCTATCTAAACAGTTAAAACTTCTTGCCCAATCAATTTGGCTTTTGTATGTCTCTTTTACGTTTCTATTTATTTATTTCTTAATCAGACTACGTTCTAAAAGATGTTGATGTAGTGGTTGGTTTATGTGTGGGCGTGTGGGTGTGGTTGTGGTTGTAACGTTTTGTATTCTTTTCTTTTTGTAATATCGCACGAGTTTAAACGTGATTTTTTCCTGGTTCACAACATCCAGAGTTTCTCTATTATGATTTTAATTAATTTGTTTGTGTGTTATGTAAATATTTAATTTATTTAAAAAAAAGAATACACTTTTTGTATAAAATGAGTAGGGATTTGTGTTACGTATTTGTTACAAAAAATATATTTAATAAATTTTTTATGATGAATATTTGGCAGAATTTTTCAGATACAATTTTTTTTTGTTTGACCTTCCGTTTTATAAATTTATAAGCTCTACTTGATTTTATATATTTCAGAAACTTAAAACTTTCAATTCATTGAAGAAACTTTTGGAAAACTCTATTTATACACAAAACGGGCGGGGGTAGTAAAATTTAATTCTAAGGAAATTCAGTGTTGTTGTTTTGCTGCTGTTGGTGTGGTTTTTGCTATTAAAAAAGACTTTTAATTTTTGAAAACGTTTTCGCTACGAATATTGCTTTTTATCAATGAACGACTGACTGACTGACTATTCCTGCATTGAGTTTATTTCGTTTTTAATTCTCATGTCAAGTATTGAGTGGAAAAATGTTTACGGCTGTTTTTTGTTTTTTTTTTCTTTATTTTCTCTCAAAATTGGTGTTAAGCTTTTTATTTTGTTAATTTACTTTATGCATTAAATACTTAATTAAATGTATGTAGATCAATTAATATGTTGGGAGTATTTCTTTTCTTATATGTTTTTGTGGGTTAGTTAAGCTGGAATGGCATGTTTTTTGCTTTTAATTAATTTTATGTTAATTCAAGTCCTTTGAAGGATATTTTTTTATTCATTTAAATTGTATTTTATATTGAAGGTAAAAATGTTAGTATTATTTTACGGTATTTTATATATTTAAAACTATTTATTTGCAGCTTTAAATCTAATTTATTTATTAAATTATCGACACAGAGCTGAAGTTCTTATTTGTTTGATGTTGTTGCGGCAGCTTTTAAGCAAAAAATCTTTGAAAGAGATTCTATTCCATCAGTTGAACACCAATTGAATAGCATTTACTTCAGCTGCGTGTCCATAATAGAATAAAGTTTCTGTTTGTTAAAAACGATCACTGCATATGAGAGTGAATTATTATGAGAGTTATTGAATGAAATGTGTCGTTAATTGCGTGTTATACTGTATGATTAAAAATGCTGTTGTTGCCTTCTTATCTATTGCGTTTTATGTAAAATTTGTCATATATTTTATGTATTTTTTATAATTATTTCATATATTTTTTAAATTACATTAAAAAGTTTTTTTTTAATTTTTTTAATTTTTTTTTTAAATTTTTTATTACACTTTTAATTTTGTTCGTGATTTCTATACGCGTTGGCAGTGTTTTCATTGAACGAATATCCAAAAACTTACAAGCTTTTTTCTGTTTTCTGTTTTCTGTTTTCTGTTGTATAGTGTTTTGACAGGATCTTAAATGTATGCATTCATTTATCTTAGTAGTCAGTTAACATAGAAAAATGTTTTTATATAGATTTTTTGTGTGTTTTTCTTTTTGTTTTGTTTTAATAAATAGTATTTTAAATATGTAAACAAATTTATGTGGTATTTTGTCATAGAAATTGAACTCAAGTTTTAAGATTTAATAATAGAATTACGTTTTTGTTAAGCTTTAAGTGTTAATTATTTACAAAATATTTACATTAAACGATTTCCTAAAACAGAGAGTTTTATCATGTTGATTTAAGCGAAATTGATGCAGCTCCATGATTTTTCAAATTAATCAAAATAGATGCGCCTTTCGAGTAACGCATTGGGGTTGATTAAATATTTGCAACAACAAGAAAACAGCCAACTCATGTTGCAAGTTTAAGCTGATTTGTGTGAGATCTTCAATTACCGAGAAAAAAAAATTTAATTGACAACTGCAACAACGTTGATGAGCGGGCCGAATGGTCTCTTCAAGCAACGTATTGTTCTGTTCCCCCTCAATGTTGTCTTAAATAATTTACTTCTACCGAATTTCTTGCTGAACAAAAATAGTTTCAACTCTTTTACTTTTATTTTCGTGCTCATTCTTTTTTCCCAAAAGTTATTTATTAAAATTCAAAGTGATCAATTAAGGGGTTTTAGCTAGTTCCTATGCGCATTTCACTGGGGCTAATGCAGATCATCAGGGAACCTTTACCCAACATTTCTTAGAATAACTAGAGATGTTTATTTTAAACTTCCACATTAATGAATGCGAAGTCTGAACAAACATCAAAGTCATAACAAGAACTCACCGATCACTTTGCCTTTTTAATTTTCTTACGTTTTTATTTCATTCTACAATTGGTTGGCTTTTTTCCGACTCTAATTGTAGTTGTAAGAGAAATAAAGAACAACAACTACTACTAAAATAGTTTCAATCAGCGATTTTAATTAAAATCCAACGAAATTTTTATATAAATTTATTTTGAAATATCGAATGGCACAAATTCTTAAAACATTTCCGAAATTATTTCATTGAAAAGAAAAGAACTGCATCCATTTAACTTGTATCTTCTGGGCCTTGTTGCCTTTTTTCTTTTATTTATGTTCTTTTCTTGTATTATTTTTAGTATTATTTTTTGTGTGATTTTGTATAAGACATTTTTAAAAAACAATTAAATTGAATGAACATTTTTGTATGTGGTTTGGGTGTGTGTGTGAAAAGTTTGTGGAACGAGAATTGTGAGTTCTTGCAGTTTTTGTTTTGGTTTTATTTTGAAATACATATTTTTTTATTATATTTAGTTTTCCTTTACGCCCAATAACAATTTAGTTAAGCAGTAGTTGGGTTAATTGTTGTTTGTTTTTTTGCTTGAGTTTGTGTTAATTAAAATTAAAGTTGTATTTTTTTTAAAAAAAAGGTCACATCCATTTAATGCAAAAATTTTAGAATTTATGTTAATCATTTTAAGTTCAGTAAAGCTGATTTTGATGCTCAGTTTTTTGTTTTTTGGCTTCTTTTTGTTGTAACTTTTGCCAGAAATTCTTGTCTTGATAATCAGTTTTGAATTCGTGTTTAAATACTTCAGAGCCATTGAATTTCAATCAATGGAAATTTGTTTGTTTATTAAAAATAAGCAGGCTTTGGATTTGTTTGTGTGTGTGTGTGTCGGTGTTCTTTTGTGGCTGTTTACGAACAGCTGTTACATTTTTATTTTGTTGTTAAGCTTTTTTTTTTTAAAGAAAAAGTAGTACAATAGGTTTGTTCGTTTGTTTTAGATAAGCTAGTCTTGCTACATGCATGTTTATATATTCGGCGAGAGTTTTTGGTATATTTTTAGTTTGTTGTTCATAAATGCGTCTGTCTTGTTTTTTTTTTAATTCTTTCTCGCTAGATTTTCGTTTTTTATTTAATATTCTAAACTACCTTCTTGTCCTTCCATTTAACAGTAAAATCTTTTAAGTTGAAGTTGTCTACTTCTGCTATTTATTTACTTATTTCTTTAACTGTTTTGATTCACAATCGTATTTGCTCCACTAAATAGTGGGTGGCATTCTGTTCTTAATTATTTTGTATTTTCTTGTTTAATGTGTAGCTTACCTTACTAATGGTTCCCAATTGCTTATATCACACCATCTAATATTTGTTGTTGTTGTTGTTGTTATATATATATTAATTTTAGTATTAAACGGGTATAGTTTGATTTTTTTATTTTTATCAAAATATCGAATATTTTTTTATCATCAATTAGTCCCCAGATAACACAACATAATATTTAAAAAACAAAAAACAGGAAAATTTATATTAAAATAAATTTAAATATTTTAAGCAAAATAAATTCTCAGCTACGGAATTAATTGGAAAAGAATTATATATAATTGCAACCCACCTTTTCATCATAGTCGGGCCACTGTTGGAAGAAATTATCAAAAATATATGGAAAAGAAATAATAATAATTGATTAATTTTGTGTATTTCATGTGTTTCATAAAACATCCTTCAATTCACAGTGGGACAAATTTAGCAATAGTCTCAGTTGAAATTTACAGAAATGCGAATGAAGTTTATGGAATGAGAATACAATTCAGTCTGGCCAATTCTTTCTTTTCCCAGTTTGCTGGAGGTTTTGTGCGTCGTTCAATAAATGCTCTTCCACAAATCGTAAAGCGTTTGTGGCATGAATCGAAGCTTTTTTTAATTTTGCAATAAAACTTGTGCTGCTGTTATAAAAATTGAAATACTTTCCAAAATATGCAATTTGACATTTTATTTTAATGATGGAACGATTCTCTCTCTATTGTCTTAAAGATAAATTTTAAATGCATCAAAGTCGCTCGTAAAAATTTTCCAATACGGATCAATGGTTTCTCTATGATGTCTTAGCATGGCCACTATTCTTTCTATAAAGTGTTGCCTAGCGGACTTGGACCGGACTAGATTATGGGGAGGAGCGAGTAGGACCCCATTCCACTTCGTAGTTACATTCAATTAATAGGACCGTCGTGTAAGTCATTTTAACTCCGTCATATGGCCTCTATTCCTTCTATAAAGTATTGCCTAGCGGACTTGGACCGGACTAGATTATGGGGAGGAGCGACTAGGACCCCATTCCACTTCTTAGTTACATTCAATTAATAGGACCGTCGTGTAAGTCATTTTAACTCCGTCATATGGCCTCTATTCCTGCTACAAAGTGTTGCCTAGCGGACTTGGACCGGACTCGATTATGGGGAGGAGCGAGTAGGACCCCAGTCCACTTCGTAGTTACATTCAATTAATAGGACCGTCGTGTAATTCATTTTAACTCCGTCATATGGCCTCTATTCCTTCTATAAAGTGTTGCCTAGCGGACTTTGACCAGACTCGATTATGAGGAGGAGCGAGTAGGACCCCAGTCCACTTCGTAGTTACATTCAATTAATAGGACCGTCGTGTAATTCATTTTAACTCCGTCATCTGGCCTCTATTCCTTCTATAAAGTGTTGCCTAGCAGACTTGCAGCAGACACAATCATGCGGAAGAGCAAGTAGGTCCCAGGTCCACTTCGTAGGGGCATGTTTTAATTACACTTGAGTTAAAGTCGCTCTTGCGCAAAAAAACAAAATAATTTCAGTTGCTTTTATTAAAACCAGCATTTTGTGTAAAACGAGCGAAACGCTTTTTGATCCCAAAAACTAAAAATGATCATGACAACTCCACTTATATGATATTTTGTACCACTGTGCTACACTTTTTCTTAATACTTGATAACAAAATTGAAACTAATGTCGTTTTCTTTTCTGGAAAACATGCAACATATTTGCACTTATTTCTTAAAAAGTGACACTTTGGAAGAGTTTTAAAATAGAAGTGATTTTTATTAAAGGATGATGGGTTAGATTCCAATAAATCCTCCATTTTTAAATGACACAATGTTGACATTTTCTAATAAAAAGTGTAAGAAATGTTGCACTATTTTTTAGAAAAGAAAACGGCATAAAACAAATCATATTTAAAAAATTGCATAACATAAAAGAAAATATATTTAATTGAAAATCAAAATCATATATTGATTATGACATAAAACAATCGATCGAGCGGCATGACTACAACTAAAATTTATAATTTTAAGTCAAGTTCCACTGTTGTCTAACTAAAACTAATTTTAAACATAAATTTATTGTAAAAAATAATAACAACAATAATAATAATAATAATAATAATAATAATAATAATAATTAAGGGAAATATAAATTCAAATAAGCATTCAAAAGGTTAGAGGGAGAGGGAAAATGAGTGGTACGAATATGTTAAGACGGGTTTAAGAATAACTTAAATGTCATGTTAGTTGAGGTTCTAAATAGGGCTAACGGAATGGTGTGGGAAGCAATAATTATAACAAGTGAACGTTGGTTGGCTTTAATTATATTTTTTTCGAGATTTTTCTGATTTTGCATATATTCAGTTAAGCAGGATTTTTGGTTTTCTCTCTTTTCTTCTTCTTCTTCTTCTTTTTCTATTAAGAAGACAAATTTGATTACACTCTTTGCAGAGAGTTGATTCCGACAAGATATTCTTCCCGTTTCGAATTGCGCTGTTTCAATAAATCGTGCTTAAATAAATATATACGATGCATAAAAAGACACATTTTTGGCATTTTCAATATATAAAAATTTTCGTTAAATTTTGTTGGATTTTTTTCACAGGGTTTTGAGAAATTTAGTTCTGCTTAAGAAGATGCAGGATCTGCCTAATTTGTACAAATAATGGGCCTATAGTATTTTGCCAAAATTGTGTCAGTTTGTGCATAAAAGAAATCTCCAACGTTCAAATGTACGAGTAAGGACCATCAGTTAAGGCGCTACACAGTAACAATCAGGAATTATCATCTTTATTTGAACCGCCTCCACCGACCCCGGAGCCCTGTGTTGTGGTACTGCGGCCGCCTGTTGGCGCACGCACCGCAGGTGGTTTATACTCCAGACCCGGATCAAACTGCATTAAAACGAACACCTGCAATACAATGAAAGGATTAAAAATCAATTATATATTTTCATATTATATAATTTTTACTTGATCTGTTGGCAGTAGTGAAAAGTCATCGGGTGGGTTTGTTATGACATAACGTTTGCTGCTCGCATCGCAGCTGGAGCTGGTGTCCCGAAATCTGTACAGGCCGATGCACAACATGCCATACGATTTCAATGCTGCCACAAATAAATCACCATATTTGCCACATTCACCGAATTGAGCCAAAGGCCCGTCGTACAATGAAATCTGACCCACTCGGCATCTGCAGAATGAAATTGAAATTAAATATTTTATTTCCAAACTACAAAAAAAAAGAGAGCCAACCTGTCCCTATTGCTTAAGCTTTCCGGCGTACTGTAACCGCCTCTTAAACCCGCCCCCTCGGCCAATATCAATTCCAGTTCCGGTGTAGCTCCTCCTGTTATCAACGATCTGATTAAAGTCAAGGCATTTTGATTGAAATACGTCTAAATACGAAAGTAAATTAAATAATAGTTTTTCTCCTTTTATTTGTAACATTTCATTTGTCGATTATTACCGTTGACATTAACGAATCTAAAACACTAACGGCAAAGGCTGTGCCGCAAGCGAATGGCTGTGTTAGATAGAGTTCGGTGTCGGGATCATCGTCGTCGTCTTGATCGAGAAACTGCACGTTACTATCGTTGACAAGTTCTTTAAACAACAACCAAAACGGAAGTTTTATAAAAATATTTATTTAACCAAAAACATTAAGAACTCGTTAAAGGGGGCAAGAGGGGAAGTTTGATATTCAGATTTTGAAAATGTATTGTGATATTTCATTTTTAATGTCTTAGTCATTAATTACTGTTGTGGAAAGTTTAAAAAAAGTTTTGTAATTTTGCAAACTTTCCAAAAGTCCACTTCATTGTGAAAATATTCTTAGTACCAGTTTTATTAAATAAAATAAAATTTTTCGTCGGGTTATTGATGTTGAAGCAACAATAAAAAATATGGAATTTCTTTTCGCTTTCCCAAACGAGAATGTTTATTCTATTTACTAAAAGTAGGCAGTTATTGTTATAGTTGTACCGAACTTTTTCAAATGCTCGTGTTTGACTAAAGCCTCTGATCAAACCCATTTCAATTTAGATCGGTTTGATCAGTGGTTTTTGTCAAAAACGAATATTTGAAAGAGTTCAGCAGAACTGAAAGCGCTCATTATCGCTCTCAAAAAATAGTGCAATTTGAATGCAATAGCATGGACAAAAACCTGCAGCGTTGTTCCCTTCCAGTCATCCAGTGCTACCATTTAAGCATAATTTTCTGCTAGGAGTGTGTAATTGGTAGAGTTGGGTCAAACTTCATCAAACGCTCAGTTTTGCCAAAAACCTCTGGTCAAACCCATGTACTTTAAATGGGTTTGAACAAAGGTTTTTGGCAAAACTGAGCGTTTGATGAAGTTTGACCCAACTCTAGTAATTGGATAACAGATTTTTAATATATTTTCTTGTCCTAAAACAGATTTTTTTATCATATTTTAAAACTCCAACTATTTTACGCTACTTTTTCAAGAGTATAAAAGTTTTGTTTCCCTTATTCTGTATTTATCAAGGTCACGTGAAGACAATGTCAAAAAAGAATGCTTCTATGCTGCATTTCTTCAGCAGTTTATAATATATAACAGTCGTTTGATATATCCGAGGCTCTAAAGTGTAGTCACAGCCTGACAAAAATAATTTGTTGTTGTCCACAAGGAATAGGAAAGTGTCCAATTTTTCATAACGTCTTGACGTAACGTTGACAAATCGTTAGAAAATAAAGGGAATTGTTTTATGGAAAGTTTTTAATGAAATATCTGCATCTCTAGCAACTTCTTTTTATTTTTGAAATACTTCGCTAGATTTCGTTTTTAAATTCAGCTGATTTTTAGAAAATATAAAATATAAATTTTCGGCATTTTGTTGGCATTTTTGCATATTCTTATCGAACGGTTATGGCAACACTGATGTCCTGAAAATTATACTTCTCAAATGCGTAGAAATATTTTCTAATTTTGTCACGTTTTAGCTCGTGACAAACCAATAACAGTGCGTGTCTTAGACGCCAACATTGCTCGTACTATTCGAGACATACGGTGGGCGATAATCGACAATCGGTCTTAAGTTACGACGTTCATTGACCTTCCGTACAGTTTTTAACCGGATCAATGATAAAACCCTTTCCCTAGGTGTATTCCAACGCAATTAATAGGATGTATAATGACCCATGACTTAACTGATTGAAATCGTTTATTTGTTCTTTAAATAGCACAAACTTCAGACAAATTTATTTATTGTGGGTAAATATAATTCTTGTGCCTGCGTTTCATAGATATTGAAACATGTTTGAAAATATTAAAGTTTTTTTTTATATTAATTTCATGAGGATGGAAATCTGAAATATCATAACTTTTCCCTCGTACTCTTTTTTTTATTAGTCTTGTGGTTAGTAGTGTTAGTGTTGGGACCTTTGCAATACCAACTTTAAATAATTGGTTAACATCAGAGAATAATAGCGCAACGAAATTAGATATTCTACAAAGAAATTCTTTTTATAACAAAAAAAACTTCTTGAAAATATTTTGTTTTAAATAAAATGTTTGACAAAGTTTAAGTTCCTCGAGATAATTAAAAAGCATAATAAATCAAACAAGAAAAATAAAAAAAATTCTTAAAAAAACAAACAACTTTAAAAGAAATTGAAGAGTGATCGGTATCATTCTCTGATCTGTAACCGTTTTCACTTGACGCTCAAGTAAAAACTGCGTTCGTATTGCAAAAAGCTCCGTGGCTTAAATCGTTATATTAATCACAAATTCTCTTCAGGCATTCTATTGTTCTGCTGATTTACAACAAAACAATATTTTAATTGCTTTTAGTTTAAGACACACACACATACACAAACGCACACAGAGAGAATAGCTTTGGTCGTTTTGCAAACACAGCCAACTTAGTGCGATGCAGTTTACCTGTTATCATTGGCACGTTTGCCCCATAGACGGAGCCGCGACGCTGCAACACTATCGGGCTGCCCGCCGCAGCCGTAAGATTATCGAATTCGGGACCCCGTTGACTCAGCACTCCGATGGTGTCGTCGAAAGTCATGGCTTTAATATTCAATGACGCCAAAATTGCCTCTTTGTCGGCCAATGTAGGATCATCATTGCTAGGAACTTTGGCCGATAGAATGCAACACATGTCGCATAGGTTAACATTTACGGCTCTTAAATCGGCTCTACTTAGCGGAGAACCATTTAATACCGAAATTTTCGGCAGATTTTGTAACATCTTCCATTCCCGCCTTATGTAATCTACTGATCCCACAATGACCACATGCTTCAATTCATGATAATGAAAGTTTGAAGCACGCAGAGGCATGACTAAATTACGTAAACCAATCAGAGGCGAGTCAGGATCGGCGAAGAGGCATACAACGACATGACCATTTAAAACTGTCATAGCCGCCTGATTGCGATCCTGTATTGGATTGAAATAGAAGTTACAGAGACAAGAAGTAAAAAAAATAATAAATATTAATTTCCATAGACAAGTTCTTCTACGAGGCGCATATATTTTACCAGTATACAGTCTTCTAAGTTCTTGGCGGGACTCCAGTGGAACATACCCGTTGAATCATATTTCATTTCGGTCTTTTCAAAATCAAAATCTTTCGATTGATCATCGGCTATACCGGCTGGCAGTGTTACGCCTCCATTTTGATTTTGTGATGTGCCCGTGCTACGACTCGTTGGCCTACGAGTATTTAAAAAGAAAGAGAGAAAAACACAACGAATTACAATCTTTTATTTACTCTTTGACGGCAAAAGGTCTCAAGAGGCATTTATTCGCTTATTTCTGTTGTATTTAAATGAGTGCTAAACATCAAAATGCAAAAAATCTATACCAAATCAAACATAAAGTTTTAGTTTTAGCATTTGTTTTGATATTTTTTATATGTTTTTATTTAGCTAAATAAGTTTTAATAGAAATTAGTTGAAAAATGCTGATGCTAAACACATATTTTATACATTTTTTTTTATAGTCTTTAAGATAGAAAAATATTTAAGGCTACTAGAAGAGAAAAGTATGAATAGAAGGATGTTTGAGAGAAATGTTTTGTTGCAGTTTTCAAATTTGAGTGTGAGAAAATGTTCGCTAACTGTTTTCTATTGTCTTCGAGCGAGTTGTACATGCTCTGAGCAATGGATTGTATAAACAGGTGGCAGCACTGTTAACAGCTGATAGCATTTGGCTGCACTTTGTTCGTGTTGACAGTGTCCTGCCAAAAGCCTGGCTTGCAAATTGCGTTTTAACTTTTTCTTTTTAATTAGAAGTAGCTTTTGTTGTATGTATTGTGAGAGATTTTTTATATTGCATATTTTGCTCCAGCGATGCCACCTAATTTTGATTGATGTTTAGTACTGATGGCCGTGTGATGATTGGATTTTAGTGGAATATCGTAATCATAACTAATAATGCGGACTTGAAAAGTACTTTTAATTTTGTGTAAAAATTATGTGTTTTTTGTTATGTACTTATTATATTATTTTTTATGAATACAACAGTTTATGTTAAGACTTACTTTGCAAGAAACAAGTGTATAGTGCGTTAATGATTGTGGACAATTGCCTATTTCTTTACTGAAGAAGAGAAGACAACGACATCCGATCACATTTACAAGTGTTACAAACTTCATTAAATTTTTTTTGAAATATTAACTTATTCAGGAGTTATGTTGAGCCGAAATAATTATTCGTTAGATAAAATTACTAAAAAGTGTCGGACCTCTGCTATGAACTACGATTATATAAAGCAAAACATTTATCAGGATTGAAATGTCTTCGAAATGTCAAGTGGGCAGCATTAGTGCCGAATATTTGATGGAGTTAAAGACAACGACGATGAGAATATGCCACAACTCATCGCCGTTACTATACTCTCTTCCAGAGCGATCAGTTCTTGTTCTCTATAAGTTGTTGTTGAATTTTTTAAAACTGACATTAATATTTTGCTAGAAATAGTGAAATTTAAGCGTTAAGCGATATATAATGCCAAATCGGTATTCGTAAATCACAAATAACAAATTTAGAGTTCTCCGGCTCTAAAATGGGCATATTGTATATGCGTTTAATAAAAGCCATTTATACTTAAAATGAAGCAAAGCTTTTGCTAAGCTGTAGGAAAGTTTTTTAAAAATCGATTTTTACTTTTCCTTCATAAATTAAAAAATAAGCTTCTCTGCTCTTGCAAATGATTTATTTCGAATTCTATTGGCCAAAAGGAGTGTTCTACCAAAGATTTTGCCATTTCTAAGAAAATGTTTTTGTACAGGCGGTTGTTAGATTTTACAATATTGCCAGATGTACGATCTGGACCATATCTGTAACGCTTCCAGTATCTGCAATAATTTTCCTAAAAGTGGGCACATTTGAACAACCACATCCGCAGTCATTTTTAAATATTCTTACGCGCTATCTGAATAAATAAATGACACTTCCGAGCACAGATATTTAACAACCGACAGCCTTGCCAGATTGGAGAACTCTTTATATGCATTTATAAAAAATATTATAGAGGAAAAATTAATATATTTACAAAAAAATTTCCACACATGACCTGGTTAATGCTCTCGTATATTATGTTATCCACTTTCAGGGAAAATAGAGAAACCCCTACGAGATGAAATGGAAGTAATTGGCTTACAAAAGCTTTATAGTAGACATATAAATGAATTATAGATATTTGGAAATTTCCATCACTGCTGTGACCTGACATTTTTTGTCTTTATTTTCATTTTAAATTCGTTTTAATTAAAAGTATAAATTATAAACTTGATGTCTTTCCCACAACTCAAATTAATAATTAATTATAGACAGCAGTCCCATAAAATACATTTTAACAGTTTAAAATGGACTTTTGATTATATTGTTTTTTAGAAATATTTCTATGACAGTGGTGACACTGTCAGCTACACCTGCCGATAAAAACTAATTTAAAATGTCTGGCAATTATCCAGCCAAAGCAAAATAAAAAAATACTCGCACTGGCAATCTTATTGTCTAACAATGTATTGACAATGAGTTTTCTGACAATGTAGTAAGATACTGTCAGTCATATATTACTGACGATATTGTTAGATCTGACAACCATCTATGCAGAATTTTAAACATGAAATATGATCCCATTATGTTTGCAAATTTTATAAATATATTCAATATATCTTCCTGTATCCCGTTGATGAATTTAATTAATGCAAAAAATGTTTTATGATACAGTGACAAAAGAAAGAAAAAAACTGACTTAATCTATAAAAGTGTACAAGCCAAGAGAGAAGATAGAGAAAAGTATATGTAAACAGCTTCACTAAAGTTTTAATGTTAGTGTTGTTGTTGTTTTATATGTACAAACATAAATTTATTTAAAAACTCTATTTAAAGTGTTAAAAATTATTTAATCGAAAAATGGTGCAAGAAAAAATTACAGTCGACCACTAAGTGTTGTAGTACAGTGTAATTTTCGAAAATAACTTACAATAATGTGTTGACTGATTGTTTGATAGTAAATTAATCGATCGAATGTAAATTACACACACATATACATACATAAAGATACATATAAAAAGTTAAGAAGAGACAGCAAGACACAGAGGCAGGAGTGAAAGAAGTGTTAATTTCAACAATACAACAACAAATGTAAAAACCAAACAAACGAACGAACAAACAAACAAAGAAAAAAATGAAAATCGATAGCAATTTTAGAAGTAACACAAATACGACAGTCAAATAAAAGGACATTCACACGACAAACACGCACAACATAAAGTGACACAAGAATGACAACAATAACAATAACAATCATTAATCTCTATTGAATTTGAATGTGTGTATTATTGTTATTGTCATTTTTTATAATTCAAACTTAATAATACTGAATTATCTTTCAAATGAAGTAGTTGTAATTCAAAGAACGAAATGAGGAAAAAGAAAAAAAAAAGAATCGAACGCATAAACAAAGTGATACGCAATTACGAGATAAAGTGTATTTACGTTACGATAATACGATACATAATTTACGATAAGTTATGGCGAGTAGTTATAGCAACTCTTTATGTTTTATTTCAATTGAATATTAATTATTTATTAAATGAATTGTAAAATTTAAACAAAATAATTATTTATTTGCGAATGCAGTTAGTTAAATGTAATTGTAGTAGTGGCGTTAAGTAGTAGTATTAGTATTAATAGTAGTAGTAGTAGTAGTAATAAGTATTTAGTAAGTAGAAGTAATTAAATTATGTATGAAAATATAGAAAGTTAGTAAAAGTTAATAATGGACGCATACATGAGCTTTTTAACTTCGTAAGCAAGTTGATAGCCCGCATAAGGATTAGCTTCGTTTTCGGGAGGCCTGAAACAAAACCGTTAAAATTAAAGAGAGAAAAATACGTTTTTAAGCTTTGCTAACAAACAATATTGTTAGATGTTTTTGTTGTTTTTTTTATTTATTTAAATTTTAAGTTCTTTATTATTAAATTTAAAGTTACTCTTATTTTTGTTTAGTGTTGAATACAATAAATTTGCATAGAAGGCATCATACATTTGAAGTGTTTCATTACAAGAAGAATTATTTTTGTTAAAAAAAAAGTTGCTAAAGAAGTCGAACACAAACAAGTTTCCTGGTTTTGATATAAAAAAATGCTGTTTATCATACTGAAGTTTGGATTGTTGTTTTAATTTTTAGGATTTTTATGTATCAAAAATCCTATATTTTCGTCTACTCCCCAACAAACTCCGTCTGTCTGCCTTTTAATTCTGAGTTTGTGAAGGGGAAATTCGATTTAACTCTACAGGTCTTGTTAAACTGACATGAAATTGAGCGAACTATGGCAGCACTGTTTAGTGCATGAGTGCCAGAAAAAAAGAGAGAGAGTGAGAAATAACTCTCAGAATATTAATAGATTATATCCCACCTCAGGCATATTTTAATGTTAAATCGCATAGAAAGCAACGGCTGACTAATTCTGTTTAATCCTTGAGATACATTTTTTAAAAACAGTTTTTTAAAAGTTTTGGATTAGTAAATCTTTAAAATACGATCTCTTGAATACGACTTATTTTTTTTATAAAACGTTTTGTTAAAAGAAGCGCTTCTTAGGAAACCCATAAATAAAAAGAATATTGAAAAGGCTAGCTCTGGATAAATCCAGCGTTGGAAAAGAATGTGGCTCTTGAAGAAGATATTTTAAACAAAAAAGATTTTGTTTGAATTTTTTTTATATCCAAAAACCAATTTCAAAAAGTATTCTAGGAAAAAAAGTTTTAAATCAAATATTAAAAAAAAGAGTCATTAATAAATAGTCTTAAAAAATATAATACAGTGACAGCTCTTATAAGCGGACGTCTCTATGAAATATATGGACTTTTGGGAAAAATCTTCTTTTGAAAGTTTAATATTCTTTGGAAGAAAGATCAGAAATTAAAGTGACTAAAAATTCGATTCAAGCCGGATTTCGGAATTGTTAAAAATTTTTGAAAGATAAACTTTTTAAAAACAGCATGGTTGTACAAAAAAAATTCAATTTTTGAGGCAATTTCTAACCTCAAAAAAAAATGTTTAAAAAAGTTTTAAGGCAAATTCAGGAGCCCCTTGAAGTTAAAGTTAATGTTAATTAAAACTTTTATAGAAAAAATACGTTTCAGTAAATTTATATATGAAAATAATTTGTTGTAGAATACAGGGTTAATTTTTAGTGGTATTCCAACCTTTCAATAACGCTAATAATTTTCTTGTAAATGACACACTTCCAGCTCAAATAAATCAAATTTAACTCTTGGCATTTAACTGAACGAAACTGTTAACCATAAAAAAAAATGTTAAATAAAAGCTTAATTAAAAGAAAAGAGAAACATAAAACACAAACTTTTTTATTACAATAATATCTGTAGTTTTCGTTATTGTTTTATTTTCAATTATTTTATAAGTGAATTTTACAAAATTTGTATGTTCAATTTATAAGACTTGTTGTAGGTTTTCAAAAACACAATTTCAAATTTGAAAAATAAAAATTTGTCAAAACAAAAATACGTTAAAAATGTTTTTAATAATTCATTTTTGTTTTGAGAATCTCATTTGGAAATTCTTTTTCTCAAATAGAACTTGAAAAGTTACAACAAACAAGTCTGCTGAATTGTACAATAATTGTTTTATTTTGGTTGACTGAAATATTTGTTATTGTTGTTGTAGTTTATATAACATGGCTGGTATATATATGAGACATAATAATGGCGACAGTGTACATATTTTAGAAATGAGATTTTAGGTTAAGTTTTTTAATTAGTTTTTTTATTTTTTATTTTTTAATAAAAATTAGCTGTTTGCTTTTGGTTAAGACGGCACTAAAATCACATTAATTTTGGTAGTAAAGAAAATAATAGGAGAGAGAAAAACATTTAAGCATTTTCTTTGTACATGTGCTTTCTTTTTTCTTATTTAGTTTTTGTTTTATATATTTTTTACCATTTACATAGTATTTTTGGTTTGTTGTTGTTATTATAAGTTTTTAATAAATTTTTGTTTGGCATTATTATTTGTAAAAGTGAATACCAGGACTTTCAATACTCACCGGTTGTACTGGGAGGGTGAAACAACTTGTCCGTCCAGTTGTCTATTTACAGTGGGCTTAACTTTGTTGACTTGTTTAACGGTGCCAGCAGCGTGCAAGGCTGTTATGCCATTGCCTGGACCCATGCCAGTTGAACCATTCGGCCGTCTGGTATGGCGATTAAGCACTGGAAAAAAGTTAAATGATTTCAGTTTTACTCTCAACTCTTATGAATTTTAGCAAGAATTAATTAATATCTAATTAACTATTTGCGTTGGTTCTTTAAATTAAATATTTACTTAAACAAAATACTTACAATTTATATCTTCACGATCTCTGGTAATGTCACCTGTTTGTTTTTTTTTATTTTTTATTGTGAAAAGAAATAAAAAATAAAACATATTGTTATCAAGAGTCATATGAAATTCTTTTGAAATTCTACAAAAATAGTAGGTTTAGAAAAAAAGGTATTTTTAATCTAACAGAAAGGTTTATTTTTTAAACATTTTTGTTTCAGTGTAGTTGGAGCCTGAACCAAACAAATTATTAATTTAGCAAATGTTGGAACGAAGTTGGCTATTTTACAAAATTTTTGGTAAAACAACATCTACAATATTTTACACAAGCAGCCAACTTAATTATTTTTAAATGTGTTAGATTGTTTTCAATGTAACGGCGTAGACGGTACACAAAATTACCCGAGCCAGCATTAAGTAAGTCATTTAGGGCCACGTTAGTTATTAAATGAAAAATTTTTAATTAAAAACCATAAGACGAAGTTTTTTTTTTTTAATAAGAAAATTAATAGCAGAATGTTTCATACTGACTAAATTCAGAGCGCGGAGAGACGCTTTAGGAGTGGTGGTCTGTTACAAAAATAAGGTAAAATCTTTCGTGGTGGGTTTATTCAATGAGCGTTTTTTATGTTTTTTTTGTTGATGCACTCGTCTCGAACAGAAGATGCTATTTAGCATGTTTTGTTGCTTGAGATGAGATAAAATGAGAGGTCAATGTTGAGGTGAGAGTGTGTTAGAATAATTGGGAGAGTGCTTTACCCCTGGTAGCGGGGAACTAAGCATTGAGTTCTTCCTCCAAGTTAATTTCCCCGTTTCCCGTGTTTGTGTGGATATTCGGGGTACATAATGGAAATTTTGTGGAATGTTTTTCCTAGATATGGAGGGCTGGCTAGTGGAAAATGAAACATCGAGTTCTTCCTCCATAATAATTTTCGCGGTGCAGTTTTTTCTAGTGTTTGATGGTAGTGAACTTTCTCCATGTTCATGTCCCCGTTTATTTGTGGGTGGGAGCCTGCCCTGATGTCCCCAAACAGGCACAAAAACAACCAGATAAATTTGAGGTCTTGAAACATGTTTTAAAGAAAATGAATCAAAGATTTTCCTTAAAATCTTGTATAAAAATTTTAATTAATTACTCTAAGCCTGTTTAAAAGATTAGCGGGGGTTTCCCGAGTAAGAAAAATATTTGCAAGTGCTGCAATCTTTCCAAAAAAGGTGGGGGACGGGAAAGTGAAGAAAATTATTATCGAGAATCATAGAATCACTATCAGAGTAGACGATGAGGATGTCGGCATATGGGTTTGCTCATGCCATGAAATTTTTGTTGGGAAATTTTCTGAATGAAGTTTTGTGTGATAGTGAACTTCGCTACGAAATGATTAAATTTTTAACAAATAATTTTTGATTTCGTGGCCAAAAATAGCACTGAAATCATGCCTAAACCACCGTATTTAACAAATTTTGCTCTTGCGGCTGTTTTAATTGATAACAATAATAAACTGACACTGATTCCCCTTATTTTTGGAACAGAACTCGTATATCCTTTGTGTCCTCCACTACAAGCAATCGAATTATTAAATTAAAGCAAAATGCAAGGCAAATTAATTTTACGCACAATTTCCTCGCTAGAGATCGGGTAATTCTGTAAACGTCTGGGTGTACATTCAATAGAAAATCTGTGTTTAAATTTTAGTAGCCACAGGAAGTAGAAGTTAGTTTTTTTAGTTTAACAAAATTCTATGAAAACTATAAAAAACTCCAAAATCAAACATGTTAAAAACAAGCGATTTAAATGCAAATTATTCTCAAATTACTATATGAATATGGTTTTTTAAAATATTTTTTACAGTAGAATAGAAATAGCGAAACAAATTACAAAACAAAAAGAAAATGAAAAAAATACAAACAAAATTACTCGTAACTAAAACACTGGATTATAGATACGAATTGCAAGCCAGAAGAGATGATAATTGATATGAACAGTTTCTATATGTTTACAGATAAAGTAAAATATTTGACACTTTTTACAATTTGAGCTGTTCCGATTAATATTTTTTTTTAAATTAATTTCTTAATTTTTTCTCGAAAATGGAATAAAAATCTCATCATGCTTTTCAAAATACACACGTAGATTTTGTTAAAATATCTTTAAATTGAATTAAATATTTATGGTATATATTTATAAACAGAGAGAGAGAGAGAGAGAGAGAGGCAGAGAGATAGAGCAAAAGAGAAACTGAAGTAGTTTTAGAAACTTTTTGAAGGATGTTTGGTTTTCACTGAGATAAATAAGAGACAAGAAAATAAAACTACAAACAAATAGAAAAAATATGCTTTTAATTTTATGGTTCTTTCAAAAAAGCCAAATAATATTTAATAAAATCAAAGAAAAGCAATTGTTTCTTTTTATATTATAATTCAGATCCAGTCATTAGTCATATTCATAAATACATCCAAGAGAAGATGTCACATTTGATATGAAAAGAATTCGCAAACCTCTCCCGG
Source organism: Linnaemya vulpina (assembly GCA_963675445.1). NCBI lineage: Eukaryota > Metazoa > Arthropoda > Insecta > Diptera > Tachinidae > Linnaemya > Linnaemya vulpina. The sequence goes on from OY776277.1 coordinate 6,130,427, forward strand.
TTTGGCATTTTTCTCTTTAATATATTTCTTAACATATTTTGAATTTAAAATGTCTAAAAAACTTCCTTTCTTGTTTTTTTTTTTTAATATGGAAAAAATTTTAAAGGAAATATTTAGAGTTTTACCCGATATTGATCGACGCACATGCACCCTTTTCGGTAGTTCTGGTGGTGTAAATGTGGGTGCAGGATGGTGATCATCTGTAAGTTTAATTTCCATTGAACAGCATATTGATTTAAAGTTTTTTTTTTTTTGTTTTAATAAGAAAAACAAAAAGTTTCATATAAAATATATATTTTCTTTGTATAATTTTTTCATTCAAATAAAACCAAAAATGTTTTTTTGTTTGTAACAAGAACACAAAAGAAATAAAGTTGGGAAGTTTATTTTGTTTAAAGAAAACAATAAGAATTTTGTTGTAAAAATTTAACTAAAAATTTATCAAAATAAAAACAGACATTTGACGTTCTTTGTTTGAATATAAGAAATATATTTCATCAGCTTTTATCCCCATTTCTAATTAAAAACTTTTTATTTCTATTTTCAGATGGCGATAGACAGTCGGGTAAGTGGAGTCCTTCTTTGTGCATATAATAATTGCAGTGATACACTTAAATATTATTTTGTTTTCTTTTAAAGTTTTATATATAATTTTATAATCAGCTGTTTCTTGCTCGGCAACTCTGTCTGCTTATCAATTCGGAGGTGTTAAGCAAAATTGTACAGTTTGCAAAATATCACAGCAAAAGTCGCAAAACAATATAATTTAGTTCGTTGCAAGTTGTATATAAAAACCACAGATGTACTTTCAAAATTATTATCTAGTCTTCTGAAAAACTTGGCCACAGAAAATCTTTTAAATAATTTTAACAGTAGAAATATCGTGAAAGTTGTTTGAGGGATATTCCGCTCAAGTTCTGTTTAATTATAGTCCGCACACTCTGCGTTAGTAAAACTTATGTGTGGTCCTTCGATTCAGATTGTGGTTGCCAGCTTTCATACCGCTATACAGCGCCATATTTTTTTGTCGGGTGTGGCAATCAGTGGACTTAGAAAGAAAAGGAGTGAACTGAGAGGTTAGATGGTGAATGCTTTTCATTCCCTTTAATTTGCTTGTGAATGCCGCAATAGCGGCAAAGGAATTCGCTTCTCAGTATATCTTTCTCAGTGCTGTTCAGTGATTTAAACAGATCGCCAACAAATTCAAAAGGTACGAGATCAAACTTTGACCTTCAATACATTAACCTTTTAAGGCAACAACATGATGGACTATCAGAATATGAAGTGAGGGTGTTAACAAAGACTGTGTGAGAAATATTAATTCTATTCTAATGTTGTATACGCTGCTTTATAGTTTTGCGCATAGTGTTATAGTTGGGCTCTCGCAACAACAAAGCGCTTATTACGGACTTTATTATGTTTATGGTCCTTCAAGCCGAGTTGAAGTTTGTCAAGGTTGGTTTAAATTGAACAGTGGAGCCATTAAGGTGTCCTTATCTATTGTGGTTTACACTTATGAGCAAATTTGGGACGCCTTGGGTTAAGAGCCTTGTTTCCTCAATATATTTTCTAAAAACCTTCGAATTCGAGTCCTTAAGTCATAAAACATGGGGTACAGTTTCCAAAAGGAATATATATATATATATATATATATATATATATATATATTTCTCTTCTCATTTCACTGAAAGCACGAAAAATATGCCGCTTAAATATTTCAGCTGCTGAAATTTTACACTCAAATATTCTTAATGTCAAATATCATTAAATACATATTTTTCAAACCAAAATTAACGAAACGGAAAATAAAGTGAAAATGGAATAATAGTGGAGGTTAAGGATTCATAATTAAGGATTTTTTTTTTTCGTAAGTGGTTTGGGGAGAACTGAAAACAACTTAACAAATACCAATACAGAATCATATGGAATCATATTAAGGAAGAATACTAAAAGAGAACAAATGAACATGCATTAATTGCACTACATATTTTGCACATACTTTCGTCTTTATATACATTCAAAACTTGAAGTACAAATTATAATGATATTTAAGAAAAACTACACATTCACATTTACTACGAGTATAAAAGGAACTGCAAACAGATTTCAATCAAATCTACAGACAAACAGTAAGATTAGAAATACATATATTCATAAAAAAGTTAGCAAGCCACAGTGCGATTACAGAAAAAAGAATTATTTTACATATTTACACTGAAAGAATAGGAAAGTTGTTATAATATTAAATGAAGTGTAGGAAAGTTTGATAAAATTTAAAATTTAATTCTAAATAATTCCACCTACAAATCAGAGTTTTTTTCATTTTTTTAATTAATAATAATTGAGTTGTTGAATATCTTTCTCGTCGGTTTCTTTTGCTACTTAATAAAATTTTCTGTTGTTTTTTTTTAACGATTTTATTCTATTTCTGATTAAGCGCCAAGACAACTAAGAGTTTTGCTCTCAGTTCTCAGAATAAGAAAATCAACTTATGAAAAATCTAAATTATTTATAAATTTCTTCTAGCAGCATCTAAAAAGCATCTGAGTTATTTTATTAATATTGTTTGCTAAATAAAGCTAAATGATTCGTATTATATTTGATTGCCTCTTATCAGATAACGAGATATTTGCTTAAATCCTTTTCTGTTGTTACAAAATTTCTAAAAATAAAGGCAGGATCTTAATATGTTCTCCTACTCATTTAGACGTGATGAAATTGTAAGAAGCCAAACTTGACACCATAATTAATGTAGATTTTTTTAATTTTACAACTAAAAACAAAAATGCGTATATATTTATTTAAGAAAAGATCAAAAACTAATAAAATTAAACATATTTTTATGTTCAACACTCTATGAATGTAATGAAATTTTAACACAAACTAAAATTGAAAATGTCTTAGAAAAATTCTAATTTTACTTGTTGATTGAAAAGGTCATTAAGAAAAAAGTTTCGAAAACCAAAATCAAAAACATATGAGAAGACAATATAAAGGATACAAAGAACAGAATTTTATTTTAAAAAAATCAGCACACAGGACTTACTTGTCTGGTAGAAATCTTCGTCTTCTAAACAATTTTCATTGATTCATTCATTCATTCATTACAACAGCGTTTTGATTAAGAGTTTGATTTTTTGGTTTATGGAGATGATTTTTTAATAGATTTTTTTTTTAGATTGTTGAGGAGTTACAGAGATAATTTTAAGTGATGTGTTTGTTGGTTTATACAAAAGTACAATTTAAAGAAAGAATATATAATTTTAGTTAACATAGATTTTCTTTTGTAAATGACTGCAGTTATTTTTATAATGAAAGTTTGGAAAATCAAAAGAAATGGAAATGGCCAGGAATAAAATTAAGGAGACTGTTTGTAGTTGTATTTGTATGGTGTTTGGGAATAAGTTGAAACTCCATTAAAGTAAATTGTAATTTTCTATATATTTTAGGCTGGAGATAAATTAACATAATATGAAATAAAATCCGAGAAAAGAAATTCGATTTTTAATGTCGAATGGCATTCGCAACCGTGGATCATCAAAACGGCATCTATCTAGAAAATCGCTTGGCGCACTTTTTAAGCTGGCAATAAATTTTTATGCTCAATAAATCATATTAAAATTGTATGACTTTCTTTTTACAGGCCTGAAGTTACAAGGGATTCTTATATTACACGCAGCTGCAGATAAATGCAGTATATTTCTATAAAACAATCAACTGTTGTTGTCAATAAAGTATTGAAAATGAAAACATCAGAAGGATATCGTTGGCGAAAATGGCCTTTTTCAGAACTTGTTTACTCAAATGCGAAATATATTTCCGCAAAGCAATCAATCAACAAAGACGCAGCAGCTCTATAGTCGTGTGTCCTCTGAAATTATTATTTTCAGTCTAAAATTATTATTTTTAATCAGCGGATGACCCCCATATATGCAGTGCATTGTGACAGAACTAAAAGAGAGGAGATAGTGTTAAGAATACAGACAAAGACAGATTACAGATTACAGGCAACGACGAAGACGGTTCTTTCAATTAACCGAAAGAGTTTCTACTCTCATTTATTACTTTCATTAAGGCTTTCTCTAAAACACTGATTGTCAGAATTTTAATTATTATTAGTTAGTGAATACAAAATTCTGATCTCAATAAATCATGTTTCAATTATATTCATACCAGTGTTTCCTTTGCAATTGGCGCTATATATATTTAACCCTGGATGGTTCCTGTTCCTCGAATCGATGAGGCTCATTTACTCTTTATCATATAACTCTGTTATATTTTGTCAAACTCTTATCGAATTTTAGGAGAGAAAAAGTTTTTACGTTATATTTTTTATTAGATTTTATTAAATAAAATATTTTGTTTATTTTTAACTTTAAAAATTGTTCCGCTAGAATTAATTTTAAAAACTAATCCTCAATTCAACACAGAGTCACCTTAATGTACTAAAATAAAAGAGTAACCATCCAGGGTTAAAATAATTTTTAATTTTAGTGCATATAAAAATGTGAGAGTAGTGAGTGCTTCCAATTCTCTAATGGAGTTTCAACAGTATATTTTGTGTGTAAATAAGTGTAGCACTTTCAACTACTTCAGCTAACTACGAGTGAAAAAGATGCGCGCATAAATACAATGAAACATTAAGAAACCTTACGCATTATCCAGATCTCGAAATCTAAAGTAAAATTTTAGATAAAATTTATAAGTTTCACCAAAGAACATATAGAAGTATTTAATGTTTAGAACCTGATAACCGGGTTATTTAGAATTGTCGGTTTGAAATTATAAGAGTTCCAATATAGTGTCCAGAATTGCCATAAGTTTCTAAAGGACACAATTTAACAACGAAATAAAAAACGTCAATTACAATCAAATTGATTTCATATTTATGTCATAAATTAACAACCAAATTAAGACATGTTGTACACTGATTCGTATGTACAAACAAAAGATACAGATATAATATGGTGATAGAGTAAAAAAATCAAATTATTTATTTAAAAAAGAAAACTTACAAACTTTTCTTTACTATTAAACAATTATATAATAATTGAACATTGATTATATTTGATGTTGACGTCAAAAAATATAACGAATATTGATTAAATAGATACAGAAAGATAGTTACGAGAAAAATATATTTAACCGAAAACACATGAAAAAAATCGATAAAATGTTGAATTGAAAACTCATTGATTAAATATATATAAATTCTACAACAGTACACATCGAAATAAGTAGATCTAAATTGTTTAATAACAGACATGAATTGTTTTGAACAGAGAATCGTAAGTTTATTTTATGTTGTTTTTTTTTTTTTTGTACAGAAAACTAAAACTTAAGAATTTGAGAGTTGAAGAAGAGTTAAAAAATATTTGAAATGTCAAAAACATTAATTTGTTTCTGACACTTCAACAAATCATTTAGTGGTGGTTTCGTTTTGATATTGTGTTGGTAAGAGGATTCGTGGTGAATGATACTGTGGTAGAGGTAACGAGAAAGGGAGTAATTTTTGTATGGTGAGTACGCCATTTAACAGTTAGTAGATAGTGAGTGTGTTATTTTGGCTTTGAGTGTGTTGTTGTTTTAATTTTGGTAGTAAAAACAATATTTCGTTTTAATAGGATTTTTAATTGTCTTTTTTTTTAGTTTAAAATGAATTTTGTTTTTGGAATTTATACGTACTTGCACGTCCTACCATTTGTACGGCTCGGACGCCTTTCCTGAATGTGGCCACTGTGGTTGGGTTGTAGTAGTAGTAGTAGTAGTAGTAGGTAGTAGGTTGATAGGTAGTAGGGTCATTGAATAAAATAAATGTTATAGAGGATTTGTGTGAATAGGTAAATGAGTAAATTCATTAACATGATATTTTTCCTTAACTAAAACATATTTAAAATGTAGTTGAAATGAAGAAATTATAAGAGTTTGAAACAACACAAACGTAACATTAAAATAAATATAAAAAAATTTTAACACAAAATACATTACATGAGCCTACTATTTTAAACCTACTTTTCATAATTTATAACTTAAGACTTTACGAACATATTTGAAACAGAAATTGATATGTAAATATATTTTTGGTGGTTTAGTTGGCTGGCGACGTTTTTCGTGTTTCTTAACTATAATTCGTTTGGCTTTTTATCACTACGTTCTCTCCAAATGTTTGCCTATTAAGAAAATATCAATTATGATTTATATATATCATCCACCATTGGCTTAGTAAATTAATATATTTTCGATTGAATCGATTCCTGGGCTTTTCATAACACGGACAGTAGAATAACTATGATTATATTTCTCGGCTTCGAAAATATAGAACGTTTTCCGAATTGCTATTAGTAAGGAAGAGTTAAAATTTTTGCACTTATTTAGCCGAGTATTGCGACATGTAGCATTTAGGAAATATGAAGCGGAATATCTAACAGCTCAGCATGTAAAAAGGGGTTTGTAGCAGACACTTCATCGTAGCCATCTGAACCATGAGTACATCATATATTTATTCATCGCACTACGCACCCGAGTGCTTTAAACACTGAAAAAAACTGTGTTGCGTTGAAAAATATCTTTTTAGTTGTCGCACAAGAGTATTTTATCGTACCTCGTCTTGGAGTTTTTCTACACCTAAAAGTCGTACGTTTAATACTTGTACCACCTGCCCTCGTCCAAATCAATTTCTCTCTTTTAATATTCTTGTAAAAATATCACTTTTCTTGTTTATGTGAAGTGTAAAATTTTGGAAGGCAAAATAAAGCAGACACCGCATAAGACTGCAATATTACAACAAAAAAAATTATAATAATACGATCAACTGGGCAGCAGGTTTGTAAACGAATTCTCGCTTACCAACCTGCTTCGGCACCACATGATTTTTATTCGCAGTGTCTCAAACGATAACTCTGTTTGCTTTAGGAAAAAGTCGCTCCCTGAAATAATTGCATCCTCGTAAAGAGATAGAGAGAGAGAGAGAGAGAGAGAGAGAGAAAGAGAGCTTCGCAATGTAGCGAAGCTATTCTATAAGACGTAATACTATTTTGTTGTTCACCAAAATGAGATATATTTTTGCTGGGATTTAGTTTGGTAGAAGCTCTATGGCAGCAATACTTAAATGGACAGGAGTATGTTAAATACTTGGCAATGGAGTTGAGGCTTATAGAGACTCCAACAGCTACTCTTGCAATTCCCTGGATAGAATACAAATGCTGCTGGTCAGACTTGTGCGACAACAGTTGCCATCGAGACAATGAGATGGTACAACCCTGTCAAATTGGGATCAGTATGGCAAACGGCCAAGTTTTCTTGAATAAATACGGAAAATATTTCATATATTTCTTCAGCCCATTTTACTGTGCAACGCTGCACGATCAATTAAATGTTAAAAATCTTAGCATACCTTGAGGCTGCCGCGGAAAATGTTATAATCAATAACTTGCAAATGGTGGACGATATTGAAAATTCGTCGGTGGCGAATTACAACACTTTGGCCTTCTTCGGTAACTTTCTATCTACACGTAGCATTTATTTTTGTACCGTGTACTGAGGAAAAGGTACACACGTTCTTTGTTACATACGTTATTTATTATTTCTTTAATATTTTGGAGTTAAAAAAATATATATATTATATTGCTTTTACTTGTATTCAAATTCAACTAATTAGCAGTTTTCAAGTTAGCAGCAACAAATAAGTTTTATGGAGCAGCATGTTAGCAGTTAGAATAAATTGGTAGATATACATAATTTGCTTTAAATATATATATTAATACAATTTGCTTATTTAATTTTGTTGGGGATTTGGAAAAAAGATAGAAATATTTTATGTTTAGCAAATAGTTATATGTTATATATCGGTTTCTGGATTTTTTTACTTATATTTTTTTTAGATGTACGTATTGTATGTATTAATATGTTTTATAACAAATTCTATTTAATAATCGTACCCTCCATTTGGTTAATGACTGAGGATATGCCTTGATTCACCATTCCGGTCTGCATCATTATCATGCCCACATCTGCAAAACGGTTTATGAACATTTTCAAATGGCTGCTTATAACAAAAATATATTTTAGGGATGTCTGGTTAGATATTCATATTTTTGGTATTAAAATTTCTACAGGGGGAAAAGTTGTTTACACTTAAATTAACAATACCAAAAGTTGGTTACAGTTAATTACATTTAACATTATGGGCGAATGTATTACGAAAACAGTGGTGTCTGGAAATATTGTAAAGAACTTTGGGCGCTGTTAACTGAAATAGTTTCAGTTGCTCAAATAAAGCATTTGCCTAAATTCCACTGTGTTCTCTTGTTAGCTGCTCGGCTTCTCTTTGCTTATTTGGTTATTAGTGGGGCCATAAACACACATACATATACACGTATTTAAAAAAAAAAATGATCCTTAAAACAAAAGCACTGATTTGTTTTGGGCTTAAGCCTTAATTGAGAATTTTAGTTATTAACTTTCTAACTACTCTAGAAGAAGTTACACAATTAATAATGTTAAGAGATAATTAAACAGCACGATCCTCTTTGTCAGATGATCGGTTTTAACGGTTTTAAAACTACTTTGGATTTCGTTGAAATGAGTTTTATTTACACAAAATGTTATCTTGTGACTAGAATGGAAAAGTTGGTGGGTGGGTGGTGGTGGTTGGGTGGTTACTTCTGAAATCTTTTTTATCATATTTACATCGTTATTATTTATACTTTGAAATGATTGTATGTTGTTTTTGTTTTAATTGTTTATAAATGATAAATACATATGCTGGGGGTTTTATTATAAAATATTTAGCTTGGATCCTGCTGCAACATTTTATAAATATAACTGGTCTATTTTTAAATACAAAAATCTAGTAAAAAACATTATTGCCTTAAACTCTACTTATACATACAGTGTATACATAAAAACGATAATTAAATTTCATAAATATATGCATGTATATATACAGAGGAAAATCATAAAAGTTAAATTTGACTTAATATAATTTTATAGTTCGTTAATTCTTATCCTGAAGTTGAGAATGCACAAATTTTATTGTAAATTTTCAAAATGTTGCCGTTGGCAAGTAGTCAACCTTTCGGTTTGGGAGTTGTAGATTCGGTACATAAAAGTACCATGTTTCATTTTGGTTTGAGGTTATGATTAATTAATGCGAACAATTTATTCCCACAATATCCCAGTGAAACAAAGCATCGGGATAAGTTAATAAGAACTTTAATTTGTAATCCGGAAGTAGTGCGAATGCGGATAGTCTTACCATTTCGAAAATATACTTCACAGAATTAAATTATAAACAAAATGGCTGACCAGATAACGCAAATAGTTTGCAGGAATAAGAGCATTTGCTCATGGCTTTTTGTTCAATTGCCGGGACGTTGTTAATGATCAATTAACACAAATTTGCCTTTGCTGGTAATCAACAGTTTACTCTATGGAAATGCCATATTCAAACGAAATAAAAGAAAAAAATCAGAAGTAGATTCCGAAATTTTGGAAAAAGACTAAAGTTTCCAGAATTAAACAAAATATCAAGACAATTTTTATGATAAAAAAAAACACCTGAGAGCTACAGTATGGCCCACCTCCTGGGAGCGCCAGCACTCAAGTGTTTGCTGGAATTTTTACAGTTTCTAATTATTAAAGCTTTATGCCGTTAGATATTTTGTTTGCTACAAAAGAAACTTTAACTTTCACATGATTTTTGTCAACAACAAGTAACTATTTAAAATATTAGAACTACCAAAATTATTTATATCATAAATGCCTAAGAAAATATTGTACAATTCACAGCCAACAGCAGGGGCTGCATTGTGTAAAAATGTTGCTAAAAAATTTTCCTTAAACATTATTTTTTTTTATTAATTATACAACCTCTACAATAGACTAGGAATTTCAAATATTTACATGTATTTAGTTGTTTCATTAATAATGAAGTTTGTTGGGCTTTATTACAGGTGTGTGTGTGTTGTATTTTGCTGACTTAAATTAACTACTTAACACTTTTTTAAAATTTAATTAGAGTTGCTTATTTGTTTAATTTATATATTATTTTAATGGATGAGTTGGTAATGATAAGTTTTATATATTTGAATTTATTTGAAAAATCTTAGTTTATATTTAATATATGCGATTATAAATGTATCTGGTGCAATTAATCGTTCCCATGCACTCATATTAAATACAATTATTTATAATTTGATTAACATTTTTAATATAACTTCGGAAGACATTGACTGAGAGGAAAAACAGAGAGTGTGAGAGAAATAGAGAGTTATATAATAAATAATTTTGTATGTTTAGGAATACATATTTTTTTTATATGGTGCACGAAATCATAGTTTTAATTTTAGTTTTAACGTTTTTTTTTTCATGAAACCAAAAATATTTCAATTAGTTGTGTGTTGCTAATTGTCGTTATAAATGAGCACAGCGTGTGTATAAAAATTATGGGCTTTTTTTCTTAAGGGGGACATGTGGACTTAAAAAGTATATTTATATAATAAAATCATTGTAAAGCAAAAGTTAGAATGGCGAAATAGTTCGTAGAGTAAAAGAGAAAGAGAGACAAAAAGGCAAACATATTTAATAGAAATCAGTTATGTAAAATTTACAGGCTTCATCACACATGTTTTGCAGTAAAAAAAAATTAAATAATAAAAAATAAACAAATGAATTTGTAATTTCTTTTTCAAGGGTGAATTTGACATTTTGTTTCCTACTGACAATGTAGAATATGACTTTACGACGTGTTTTCCTGAACACATGATCACGACTAATTACAATGAATTTTCATTGGTGCCAGCTCACCATTATGATTTCAATCAAATATATTAAAAGTTTTTAAACTCCCAAAAAATAAATAAATTTTTGGTTTTGACAAATGAAATAAAAATTCAGACATAGAAATTCAGCATTTTGTAAATATTATTGGATACTACATTGTTATATGGTAGTTATTGGCATAGATTGCAATAATATTGTATTAACATGAACGCATAAAATTATTTGTTGGTCACAGACCGGCGTCCGAGAAAAAAGGTGAGCAAATTCAAGTGCTAATATAATGTATGTTCTGGCCCAAAATAGTAATATTGTACTAACATGACCATATAATATAATTTATTGGTGACAGAACGGGTAGATATTTCCGTTTTAGGGCAAAAAGCTGAGCAACTTCAAGTGGTAGTAAATTGTATGTTCTGGCCCTATACACATTCGATATACAACTGTCAGATTTTTTACCACTTTAACAGTTCTATGGGAATACTTTTGCTTACAAAGGCCAGTTTATCTACGAACTCTGTTAATTTCAAATTTTATAGCTGAAATTTTATATTGTTACAGGTGTTGAAGTAGGATATTTAATATAAAAATATATTCAAAAGTCATACACCTCATCACTTGGGTTGCAACTCCATCTAAAGCAATGCAACCTGGAGCTAATTTACATAGAAATTAGCTGAGAAAATAAATATGTTTGCATGTGCAAAATAAATATATAAATTGAGTGTGTGTATGTTGGTAATTTAATGTACAAAAACGTCTACTGGTTGGTCGAAATTCACAGAGAGTATATCGTCCTCATGATTTCTATAGAAATAAAAAGCAACGTGTCTAAAAATATTAGAAGTTAGAAAACAAAACAAATTCATAACTCACAAACTTATTTACAGAACTTGCAACCGTTTAAGGATGTTATACGTTCGTGGACATTTGGACGGTCAATGGCAGTTAATTGAATGAAAATATTAAATGAAAAAATGTTCGAGGGGAAAATTCAACCAAATTTAAATAAAGAAATAAAAAAGTTGTTAATCAAAAATGGAAATAAAAATACATACATACAACCGAAATAATATTTCAAAAAAGCACTGAAAGTGCAAAATGTAGTAGAATTAATTATTTAAAAAAATATTTTTTTAAATTATTTATATTTCAAAAAGGGTGTTAAGAAAAGAAAAGTCGTTTATTTTCAAGGGGGGTTGGTTTTGGCGGGTAAAATAATTTGTTGAGGGTTATAAAAATAAATTAAATATTTGTTTTTGTTAGTTGTTATATAATTGTTTTGTTGTTTGGAAGACAAAAATAAGAATTTTAGTTTTTATTTTAATTTGATTTTGCTGATTTACCTAAATCATCAAACTTGTTCCGGGGCTGAACCGCCACTGTTAAGGTTACGTTTCGTTTTGTTTGAAACGATTTACGAACGATTCAAATTTTTTTTTAAATAAATTGCAATTAAAAGAGAGTAGAATTAAACAATGATTTGAATTGTGTTTTTGATTGTTTTTTTTTAATATATCAGTAATTTTTTGTTGTAGGACAATAGTAGTAGTAGTAGTAGAATAGTAGTAGTAGTAGTAGTAGTAGTAGAGTAGTAGTAGTCGAAACGTAGTTGTAATTTGTTGTTAGAAGGTAAGGCCACGCCAACATGTTTTATATAATAACAAGATAATAAAAATTTATAAAGAAATGATTTGTTTAAATAATGTTTCAATACCTTAAAAATCCTTATATAAAATGTTATTATTTTTATGCAGTTGTTTTATTTGTATATTTTATCTTAAGTTACTTAAATTTAGTTTAAATAATGCAGATCTTTGTTTCAATCTTCTTCTTTTTTGTTTTTAAGAGCTTAAGTATTAAATAATAATTTTAAGAAATAAAATTATACATGAAATTTTTATAGAGAGAACAACAATAATAAAGAGAACGCAAATAAGGAAAAAAGTTTAGAAAAATGTGTACTCACAGTTTTTGCATTTGCATTTCTTGATCAAAGTCTCATCTTTGATGTCCTCATGACAGGCTTTGCAATAGAACCACGCCCTGAAAAAATATTATTTGAGAAGTTTAACAAAAGACAAACAGAATAAAAGCTTTTAATATAATTTGGTTGAGATATTTTCTCTGTTAATATTTAAATGTAAACATTTGAATTTATGTTGCTGTTTAAGTTTATAGATCTTTTAATAAAAAAAAAATTACCTTTTTACTTCATCTGCACTTTGTGCTATGAAAAATCCTTGTGTATTTGCTTGAATTTTAGCGCCTCTGGGATTTATTGAGATTTTGCTATCAGCTCCGTCCTCGTTGCCCTTGATTTCGATTGCCAGCAATAATAATTTTAATTTCGAAAAACATAATCTAAATAAGCCCCAGTGGGGAGAAAAGAAAGAGAGAGAAAAGACAAGAGATACAAACGAGCAAATATTAACATCAGATAAATAAATATGATACAAATGTGAACTTATTAGATAAATAGATATGCATCTGAATGTTTGAAATAAAATATTTGATTTCTGTTTTACTTTTTCTTTTACTTTTTACTCATACAAATACAAACTACTGTTTGCAATACAATTCTCAAGCATGCGGCATGCCAAAAAATATATACAAAAAAGTTTTATAAGATTATAATATTAACAAAAGCGGGTAAATTCTATGCCAAATATGAGTGAGAAAGCCAAACTTAAAAAGGAAAACTGCCTAAAATAATTTAAAGAAAAAAGTCATCATGCAGTGATATTTTACATTGACCATAAATGACTTTCGCAAGCAAATGTTACAACATTTAAATAAATTTCATTCTATTTACGGATGTATTTACAAAACTAATTTATTTACATAAACACTAGAAGAAGGGGAAAGAGTGTACGGAAAATTGAATACGTTTGCAATCATCTTAAACATGCTTTTTATATGTAGTACGGCTATTTTGCCAAATGGCGGCTTTTGCAGGTTTGCTTCGGTTGAAAGTTTGCCTTTTTGCTGTTTCTAAAATATATAATCGAAAGTGTTGTTGAGGAGAAAAAAAAACTGAAATTACATTTGTTAAGTTGTATGCTGCGTGTTCTTTCGTTTAAATATATAAAAAATAAATATGCATTCCATTCCATCTACATTCGTTTGTTTGGTACAGTGTGTCGAGCAAGTCTTTCGACAAGTGCTTATATTATTATTATTTCTTCAGTTGATGTTTTCAGTAAAATTGTATGGATTAATTCTAAATGTTAAATTGAGTTTTTTTTTTGTCGAAGAAAAATATCTTGCAAAGAAGCCAACAAATTGCTGAGCTCTTGATTCGAAGACGTTCAGTTTTTGTCAGCTGTATCCTAGGTACTCTTCCCATGTCTGGTCGAAAGAAGAATTGTTAAGTAGCTTTCCTGCTTATAAAATAAAAGCAAAAGATATGGTAGTAATGAGTTGAAACGATAAAGAAGTTTGTATTACGCGATGATGAGATCTGTCCAGCAGTAGCCACTTCTAAGTTGGCTAGGATCCAGCGAATGTCTCATGCAACACTAGCCCTTGAGGCTTTAATTGCACTCACACACATTCAGATTTTGATAGTACCGTGTAGAGTTATGCCTGCTTTTAGAACGAGTATTCAGAAATCTGAAGGAGGGAATGGACAGGAAGCTCGGTACTGCCTTTTCACTTCGATCTACACGGGAAGTTAGTAGTCCTTCCAGAGATTCCAGGTCGTTAAGAGAATATTCGGATGGATAGTATTGGATCTTGGGACGCGATGTGACATGTTTTGTATATTTGACCAGACGACCCACGATCTTCCAGACGGAAGGATTTGGGGGTAGCATATAGTAATTTTTTCTGATATCCAGGCAGCTCTGAGGGCTCTTCTTTAATAAAAGTTCCAATCTAGTCTTGTTTGAGAACACTTTGACTCGGTTCAAAAATCCGATTTCCCTCTGTTAGATATCCGTTAATAGCAAAATAAAAGCCTTTTTGGGCTGTTGATGGACTCCTTTTTCTATGTGTTTTACCATCGTGCGGAGGGTTTTCATTGCGGTCATTTTGGGCTTAAGAAGCCCTTGTGGAAAAGTAGCCCAGTGGAATCACTTCCATGTCGTTTGTGTATGGAATATGACAATATTAGGGCATATCGGTACAGGGATGCCGGCATGGGGACTCAGGGTGTATTTCAGAGATTTAATTAAGTCGTTCATCACTAGCGTCGATTAGTGGTCTACGGCACTAAAGATGATGAGGTGTCGCTATTCCCATCTTGGAACCAGACTTTTCTTCGTTTATATTATTAACAGAAATATATATTTTCTCAGTTATTATAATTTAAGCATTAAAAAAAACAGGTCATAATGCGGTATTCGTGAGAGCAACTCTTTTGAAACATCAAACTCTTCGAAGGAGTGAAAGAATATCAACATCCCCCGAAGTCCAGTATTGACTTGTGAACAAGAATAATGGCATTAAACCAGAGCATCTAAATTACGTTAACTAACACTTGGAACAATGTTGCCACACAATTTTGTAGATCTATAAGCGAATAATATCTTGTAGATATTTTTCTCTAGATATTATTCCGCTCTATTATTCTCAGACTTGGCTTACAAGTTTGCAAAGTATTTTTTCAAGAATGAGCTCATGAAAACCATATTCTTAGGAAACTCATAAATATTGTGAAACAAAGTGCTCGTATTTTGCCCGTCGAAAGACTTGTCGCACATACTGTACATGCTAACAGTATATGTATATAACAAAAACGAAATAAAACAAATTCATTCATTAGTTAATCGTAATAATAAATAAATAAATTCTAATGAAACTATCAAACGGTGTTGTTGTTAAGAATAAGTTAATATTTGATTGGGGAAATTGTATTTATTTACACTAAATTGTTAAAAACAAAAGTTCTTGTAAAATGTATTCAAAATTCTTTGCTTCAATAATTTTGAATTGCTTTTTGAGTATCTTTGTTTTTTTTAATAAAAAAATGGTGGAACAATGTATGCATATATAGAGAGTTAGAAAACAAAACAAAAATTGTAGAAATCATCTCAAGGGTCTTACTCGCTGGCTTGTGGAAATGTCATGCCGGTAAATGAAGGTGATAGGGTTTCTGTATACATCTCGCACCCTGTACCTTGAAGATAATCATTTTGCCAGGCCTGAGTATCTGGTGACTGAAATTTTAAATACAAAGTTTTGTCATGATTTCAGAAAGGTTACAAGGATTGTGGGGTTTAATGTTTTTGTTTTTTGTTTTTTTTTTTTTAATTTTTCGAGAGCGGTTTTTTCTTTTGTTTGGCTGTTTCAAATTACATGTCATGAATTCTCATTTGCGAGGTTTACAGGATTTAGTGGTTGGTTGGTTGGTTCTTCATAAAAATGGCATGTTTAAATACAAAATAGTTGACTTTAGTGATGGCACACGAGGAGCAAGTTGGTGGCAGCAGTGCTGATGTTTTTCAAATACCTTTTGAGGTGCAGGCAATACGAGGGCATTGTTGCATGTTAGTTTTGAACACACTATTCAACCTTTGATTTTAATTAAACCCTAATTTTGTTTTCGGCATGCTAAGTTTGAAATGATTGGCTTTTTTAAGATTTTCGTTGGGTAATACTGTTGCTGCTTTCTTCCATTTAATACTTAAGAATACTAAATCAAACTTAAATTTTATGTATTTGTTTCTATTGTTTCCTCAACGGAAAAGCTTCAAGCTTAACTTACATTTCTATTAAGCTTTAATTATATATGCTATTTAAGCTTTTTTTTTATTACAAAGCTTTATGTTACTTTTACAAAAGAAGTAGTTGTTAAAATTTCTCAAGATGTTTTGTTGGGGCTGTTTTTGTTAATGTTTTTTTTTCTTTTTCTTAAACACACATATTAAAAATATTTTTATAACAGTCAATTAAATTTGCGTGTAATAATGAAACTTGTTGGGTGGTTTATTAAAAAAAAAATTGTCTCTAAAGTTTTGGAAATTTTAATCATAAGCTTTGATTTTGAATAAACTAGATCTATTTCAGTTTAAATAAAATTGTATGTGAACCAAATTTATTTCAAAACTCTAAATTACATTCCCGAGCTCCCTTTCAGCCAGTTTAATATTTTTAAATCCATTATTAATACCATTATTTTTATCGCTGCAGTTTATAATCAGTATAATAATTATTAAATATTTAAAACAAGTCATCAGAATAAAAAAATTATCCGTTATATATCTCAAAAGCTAGAATTTATTTAAAACAAAGAAATTCTAGATTTGAATTCATTTATTGAATATGTCTAAATAAAGTATACTTTAACTGGTGCATTCATAACAAATAAGGTGTAGTTAATGTGTGCCTTAAACCGACTTTTTACTGAAACATATTTTAAGGCGCTCCTTATGTTTAGATTTATTTAGATGACTGCAGGTGTAACCCTTCAAATCCAGTGTTTCAATAGCAAATATTGGTTTCAAGTTTTTAAAGTGTACTTTAGCTTGGGATATATTCTGTAAATCACGGTGATTTAAAATCGCGTGATTTTCGAAAACTAGCTCCACTAATAGAAATATTTTTCAGACTTTTTTTATATATTCTATTATATAACATATAGCGTCAGATATGATGTCTAAAAAAAGTCTTTTCTAATTTCTAGAACGTCTTCAGGATCATTATTTACATTCGAAATCACGTGATTTGAAATTGTCGTGGTTTGCAGAACAGGCCCGAATATTTATTTTTACTTAGAAGATGTTTTTTTAATTAAATTTTTGGTTTTGTTTTTTATTATAGACGTGTATAATATTTTACTTTGTTTTACCATATTTAAAATTAAAGCGCTTGGGTTATGACATTTGGGCGCTCACAAAGTGGGCTATTAGGAGTCCAAAACTAAAAAAAAATTATCAAATACCCCGTTTTTCCCCACAAGTTTCATTACCACGGCAGCTGTACAATGAAAACAAGTTGACATGAAACAATTGAAAGTAAAGAATGATTGTAGTATGTAGAAGTTAGTTAATACGAACGATATTTGAAAAAAGAAAAACATAAATTCGAACCAAATACATTAATAGAATTTAGAGCAATAAGAACAAAAAGCTGATTTCACAACATCGAAGGCAATCAATTTTGTTTTAACACTTATAAAGGAAACAAATACGGACAAGAATAATTTAGTTTTTGGTTTCAGATTTTGGCAGAAAACAAAAATATGTTGTAATCAAATTTGGAAAAGCAAGAAAAGAAATGAAAAGAATTGAAGGAAACCAATTTACTCAACTAAAAGTGAATTAACTTAAGCTTAAACCAAAGAAATATACAACAAATACACTGAACAAAATCTGCTGAAACTTTCAAATATGAAAGATCGTAACATAATTCAAGTGAGCCACAAGTTTGCAAATAAATTGAAAATAATGCAAATGAAAAGAGATCACAAATGAAATTTCAACTTAAGACTAAAAGTAATAAAATAAATTAAATAAATAAATATATAAACTTATTAAAACAGTGTGTTGATTAAGTGTTCGAACAATAATATTCAAATATTCTAATAGTTCTTCCACAGAAAACGTTTAAAAGTAAAACTGTTGATGTGTGTGTCTTCTTAAAACAGACTGTTTTACAAAAGACCATAAATAAAGCATCCTGTATTTTAGACTTACTCAGTGGCCTGAGCAAATGGTATTCCAATAAATGTAGGACTCAAAGTTTCAGTGTACATTTCCATGCCTGTACCACGCAGATAATCATTTGTCCAAGACTGCATGTCTGGCGACTATTTGAAATTAATCACAATATTACAACACAGCGTAGAGCATAAGAAATTATAGATTTTTTATACAACAACAACAAAAGAACTATTAATTATAATATTTATAGATTAAACGTAATTGTTAATTATTCTATTAGCCAGTTTCATAATCTTCCATTTTTTCTCATTTTCAATTAAACAGTTTCTTTTTTTCTTTAAGCCATCTTAGCTTTTGTACAAGATTTCATATATCTTTTTTTTTTGCTAAAAGTTGGTCAAGTGATTTGAAAAAGAAAGGAAAAACAATTGTGTCTACTTACGGTTTTGAATGAACGCATGGCAAACAGATTCGCCATCATAGTAGAAAATCCGGGAGCCAAACAACTTTGTGCGATAAACCCCAGTTTTAGTTCGGCCAAACAAATGACATCGTCACCCTGTTTCCAATCCCACGAAGGAATATTTAATAGATAAGCCTAAATAAAATATATTCGTTAATAGAAACAAATATCACCAAAACCATTAATCAATTTTTAATAAAAATTTATTTAAAAAAATAATAATTATAATAAATACACTGGTCTACATAGTCAGGACTCAGCTACGCTTTTACTCTCCTTACAGGTGGCTCTACAAAACTCGTTATCGATAATATTTTAAGAAAAATTCAAGATTCAATACTAAATTGCTAAATACTTGTTAATATAGGAAAATGATTTTTTTATTTACTTAAAATTGAAACATTCTCAAATCACTTAAAAGTACTTACTTTTGCTGTTCCAAAAACCACTTTAAAAAAATATATTCAAAATTAGTTTCACTTTGCTAAATCTATTGTTTATGTGTGAATCAAATATTCTTTATGAAAACATGCAAAATTTATATGGTCAACTAAGAGCATGTCAAAATTCCTGGCATTTATGTTAAATTGCAATCGATGCAGAAAATATCAGTGCAATAAAAAAGTTCTTGAAGAAGTAGACTTCTCACGAATTTGTTTAAAAGAAAGCGGATTTTATTGAAGAAAATTAAAAAAGAAACTAGAGAAAATGTGTTTTTATTATTTGCATGAAATATATACATGATTTTATCTCATTGCAAACAAATCCCCAAATAACTAGCAGAGACACAAACCATTGTATTTAACTGGGATCATTTTGCACTCAACTAAGAGTTTAAACAAAACGATCTATTTCCAAAAGTAAAAAAATAAGTTTTCTGTCTCTGTTAGTTAGATGCGAATTTGTTTTCATGTTCTTAATATATCTTGCAACAGTCTTTATATACAATAATATCATTTTGCGTTATAGCTACATATCTACGTAAGTATATACATGAAAGTATGCTGAATATTCCCTATATAGAAAATATATAGTATATTCTATATAAAAGCAAACTACTACTTTAATGCAAAAAGTTTATTTGTAGGAAAATATAGAAAACAGATTATATTTTTTATATAGAAAACTTATGTTATAGTACATATATATATATATATATATATATATATATATATATATATATATATAAATATATATATATATATATATATATATATATATATATATGTATATATATATATATATAGATATATATATATATATATATATAAATATATATATATATATATATATATATATATATATATTATATCCTCTATATTGAAAATTTTTTTTGTATAAACATTTTTACAAAGGAAGTTGAAATGTTTTCTGTTTAAAAAATCTCAAATATTTTTCTATATAGAGAAACATAAATCTTTTATATAGAAGATTAAAATATTTTCTATATAGACAGTATTAAAGATATTCTATTCAGAAAATTTCTGTATGGAAAACTTAAAATATTTTCTATATAGAAAATTTTATATATTTGCTGTATAGAAAGTTCAAAGATTTTCTTGGTAGAAATTTTTTATATAGAAACTTCCAAATATATTCTATACGGAAAATTTCATATATTTTCTATACACAAAATATAAAACATTTTCTATTTGAAAATTTTTAACATTTTTTTTTATATAGATAACTCCCAGTATGTTTTGTGTGAAAAATTTAAAAATTTTCTATACACGAAATATTTTGTACATAAGAAACTGAACATATTTTCTATATATAAAAAAAAAACAGTAACATAGAAAATTCAGGATATTGCTTATAAAGAAAATTTAAAATTTTTGTGTATAGAAAATTCCAAATATTTCTTATACAGAAAACTCGTCTATTGTCAATATGGGATATTCAATATATGTTCTACAAAAAAAAATTGAATATTCCAAACATTTTCTTTAAAGAATATTCTATATTCCAGATATATTTTATATAGAAAATACGAAAATTTTCTTAATACAAAATATATATATATTTTGTGAACAGAAAACTCCAAATAATTTCTATAAAAAAATTTTGTCATACAGCAAATTCGAAACATGTTCTATATAGAATAAATAATAATTTCTACAGAAAAAACTTTAAATACATTCCATAAAGAAGTTTCCAAATTTTCTTCTATATAGAAATTTTAGCAAAATGCAAATATTTTCTATATAGAAAACATAAAAAATAGAAACTTGAAATAAATTTTAAAATCTAAATATTTCTATATGTTTTCTATATGCAAAATCTCCTATATTTTCATGTGTAGAAACTATTTTCCGTATAGGAAACTGAAATCATTTTCAATACAGAAAATATTTTCTATATAGAAAACCTGAAATATTTTCTTTAGAGAAAACCCCAAATCTTTTCTATACAGAAAAGTATATATGCTTTATATGAAGAATTTTTTAAATATATTCTATATAGAATCTAAATATTTTCTGTTTCTTCCATGGAATACACAAGTTTTTTATTTATAATTTTTTTTTGCACAGAAAACGTTCTCTATAAAAAAGGATTCAATGACGAAATGATGCATAGTTTTTACTGAGGAATTGGCATTATTTCTCTATGGAAAACATGGAAAATTTGAAGATTTTTTATACACATAAAATATTGAAATGTTTGCATTTCATTTCGTAACCAGACCCATTATTTCATATATTTTGAAAATATTTTCATAAAGAAAACAAAATGTTCCATGCAGAATTGCGTTAGTGGCAGTCAAACTAAACACAATCTTGTACAAGTTTTCTAGGAAATTTGATTAATTGGGTTGTGGAAGTCACAAGTTTTCATTTAATATGGAGAATAATGATGTGTTATAAATAGTTTTGCATTAACTTGTCATTCTCTAAAAATAAAGTGAAAATTAATGTTAGGAAAAGGAAAATAGTTTTAAGCAACAAGACTATTATTAAATATACTCATACCAGGAATTGTCTAACTAGTCACAGGCAAGAGGCATAAAGATGTCAATTGGGATATTCTATACAAAGTGCAAATTATGGTTAATTAATACATTTTTTTTAAACTGTCTATGGAATTGATCAAAAGTTAGTTTTTGCTACAGAAAATTTAAAAGATATTTTGGTTTTAAGTTGTTGCAATCATCTGTGAAATATTAATTAAATGTGGGGCATAAAATATGATTCTAATTTTTATATTAAAAATCGGCTCTACTGCCAACGCATTGCAATTTCATTCAAGTGTTTAATAAACTTATAAAAAGCTCTTTTAATTCTTACTACTCAGTTGGGGGGAGGTGGCATCTTCCATTCCTTATTTGGCCAAGTAACAGGTTTCTTTTTTGCTTTTGTTTTTGGTTTCATTTTAATGCCAAAAGCTTTTAAGTGTACAGTCTTATAAACTTTGAAGAAAAGTTTACTAACGACTTACAACTGTATCTCGTGTCTTTGATTACTAAGTTGATGTCAGAATTAAAATATTCAAAATGGTGAACTGAATCCGTTCGCTGCTTATTGATCAGCAATCAACGGATATTGTTCGTGAATTTTGAAATAAAAGTAGATTTTGGATTTTAAGAGTTTCTTTCTTTCTTTTTAGAATTTTTTTTTTAATATTTGTAAAATGGCCAATCAAAGGTATTGGGGTAATGACAGTTAAATAATAATTTGGACAGGGAAGAGTTGTAAAAATTTTGTTTACTTTTAACAAAACCCCACACCAAAGTTTCATGGGTATTTTTTTCATCAAATTCTTTTATAAAACTTTCAAACTCTTGATTACGATTTACGTCTAACATCAGTTTTCACTTCTAAACCAATTTCAGACATTTTATGGCGTTTTACAATGTCGCTTTTCGAATTGTATATGACATCTAGCGGCCTGTCGGTCAAACTAATAGCCCATATTGAAGATCGGTTATATGACAACTTTTTCATTCTAGTTTTACTTTACCTCCACAGCAATTCAAATAATGGTTCGGACAAAAAAGTTTAGGGTACTTTCGAATAGGGTACTTATCGAATTGAGCTACAATTGGAACCGAGCATATGCAATTTGAACGAAACTCGGGAAGAACATTTATTTTCTTCCTACTCCGTATTTATTTATAATAAAAGAAAAAGTAAATTATTATGTCATAGATATGACTGGTTGCTGTGTAGTCAAAGTTGCCAGTGGGCGCCCTTTAGAAGAAAAAAAAACAAGAAAAGAAGCGAAGAAGAATTGCTGACGAATGAATTACTGTAGCCCCTATTGCTGCAATAAAGTCTGAGATCTTCCATAAATTTATTTCGTAAAGAAAAAACTTGGTGTAGGGTAACTTCGAATCGAATGTCACAAATAGTTTTAAAGTTGAACGTTAAAAAGAGGGTTGGTGCTAAACGAATTTATGAAATTTTGTTGAATTTGTTTATATAAATATTCAGTTTTTTTCCTTTTTTTTAAACCTGTTAAGGTTTTGTAGCAAAAGTCAAATTTACAAATTGTGTTGTGTCAATTATAGTTTTCAAAATTTGTGCAATTTTTTCATTAAAACATGTTTAGTAATTTCTTCAAAACATTATTTACTACTATTTCTGGCTCACATCGGTTTAAACATTTCAATAAATTTTTTCTTTGTTGGCAATTAAATATATCAACTTTCTGGCATTTATAAATTAACTAAAAGAAAAGTATTAATTTATAAAAAATAGCTGTAAAAGTAAAAAAAAATTAATTTAGCCTACTGCCGATTTTACAAAAAATTTATTTGCATTTATAAAAAATTTTTTTATAAAAACGGCATTTAATATATATTGTCCATATTTATAGTCATAAACGAAGTATACTTTAACTGCTCTGTTCAAAGAAAAAAAATTAAATAGCAATAATAATAAGTACTTAAAGTCGGCTTTAACATATAATTTGCATACAGAGTTTATTAAACAATTCTTTAAGTCCACAATATTATATTAGGAATACAGCAGTGGTATATATTAAAAATTATATGGACTTGAGGAGCGTTTCAAAATCAATTCTGCATAAAAATTATATTTAAAAGTACACTTTAAGTGCATTTCAGTTTCTAGGAATATTGTAAAAAATAGTGGTTTTAAAATCTTAATGCAGTATTCATAAAATATTACTGCGAACTTGAAAAGAGCTTCCAAATAATTTTTATGTAAAAAGAAAACTTTAAAGCACACTTTAAGTACATATTATTCTTTATGATTATGCCAGTGAAAGTATAAAATCGGTATTTTCATACAGAATACTGGTTTTCAGCACTCATTGACATACTTAAAATAAATAAAGAGGACTTGAAGAGTGTTTTAGAACAACTTGTGTATGAAAATTATGTGTTAAAGCACACTTTAAGTTCAAATTACTTTTTAGTGAATAGCGGAGTTAATGTAGGTATATGACGTTTAGATTATGTTTAGGGACGATTAGCTTTTGAAAAACTTTGATAATTTTTCATACAAAATAAAAACGCTAATATGCTCCAATTTTGAAAAAAATAAAAATAAAATTCTCGAAATAATTTAATTAACAAAATAATTATAAATTTTTAAAAAATTTCGGATTTCTAGCCTTATTTGTTGTATTATTAACTTATAATTAATTAATTTAACTGTACTAATCTCATGTCTTTCTTTATGTTTTTCATTTTAGCTGGGTCCTAATTACATGTGGGCCACTGTGCGTAAGTAAATCATGTCTTATTATTACCTTATTATGATATTGCATTAATTGAATAATAACTCTGATATCATCACTGTAATTCTTAATTGAAATGACACGCATAATATTGGCAGCATCTTCAGCATCTGGATCCTGACAATATTTATTGGCAAGCACTAAACAGGCATCAGCTTCATGAACCTTAAGAATTTTTCAGGAAAAAAAAAACAAACAAAAAAATAAAACAACAATAAAATGATAATAAATATTTTACATACAAACGTCAAGAGGCGGTTTAATAAAAATGTTTATAAATTTATATTATTTCAAAGCATGTTGTGGGTTATCTTAACAAACAAAAAATCTTGTTAAAATATGATCTTTCAATTTTATTTTTTATTCGGGTTCAATGAAAAATGCATTTTAAATGAAAACGATGACCTCTCAAATGAAAATGCCGGATGAGTTTCTTTTTACAGTTGGAAAATTTTTGATACGAATTTTAGTACGTTTTATTTTTGGTGTATGAGACATTTTCCTAATTATGCAACACAATTTTATTTTGATTTTGTTTTAACGTAAAGTGACAGACACAGTGTCGCGAATATATTCAAAGCCCAATTGAATTGATAATTTTTTACAATTTCGTAAAGCATTTTATTTATACGCAAAACTTAAAAATAAAAACACAAGAATTAATATCAAATAAAAAAGGACATTTATGTGCTTTAAAACAAAAAAACAAGTTATTCTTGTTCACACATACATCTACGAGTAGCCATACACATACTATTTACAAAATAATGCTATCAAAGATATAACAGACGTGCATGCATTAAATATTTTCTTAAAGTCGATTTCTAAATAATAAGTATCTCAGCCAGAATGATGGGATGCAAATATTTTAAAGTAAAAATTTTAAACAGTGATGAGTATCCCCCGTACAAAGTGGTGCTTGTCATTACTTTGTGGGGGAATTGAAGCTCTTGTATCCCGAATGCAGTTTTTTTAAAAACTGTCCCGCGCGACTCACATCTCGAATGTAGTTGTTTTTAAACTGTCGCGAGTGACTAATACGTGACTCGGGACAACAGACCTACAAACTCTCACGAAGTGTCAGAATTGCAGCTCTTGCATCATGAATGCAATTTTTTAAAACTTTCCCGTGTGACTAACGGGAAAGCTTAACAGCTTGAAAAACACTCACGAAATGGCAAAGTTTGTATTCTTACATTCCGAATGCACTATTTTTAAAAATGGTCCCGCGTGACTAACAAGTGACTCTTGTGTAACAACGTAAGAAACACTCACGAAATGGCAAAATTGCTACTCTCACATCCCGAGTGCAGTTTCTTTTAAACTGCTCCGCGTGAATAATACGTGACTTATGTTTAACAGCCCAACAGAGTGCTTAATTGCACTCACGAAGTGTGAGAATTGCAGTTCTTACATTTCGAATGTATTTTTTTTAAAAACTGTCCCGCGTGACTAATACGTAACTCATGCTTAACAGCCTACGAAACGTCTAAATTTCAAATCTTAATCCCGAATGCCATTTTTCGACAACTGTCGCTCGTGACACATGTGTAACAGCGTAATAAACACTCACGATGTACAGTTTCTTTTAAACTGTCTCGCGTGGCTAATGTTTAACAGTCCAGCAAACACTCACGACGTGTCAGAATCGCAGTTCTTACATGCCGAATACAGTTATTTTAAAAGCTGTAGCGCCTAGCTAATACGTGACTCAAGCTTAACAGCCTAGGAAACATTCATGAAATGTCTAAATTCCAAGTCTTACATCCCGAATGCCTTTTTTTAAAAACTGTCCCACGTGACTAATACGTGAATCATATGTAACAGCGTAAGAAATACTCACGAAATGACAAAATTGTCACTCCTGAATGGTATTTTTTAAAAACTGTCCCACGTGACTAATAAGTGACTCCTTTATGAGTCAAAGGTGACTCACGGCTAACAAATTACAACGTCTGTATGACTTTAATAAAAACTCTGAAAGCAATGGTGGCAACAGCGGCGCTAAAAATGTCAGCAGAAGTCGCGCAGCATATTTGCAAATTTAATTATGCAAAATTATATTTAACTAAGACAATATCTTTTTGTCAATTTTAATGAGTCTGTATAAATGCTGTCTCTTTTATTTGTTACTGTAGAATTTTTATGCTCAAGAGGCGAGTAAATTTATTTATCAGAGTTCTTGATCTTATATTTTTATTTAGTCCGCGAAATGAACGCCTTTGGCCCCAGTGTGCGACTGCCCCGAACTGTCGCTTGTTAAAATTTTAAGATAAACCAACTTCAGCGTCACTCCAGCTTAGAAACTTCTATGAAAAAATATTTTTACAAAAGCAAAACAAACAATAAGTCCCATCCCTGTAGACAAGTAAAAATTCAAAGTTGCTACAACCCGCATATTAAAAAAGCTACAAACAGCATTTTAGTTCTAAAATATTTTATAGAAAATAAAAAAATATATTTTTTTTTATATCTACTACAATCATGCAATATAAAACTACAAAAAAATATGGGCATTCCGCACACAATATTTACAAGTTTTAAGGAAATTATTCAAAATTATGAATTTGTTAACTCTTAAATTAAATAATTAAACAATGAACTCTTATAAGAAATAATTTACATTAAACACTACATACGAGAATCATAAAACTAAATTTGAATGCGAACAATGATTGAACAATTTAATTGAATCAATTACAGGAGAACAGCCAAAAATTTTAAGGCTGCCGACAATAAACACTTTGTAACAAGTTAAAATAAGCGACAAGCTGACGCAAAGAATATAATCATAAGTCGAATTCACATATTAAAATAATTAATACTAACAGCTGTTTTCAGAAGTTGTTACACTCCCAGCATCAGTACTCATTGTTTATCTTACCAAAAATTTTGTTAATGAGCAGTTTAGTGACATCACTTGTGCTGGACTCAGGTCTTGGATGTGGAATTCATTGTTCGCATTTATTGAAATTTTAAATCCATACATACTGACATACATACATATAATATCATACAAAAATACATACATAAATGTTTTATATTAATCTGTTACCTCAAACCTAAAACTATAATTGTTTTGAAAGTGTTCCTGGACATCAAAACGTCCAGGTCTGATTTCCTCATACTATTTCTACTCGCAGGAAAGCAAACGAAAGTTTTAAAATAACTCTCCAAAGCAGATTTTTTTAAAAATAGGATTGTAGATATTTTAAATAAAAACGTGTAGGCTTCTTTCTCATGTGCCAAGAAAATTGATGGTATTTAAGGAAATTCACTAAATCTTTGAAATATTTTAAATGACATGCTCCCCACGAAATTGAGAATCTTTGGAATTTTCAATAATTTTTTTAAAGAAGGGAAAGGTACCCAAGTTTAGTTTCTTAACTCATCTACAGGCTGGCGCAAAATTAATCAACCAATTGTGTTTTTAAATAAAATTTTTTGCTTCCAAAAACATTATTTTGACACGCATTTAGATTTTTCAATTTTGTCCGCCACGTAGCTGCCGCCAACGCGCTCTTTTATAAATTTTCGTGGCTGTCCCGAAGAGTTATTCGCATTCCTGAAGGGCTACGATTGTCTGGCCATGACCCCAGGAAAAGAAGACCGCGATGTTTTAATCTTGTGATGCTTGTATCCATACAAAATTCCCAAAATGGAAGATTAAACGACTGGGAGACGATACCCTGATAATATCCACTATGGCGCTATTTTACCGCCTCATTGCAACTCCAGGCTCATGGCTCTTTAGCGCCCGTCTGTAAAAGTAACCGTATTGCCGATGGCGTGACAGAAATATATGGTCAAATCACGTCTCCTACTTCTTCTACTTTCATTCATGCACGATTGCCAATCAGCAGGCATTAATGGGAGCGAAGTCAGCCCTTTTTACGGGTACTTCTGGTAAAGCCCAATACGTAACCCGTCCTCTGGTTGATATATCTTAGTCATCAGCACTAAAGACAATCGCAGCCACTCCATTGGTTGCCGGTCTGTTCGAGTCGATCAATAAGGAAGTCCACATTAACTGATTATTGCAAAGAATCGATACATAAATTCCATGCTCTTGGGAAAAATTGTGATGGATGTATGATGAAATTTGCAAAAATTTTAACATCTTCCGATATACCGCTTTGCCGAAACATATCGCGGCAATCGTGTTTAAAAAAAGTGCCGTGAAATTATGAAAGAGATAATAAAAGCATACCAATCCAAGCATATTTCTGTCTTCTATTATCATTTTAAGATCTCATGAAGCTAAAAAGAACACCGATTATAATAACTCCTGATTCATTCTTCGTTTCCCGAACTCTCTAACGCAAAGTTGGAAACAAATTTTACTTGAAAAAAAAAGTGTATCCCCCGCAATCATTTTTATAACGCCTTGAATTGTTTGCAAAAAAAACTTTAGCATAAAATTATTTAAAGTAAATTATTGAATGTATTAAGACTTAAAACTGATCTGTAAATATTAGCATAAAACTAAAGTGAGTGAAAGGAAAACGATGAATACAACAGCCAGCAATATTTTAAGTAAAGTTATCTGCATTTTTTTTAAATTAAATTTAGAATTGTTGAGTGTCTTCTGCAAAGTATTATGTAGATATTGAAATGCAAGTGTAAGGAACGCTGTGCACTGCATTGCGTGTAGAAGAAATCAATAATAAAATAATAACTTCGACAAGTCTTAAGGAAATTGTCTGTTTGTATAATTTGGAAAAGAAATAAAAACGAAAAGTTATAAAATTGCTTGCAAATTAATATGAACTTGCATCTGCAGCGAAAATGTTGATAAATAAATGCTATTGTATAGTATATAGTAAAATGATACTAGTAGTAGTAATAGTAGTAGTAGTAATAGTAGTAGCTGTTATAGCAGTAGTAGTAGTAGTAGTAGTAGTAGTAGTAATAATAATAAATAATAGTAGTAGTACAAGTAGTAATTATAACACGACTTATAATTGTAGTGAATAGTAAAACGTAAGCATGTATGTCAAGTGAATGATTGATGTGTGTGTGTGTGTGTGTGAGGTAGGCTGGTAGTTGCTGGATTTGAAGTGTTAAAGTTAATAATTTAGTTTGAAATTTAACATTTAGACAACACAAAAATAAGTAGATTTTAATAACTCTTTTTTTTATAGACATTAAAGTTTTTTATTTATGTTCGCACATTTTGTGTGTTTTCAGTTTTGAAGTTATTAAAAATGGTGTGTGGCTTGACAGTTTGTGTTAAATAGAATATGTAATACGAAATTGATTAATTACAAAACACAAAAAACAATAATTGATCGATGACTTGATAGATTGATTTTGATAGTTTGAGATTAAAGGAGATAAACATAAGTAATGAGTCATTACCTTAACCCTTTGCAGATCGATGGGATTCATAATAGTGCCTTGAAAAAATTCCACTGTTGTAAAATGGCGTTTAAATAAACCTTCTAGTTCCAAATCGGGTGGTTTTCTTTAATTATTTTTTTATATTTTTGGGTGTTTTTGGAATCGTGTACAACGAATAGAATTTCAATTGTAATTTTGTTGGATTTTCGTGTAGAATTTTTCGTTTGTTTTTATTCCAGATTTAATGGGATTTGGTAATTTTTTTTTTTTTGTTTAAGATTCAGTGGTTTTTTTTTACAAATTCAGGTTGTGGTGGATGGCGCAAGAAATTTGACGTTTTAATGTAGGTTTTTGATTTAAAATAAAAAATTCACAAAATTATGTTGATTCAATTCAGTTTAGAGAAATTGTGTCTTAATATTATGACCTAATAATTTACCTTAATTTTTTGCAATTTAAGAAGAACTAAAATAAGTTTAACGATAAGAAGTGTGGCCGTCAGTTGAAATTCGATTTTGTTGAAAGCATTTTTCATGTCAACTAATTTTGCAATATTTTATTGTGTTGCAGACATGACAAGAGAAGTTTATGAAAAAATCTTTTGGCGGGTAAATAAAACTGCATCGTAATGAAACGTATGATATAACGAGGATTAAGAAATCAATGACCGGATAATGCCATATTTTAAATTTCCGAATTTCCTATTAATAATTTAAAGAAGCTGAAGCATATCTGCTCAATTCATAAATCGTATGCGTTGTCTAATTTATTATTGGAAATTTTCAAGCAAAAATGAGTACGATTAAACACAAGAGCACTTACAAACCAACAGTAGAAACTTTTATTTGCAATATATTCACGATATCCACTTGTTGGGAATGATAAAGTTGATTTTCTCCCAAAACAATCACAATATAAACAAATACCCCCACATGATTCACAATAGAAACTTTTATTCCTTAAAGATTCACAGTACTGATTTGTGGGGAATGAATTTTTTTTTTTGCTCCAAAACAACTCATTCCCAGTATATACGCGTTAAGGGTAAATAATAAAAACAGATTATAATCACCTCCTGTGGTCAAATAGTTTTCGCTTGAAATCTCTTAATGAGGAATCACATGTATTGAATAATTCGATTATTTGAAATATTTTTAATAATCTTCTTCAATTGGAGTTATAAAATTGACCATTTGGACCGTAGTTTTTTTTTGGATTAAATGCCAAAGATTCCCGTTCTTTGCAATAAAATTTTGAAAAAACCCTATTTTATATGCACCTAAAAGAATTTTGATTCCAGGACAAATTTATAAAAATAAAACCTATTAATTTATATGTGATTTATAAGCTTTTAAAGTTCTCATTTCCTAATTATATTCTTCTTCCCACATTCACAGCTTATGAATAGAAATTCACCACAGAAAATTTCTCTCTATTTGAGAAATCAAAAAAGTGTGGGAGGAAAGATTTCTTATTCAATTCACAATAGAGATTTTAGAATTTGTGCCTGTCTACTGTGCAAAAGATTTGATATCCTTTTAGAAAATAATATTTTCTTTGTTTCTGCACAAGATAAACGGTTTTAAAATATAAAATATTTTGATTTACGCTAAACAAATCGCTCCTCAAATTTCGGCCACACCTCTTTCTATATATAAGTATTAATAAACTTAATATATAATTGGATTTTATGTACTTAATAATTATATTTGTGTCTCTACTGGCCTATTAAAAAGCATTTTTATTTTCTTTATATCAAACATTTTCGGCGTTCTTTCCAGGAAGGCGATTGAAGCAGTTCGCCGTTCTTACCCGCAAAGTATTGGAGCACAGAAAATAAATATACTTTTTGAAGGAAAAAAAGGAAATGAGATAATTTACGAATATTTTATAACACAAAGTTTTCCCAATATTTAAATAGTTTCTTTGATAAATAATTTAACTTAAATTAGTGAATAAAATAAACCAGAACTTTTAAAACTTTATTACTTACTACTGCACTTAATTAATAATCAATAAAAATACTTAATATGTGTCTGTTAATAAACTCTAATTACTTGTAAAAAATTAGGTCAAACGGCCTATTCAAAAAAAAAAAAGAGTAAAATAGTAGTAGTAGTTTTACATGGTTATACAAAATCTAAGAATCTAAGAAAAAGTCGTAACAAAGTAGTTTCAATTTAATTAATTCACTAATAAAAACTCATTCCATTGAAGCATTGAAAATTTTCCAAAGCACATATTAGAAAAAAAGTACGTTAATCTAAGAAAAAAAATCGAGTAGAAAATACTAATTTTTGTCTGTTATTTAAAATGTAAAAAATTGTCTAGGAATCAAAGCAAAACTTTACTGCAAATATTTAA
Source organism: Linnaemya vulpina (assembly GCA_963675445.1). Taxonomy (NCBI): domain Eukaryota; kingdom Metazoa; phylum Arthropoda; class Insecta; order Diptera; family Tachinidae; genus Linnaemya; species Linnaemya vulpina. The sequence goes on from OY776277.1 coordinate 6,162,689, forward strand.
AAAAGTTGGAAAAAATTTTCAAATCAAACTATTTCAAAACGAAAACAAAATATTCTGTTATAAAATTGAAAACATGACGGAAAGTAATTGAATAAAAAGCCTGATGCTCTCAAGAGCCATAATGCAAATGCTGCTGGAAAAGCTAAAAATTTGGAAAACTCAACAGAAAAACAGAAAATAAATTTTAAAAAATGAAAAGTTGCATTGTAACTTTTATGGAAAAGAAATGTTTTACTTAAATACAGTTTTGATATGACGGGTATATTTAAACGAGAACTTCAAGTGCAAATTTATTTCAAACAAACACAATTCAATTAATTCATGTTTTTTTTTTTGGAAATTTGCTTATGAAAAACGAAAAATTGTAGTGTTTAAGTAGTTTCCATGATTTTCTTGAAATGTCAAAATGTTGCACAGACTTGGGACTTTTAAACAAAATTGTAACGTATGACGAGTATAACAGTTTGGGGGATTTGGTTGAGAATCTTGCAATTGAATTCGAGATAAAAAACGGTTTGTTTCTTTGCTAATAAAACGGATTGAGGTGTCTGTAATTGAATTTATTTGATTGCTTTTTGTGTTTGTGTGTGTGTGTGGTAAAGGTGTGTACCTTGACTCGTTCCAAATCGACGGCATTCATCATGGTGCCCTGAAAAAACGCCACAGTTGTATAGTGGCGTTTTAATAATCCTTCTAGTTCCAGATCTGGCTCCTTCCTACACGTTGATTTTTATTCGTTTGTTTGTTTGTTTGATTTCATTTTTTTTTTTTTTTCGTTCAATTGTTTTTGTTTGGTTCGTGTTCGTTCAATATCAATTGTAATTATATATTGATTATTTATAAATTTGAATCACAGTCGTAATAATAATAAAATATTTTCAAATACCAAAATATAAGAAGAATAAACTCATTAAATGTTTAGAGAATATTTGCTACGCTTACAAATTAATTTATCGTTATTTTTATTGTTGATGGCAGGTATTAAATTAAGCAATAATATCTTATTTGCAAATTTAATTTTAAGAAATACCAATAAATATTTTTATATATTGAATGTTTACTAATAAAATATAATTTATTATTATTTAATTGGAATAACATGGGACTAATTGTGAAATTAGTGTCTTTAACACAGTGGGACTAATGGGTTAGAAATAATAACTGTGGGAAAAGGAATTAAATTTGCAGAAAATCTTTAAATAATATTTAAAGTCGTATAAACATAAACAGATACAACTCAATTAAAATGTTTTTATTAAGTCATTGCTTATGAGTAACAAAATCATTTGTGGGGGTAAACTTTGAGTTTCACAATTAATAGTACCACAATGTATTTTATAATTGATACAAATTTGAAACATATTAAACTTTTATAAACTTAAGAAATTATACATCCAAAATTTCTTTAATATATCGATATATCACTTTTAAAAGAGAGCCAGAAACGGGCTCACATTGATCTGAGTTCACTCTCGTATTACAGTTTTCCCATAAATGCCGAAATATTTTCTCTTTGATTTTCCAAACTTCAGTCCCACTGTTCATTAGTATTAAAAAACATTTTAGATGATTAAAAATAAAACACCTGCTGTATTTTATTCCATATTTTCTCATAGAGAAATAGAAATCTTTTTACCGCCACAATCTATTTTCAAAGACACTCGGATTTTCTTTGATGTTCTATTTATCACATCAAAGGAGACGAAACAATTAGTCCCATGAATACATAATTCTCTTTCATATTCCATCTCGTATTCATACTCATAATTATTAAATATCATACCGCTATTTTAATAATAATAAACTAATAATGGAAAGATAAACAGAAAAAACAAAATTGTGTTCAACTTACCGATGTAAAAATACCACTTCAACATCGACATCTTCACGATCTTCGTGTAGGAAGTCCTTCAGAAAATGTGACACCGACTCGTATGTGATGTGACCACAGACCACAATGTGTCTGTGCGTCGTGTGCACGTTTGGTTGTTTTATATCAGTTGTCGTAATTGACAGCAAAGACGTCATCGTTGTTGTTATTAAACATGAGCATTTTAGACCATCCAGCCAGTGATTAATGGGTTTCCGTTTGTTGGTATTTTTTATTTTATTTTTTTTTCATACATATTCGATTTCATTTTTATATTGATTTTACAGTGTAAAATCATTTAAAAACAAACAGCGAGGGGGGAAAGAAAGAAAATCAATTAGTTCGTTTGCATTGTTAATAAGTGCCGGGGTTATTTTCATATAAAGACAAGACTTATTATTAAATGAGTGTGTTTTGAAAATGCATTTTTATTGAATTTTTTTTATTTTTTATTTTAAGCAAAAGATGAGCATAATTATGAATGGATTAAGTTGAAGTGGTTGGTCGCAAGTGTTTGTTTGATTTGTTGATTGCTGTTGGTTTTTAGAGGATATTTGTGTGGATTCTTTTTGTTAATATTTATAAAGAGTGTAATTATTTAACTTTTTTTTTTTTTAATATTGAAACAAAATCCTTGCGAAGATAATCATTGAAATATATTTTGGCAAATCTTTCTGATCTGTACAACCGCATGAGAACATTTTCGTTCTGAAAGATAACATCTGGGATGAATTTTAAGGGGAAATTAAATCAGATGTGTTTCTGCTATTTGTACGATTCCCTAACAAAGATTTAAAATTCCCCAAATGGGGATTTTTCGGTAATTTTGCAGTATTTTAGAAATTTTGGCCAGACAAAGGTTAATTTTAAGAGAACAATTGGGCTTTAAAATGGAATCGATATACTTGAGATCGGCTTCTGAGATTCCCAGAAATCCCTCAAAAATTAAAAAAAACCCCTAATTGGGATTTTCGTTATTTTAAGTGTATCTACTTCCAGACACAGATAATATTAAAAGCACTTGAGTTATTAAGATAGATAAATTAGTCAGACATGCTTCTAGGGTAGCCGCAATTCCCAAAAAAATTTTAAATACCGAAATCGGGACTTTTCAGTACTTTTTATTTGTTTTTCTAGTAAGTCTAGCTTATTTCATAAAGAGGAAATAAGCTAGAGGAATATAACAATTTTAAAAAGTTTCTTCGATAGTTATTTAACGTAATATAAAGTTACAAAGTACGAGTTTCAAGTTAGTTACGCCAAAAGCGTCTATGGCCCAGAATCCCCATTATATTTTTACTCTAGTTAATATATTTAAACGCTCCTGGTGTTATGAAAATCACTCAACTTTAGCTTGTAAACTCTTTTTGAGTCTTTATTGCAGTTTACAAAATGTCATGAATATATAAAAAGTTCTCAACAGTTTCTACCAGAGAACGGCAATATTTCAGTGATTATCTTTTAAAAGCTCTAGACCTGTTGTAGGCCTGTTCTTCGACATCAAATTTACTATAAAATTTACATCTTTTTCTTTACTTGAAAGTGTTTAAATTCTTTAAATAGCCCGCTAATAATTGGAGCTAAAGCAAAAACCGAATCAGTTTTCTTACGCTTAAGCCACAAACAAAAGTATTCTTTCGATATCGAGGAAAAGACTTGATTTTCATTAAATCGTTTTTACAATTCATTTGCGTGTAATAAAAACACTCGTTTTTGTTTGTGTTTATGTGTTATTATTTGTTTTTCTGTTTAGTTTCTTTCAATTAAAAATGTAATTGGCAAAATTATTTATTTGCTTAAGAAAAGAAAAATAAGTAAATAAATTAGAAAAGTAAATTAAAATTCTTAAATAAAACTCAAAATTGTAATAAATTATAAGTAAATTGGCGCATTTACTTTGTATTTTCATTAAGTTTTAATAATTAAACCTAAAAACTGAAATCAAACAAAAATTAAATAAAATTATATTAAGTAAAATAAGAGAGGGGAGAAGCGACTAAGGAGCAGATTTTTTTTTAAAGTTGTCAGAGGAAAATGTGTTTGAAATTAAATGTTAAAAGAATATCTTAAAGGCGTACAAGATGCAACAAAATGTTTTTGGTTTTCTTGCAAGTTAAAAATTTATTTTTTAAGTATTTTAGTCTGCTACCCCATTAAAAATACATTCATGGATCTATTAATATCGAATATTAAATGGTTTAAAGTTTATATTATAATTATTTGGGTGTATGTGTGTGTATAACTGTCATTCAGAATTATTTTTGATCACATTAATTGACATATAAATTTGTGAAACAGTCATAATTGTGTGTTTTGATTGGCAATTAGTAAAAATTAAATAGGGAAATAAGTTCACCGATTCTGTTAAACGAATTTTTGTTCTTGATAAGGAAAACATAGAGAAAATAATTTAATTATTTTTGTTTTTTTATAACATAAAGCGATAGAAGGCAACGTATATAATCCAAACCCATTTAAATTACATGGGTTTGACCTGAGTTGGACCCAACTCTAATATTTACTATGACTTCTCTTTCACTGCTGCAGCTTTTTCTGGCAATTGACAATATTTCGAAGCGTAAACGACAGGGGTTTTTTGTTTTTAAGTTGCAGGGAGATAAAAAACTTTTTTCAGATCTATGGATGCAGTGTGAACACTAAAAATATGTGCCGGCAAGTCGAGAAGACATTCCGTTCACTACCACTCCCATCCAAAAATTGCAATTATTAAGAATTTCCCCCTAAAATGTGTTCTCATTTTCTCATATGAAATTCAATGGGAAATGACATGCGCTGAAATATTCCCTTATAAAAAAACTCACTCTATCGTGAATTACTCTTTCAAGGTGATCTTCTTCTTCAGTTGGTTTTCTCTAGAGAAGTTCATAAGAGACTTAGAGTTAATGTTATTTTCTCTAGAACTTAAAAATTATTTAAAATGTTTTTTGTTTTAGTATGAAATCAATTAATAATAATAGGATGGCAAATGTCACCCCTGGCTTACAGAAATTACTATTCCGATCACATGGAATTTTTATTGTTATGAAAATTTTAATATTTAATTTGTATATAAAAGAGAATTTTATGAAAACTTTAATAAATTTTTTTTTAATTTTGCCAATAAGGAAAATCTGTCACAGTTAAATTTACAGGACGGACAATCAGCCATATTTAGCCGAAAAATATAACTACTGAAAATGAGAAGCAGGGAGACTCGAATGAAACTGTTGGCAACCCTGAAAGAACAAATCGACATTTGATAGTTAAGGGTTCGTAAAAATGGTCAAAATAGTCTTTGAAATTTTTTAACTGCGAAGAGATTAATTGAAAAATTCAGGAAGACTGGATCCTTTAGGCAACCCAAACAAACTGGCAGTGCAAAAATAAGCCGTTTAAAGGAAAGAAAAATAGGGATAGTGTCGAGAGGACCGATAGAGCCATTTTAATTTTTACTTCGCCGGCGAATTTCGCTGCAATAACGATGACTGAGAGTATGACGTGGAACAGCAAGTGGGCGCAATAAACTCTATTTAGTTTTTCACTCTCTTATGCCACTTTTAAAAAGAAAAATTCGCCGCTAATCTTAAGCAAAGAAAAATGTTGTTTTTATATGTTCATGTTAGAACTACTATACGCTTGCCGCCTGCCGCTTTAATTGTAGTAAGAGTAACTCTTTTCTTATGAGTACTGCATTCATACATATTTTACAATTTAATCAAAAACCATTTATTCTTGTACACTTTTTTTAATTCAATTACTAATTGCCTTTATATTGTCAATCTCTACAAAACGACATGCATTTTTCCTTTCAAGTCTACAAATACAACAGTATCATCAAACTACAATGTTAAGACAACAACAACAACAACAACTACATATATAAAATTATAATGCATTCATCATCATTCATGCATTTTTCCGTTCGACAAAAATTGTTAATTAAACGTAATTCTACTGAATTTGTTTAAAGAAAAAAAAAAATTTTAATGGAACTGAAAACTTTGACAATCGATGATTAAAATGTACAATGAAAACAAGTGATTGATTTACGGAATGAAGTGATTTACTGATACACATTTTTATGCTTCGGTATGATTGTGAATGTGTTTTTGTTTTCCATTGATGTATGAAAATGTTGAGTGTAATTTTGCCGTGTTAAAGTATTAAATAGAATTGTTTGCTTGTCATGTATTCACAAGTGTAAAATTGTGTGTTTCTCATATTCAGGGTGTTTGAACGTGTTACGTTTTTTTTATTATATTATTTATTTTTATTAATTTTTTTTGTGTTATTAGCATAAAAAACTTACTTGTTGTTTTTGTTCTTAGAGTATAATTTTCTTAGGATGTCATTTAAATGTTCTTTGTGATATAAAAACTACTACAAACCAACTATTTTTGCAATTAAAAATATTTGTTAATTAAATAAATATTGTTGCTGTTTACAATATATAAATTTATTTAGGAAAATAAAGTATTGAGAATTCAAAAGCAGATTGTAACGTATTTTCAATACAAACAAATTATACAATATGCCTGGCCACGCATTTTATTTAACTCATTTCTAAAAGTTACTCAATTCAGATAAAAATAAAATATTTGTTAGATGAGAAAATCATCTCTTTTTAGTTGTTCAACTAAATTCCTGTTATTTACTCTGGCTCTTTAAATTAAAGAAATACACAGAAAATTAAAGAGAGAGAGAGAGGAGGGTTCGATTAAGCACAACTGTAACAAATTATTTCTCTAAAGTGCAGTTAGTTTTTTTTCCAACAAAATTGTGGTGAATTTAGTCAAATAATATCTATTGTTAACCTAAAAAAACTTAAACAAATAATACTAATTTTATAAAAATTAATAATATATAAAATAAATACGAAAAATTCCCGGCTAAAATTAGAATTTAATTTCGCTAATAGTAAAAGTATTTTAGCCGTGGGCTTAACCTTTTCTATAACTAGACTTATAACACTTTCCAACGTACTAACAGATACACAAAACTTCAGGTCGTAAAGGGTTATTGTTGAATATACTTTCAAGGCATTCAAAAATTTTCGAAATTATTTGTACAAAAAACAATTTAGACGAGTCAACCAGGATTTTTAGATAACATCCATCCATATGCTGAACAAAATTTTGGCAAAAAGTCAGCATAAAACTCGAATTAGTCTTGACATAGCAGTAGCAGATAATGCACTTCGTGCCAACCATATCGGCAACACTGGTTTCCTATGCTCTTGATACAACCACAGACACCAAAAGGATTTTGGTTTTGGGTTATGCTGTTGAGTTGTGATGGCAAGACTAATTGAGGACACATTTAGTACCTCAACTAGTTCCTACTTTTACAAGCCCTTCAGGATGTAGTAAAAAATCATGAGATCCTGATATGGAACTTAATTATCCCAACTTCATGCCAAAATTCTGATATGCCTGCAATCGGTCGCTGAAAATATGTGATAATCATGGGTGTATTATATCTCTCAAATAATAATATTCACAACTAAAAAATCTGTTATCATATTCAAATAAAACAAATCCCAATTCCATTATGATCATAACAATCACATGTTTACACAAACTATTTAATAAAAAAAAAAGTTTTTTGTTAAAAGATTTTCAATAATGATCAATATACCAATACCAATATCTACAACACAGTCACAAGGTAATTTAAAGAATTTAGAAGAAAATAGAAAAATAGTATACAGAGTTTATTTTTGTAAATAAATTGATAGTATTTCATAGACACACATTTAAACAATTAATAACGTAAAATGGTTAATTAAAACAAATTATAGAACGTAAAAACCTTTTGAAATTAAATTATTTTCATGAGAAAACAATATTTGAATAAAAAGCTATTTGAGCTGTTGATTTCCCTTAGCTTTGCTATGATTTAAAAAAACTCCCCCGCACCATTGCAGTTTGCAATAATTTTATTCACTGACTTTTAAGTTTCCACTGCGAATTGCTAAAGAAATCAATACGATCGGATATATTATAGTGTCTCTTTCATAGAAATATTATGTTGTAACGTAATCGGTCAACAACAAGATGGCATAATTATTTATAGGAGTATGAGTGTGCTAATGTTGATATATAAATAAATAAAGGAACAAAAAATATTGGGATGGGATATTCTAGTTGGCTTTATATTGTGAATTAAAAACGTTCACCACAGCTTCCATTAGAGAAACAGAAACGTGCTTGCATGTGGGAAGCAGGTTGCTGTCCATGCTGCTTTATTTATTATATTCAAATGAAACTAATTTTTAATTCTATAATCGACAAAGACCAGTATCGACAGTGTTACCAGTACAATAAAAATATGTGAGCTTAAAACTATTTCATATATTTCTTTGAAAAAAAATGGTTTTGAGTTAAAATTCTTTTTAGTCGTACAGACGTTATGTGGGTGTGGTAAATTTGTTTAATGCACTCTAATGGAGCGACAAATGCACCGTAGCCAACAACCACGGTTCCCTTGACACATCAGGTTTGGTCGCCAAATCTTGAGGGTTTAGAAGAGAGTGGTGAAAAGAATGAAGAGTGTTACAAACCTGATTATACTTGAAGTTGGCGGCATAATAATACTTTTATAGTTCTTTCAAAAGTTTAAATAAAAATATATAAAACTGGATGAAACAAAATTCTCGTTAGTCAAGTAAACCTGATAACTATGAACTGAGGCCTTCATTTTTTTATAAAACATAAGATAAATAGATTTCTTAGATTTTTGCGTTGGGGAATTATCTTTAGTGAGAATAAAGGATGCAGGTATGGGAAACTTAAGTTTTCATGTTACTCGCGATAGGCAATTTTCTTTCAAATAGTTAGAAAATCAAACTCGAGTGATTTAAATATATAAATTTATCAAGAATAAAACTTAAATGCCTGCTGTCACTAAACGATTCGACAGCGCATGTGACGTTACCACAAGCCTGTAAACTATTTATTTGATAATAAAGACGACCATGGCAACACGACCATCATGCAAGAAACTATATAAATATCAAAGTCATACATATTTTTATTTAGCAAAAATCGTTTCAAAATCGCAATTTTATGATTATCTTTGTGCCGCTATGTATAACACTTATTTGACAAACTGTACAGCAGCTGTTTTTTATTTCTAGGAATTCTTTTTCTATTATGCGTTTAAATATTTTGAAATTAAATAGCTTATACAAACTGAAGAAAAAGTCAGAGAGAAAAGTAAACGAATTCTTATAGAAAAAATTCAGAAATGGGCAAATTTGCAACCCATTTCTTTACCTACTGCCTTGAAGTTTTAGGTTGACAGCATTGATTTGACTAGATATATTTATGTTATATTATACTCTGCTTAAAAACAATTTAAAAAAGCTTTAAGATGTTTGTAATTAAAACATTTGCATGGTAAAAATGGATGAAAGTGCAGCGGCTTTCGTAAACAGCTGTTCTGCTCTGCTGTGTAAGTTGAATATATAAAACTGATGTTTACTTTCCCTTGTGCTTTAGAATATTTATCATGTCTTTCTGAATCAATAGCACTTTTCGAACAATTTGCCTATAAAATTAAATTCAATATTTTGTAGGACATTTCAATCCGTTGTATCGCTTTCTAAGGGACTGTCCTAAAGCGACTCATGCAATAGGCAATTATAACATGAAATCATTTTTTGATTCTTATTTTTTCTTTTGTATTTTATAAAAATCGTATGAAGGCAGCGTATAATTGAAATTAATATGTCACATGGATGTCTAAGCCGGCAGAATCCAAAATCAATCATCTTCACAAATAAAACCCAGACGTGCATGCATCCCCCTATTGTCGGTCTTGATGGTTTTTTTTTCCTTCTACAGTGTGATTGATCGAATGATGCCGCAATCAGCATAGACTTGCATTTTATTTAACATAAATTTATTTATGAAATTCTGTCAAGCCAACAACCCGGGACTACCTAAACAATTCTATAAATATAAACATGTTTTACTGGCGAAATTAGCAACAGCTCTGTAAAATAAGACAATTTCACGCAAATTAAACGTAAATTAATTGAAATTTCCCGCTGGAGGACTGTGCAGTTAATTGAACCGAAATGCCTGTTATAATAAATACTTTCAAAAAAGATACTTGTTGTCAAAAGGTACCTATTTTCCTAAAGTACTTTTATCAAAAGATGGCATTTGTAAAAATGTACCTTTTGTCAAATTGGTTCTATTTGTCAAAAGGTACTTTTTGTTAAGAGAGAACTGATGCCAAAAGGTATTTTTTGCCACCAAGTGTTTTATACTAATAACTTTTATCATAAAGTACTTTTCTCAAAAGTCCTTTGTATCCAATGCTGACATTTTGTAAAACAATTTATGTCCAAAGGTACTTTTTGTCAAAAACAACCCCCTTTTTATACTTTTTGTTATTTATAGGTAATTTTTCTAAAATATGCTTTTGTCAAGTTACACTTTTTGTTAACAGGTACTTAAGTTAAAAATCAGTTTTGGCAAAAAGTACTTTGTGCTACAATGTACTATTTGTTACAAGTTATATATTGCGCTTTTTGGCTAGAAGAACCTTCTTCTTGTGAAATGTAAAACAGTATTGTTTTTGTAAAAGATGTTTTTTGTGTCAAACGTCACTTTTTGTGCCAAATATTATTTATTATGTGAAAAGGTACTTATGGCTGCATGAGTTACTTTTATATTGCGTTCTTGTCAAAAGTTACTTTTTGTACGGTTTTTTTGTCAAAAGACACTTTTGTGTCCAAATTCACTTGTGGTGCCATATATAATTTATTATTGTGGAAAAGTACTTAATGTATCATGAAGTACTTTTTGCGCCAAAAGGTACTTTTTGAGCCAAAAGGTACTTTTTGCGTCAAAATATACTCTTTAGCAAAATATTTTTATCAAATGTTGCCGTTTGTTGCAGCAACATTTGGTTTGTTTTTTCGGTGGTACTTTTTATAAAATGGGAAAGATTTTGTACAGCAGCATTAGGAAATTGTAAAAAGTTTATTAAGCCCCAGTTTACAACGTGCTATTTTTATCGCTGCAATTCGGAGTTTATAGTGAGAAAGAGAAGAGAAAGGAAGAATTGCAGCAACAAAAACCGCACAATGTAAACTGGAACTAAAATGTCTTCATTAAAAAACGCAATCCCTCTAAAAAAAAGTACGCATATTATGTCGTATGTCTCTTATAATAATTATGTCGTATGTCTTTTAAATAATAATTTTTTTCAGAAAATATTACTTTTTAAACCAAGTTTCGAAATTTTAAATAAAAATTTAGTATTCAGTGAATTGTATTTTTTTAAGAAACTGTAGTTTTAGTTCTAGTTTAGTTAGAAACCGCTAGTTTATTTATATCCACTAAATCCAGAACGAATAGGAAATATTAACATTTAAAAAACAATGAACTTCTTTTTTTATGTATAAATTTCGAATTGAATATTTTTACACACAAAAAATTGCACACTCCTCCAGCACGAAATTCAAAGTCTTTGAATTTTTTATTAAAAAAAAAAAAAAACAATTCCAAACTGAAAATGGTGAATAAAAATTGAACGGCGTGAAGTCGATGTTAGTTTTCATAACTGAAACTGAAAATGGCTCATATCAACTAAAGTAAAATGTAAATTAATTATAATATGAATAACAGTTGAAGCTGTCTAATACAAGAAAAAAATTAATTTACATTACGACTGTACTTGTTACAATTTGTAGTTCTTTAAAACACAATAAACACCAAACGTCAATTAATTAATTTAATTATATATTTTTTCTTTCCGTTTGAAACATGAACAACAATTTTTTTTTTCTCATAAATTATTATAGTTCAAGTTACGGGCGAGTAAAAAAATGAAATCATATTCAAACGATTACATGTTGAGTGAAAACCATACAACCAATTTACTAGCCAATAAAATCAATTTTTAAAGAATTTTCTTTTGCGCATAAGCGGGCTTATTCATAAACTTTGTCGGGAAACAAATTGTATAAGGGAATTTGTGTTATAAACCCTTAATAAAGTGAACAATATGAACAAACCAACTTGCATATAAGAAAAGAGAGAACTGAAATAGAAACTGAATTTTTAATTTGTTGTTGTTTATAATACAATTTGACTTTTTTACTCAAACAAAAATAGAAACACAAAGCGTGCAACATGAGTTAGAAGTAATGAAAAAGTAAATTATAATTATTTATCGATTAATAAGAATTCGAAACTGAAAGATTCAATTGAAAACAAACTCAGTTTTGTTTAATATTTAGACACTAAAAGAAAGGAATACAATTTAAAGTAATTTGTAACGTTAAATATCGATTAATGAATGAAACTTTAATTAGGGCTCGTGTTAAAAGGAATAACAGAAATGAGAAAACCAAATGAATGAAACAAGAATTAATGTGAACTAAATAAAGGGAAGGCTCCAAAGAAGGAAGTTGGAAACCCAAAAGAAATTTATTTAAACAGGAAGAGTTTATTTAACAAATAATAATTTGCGTTTCCAAAGGGGAGGGTGACAGGACAGAAGTTTTTTTGTATGCATTTTGTTGTGTCGTGGTTTGTTTTAAATACACCAAAAAATAATAATCAAGGGAAAATAAAAAAGAACCTGTTTAAATAAGGAAGTGTGAGTGGCTCTTACCTGAGCTGTTACTGTAGTTCGTGGTGCGTGTGTGGGAAATGAGAAGTGCTTTTTGGGGGAGAGAGAGAGCATGACATGTTGTGTGGTAAGTTTATAAATAAAAAGGGGATTAAATGGTTAATCGCTGCATTGTTTCTTCCCAGTGGGGTGGGAGTAATTGATTGTAAATGTTGGTTTGAATTCGTGCTTAGCAATAATTTAGTGTTGTAGGATGAGGGGAGTTAGAAGTATTTGGTTTTACTGTTAGAAATGTTGAATATGTTACTTCTGGTAATTAATTTGTGGTTTTCGTTACAACAAAAATCAAAATAAAATTTCATATTGTATTGTGTTTATGCGTGTGCTCTTTAAAGAATATTGAAGTTAATTAAATTAAAATATTTAGGACTTCTTTCTCTTGTTTTTGTTTTGTATGTAATGACCAGCAAAATAAAAAAGAAATATCTCAAATAAACGAAAAAGTATTTATTTTACAAACATTGAGTAAATGCTTTTGCTTAAGCAAAAGTTTTATTTTTTCCATTAAGAAATTTCATTTTGATTTGGTGTTTATTTTTTTTTTTTCTTTTAGTTCTCTATAACAAAATTAAAACAGAAAATCATAAAAAATTTATTGAAAAAAGGAAAAAAATGTTTTCAAAAACGAAAATACTGTAAGAATATCATTTAAACGTTGTTTGTAGTATATTTTGTATGATTATATTTTTATGATTTTTATTTTAATTTGTTTTTGATTGTTTTGTTGTTATAAATTTTCAGATTCTCACCTTCGACCCCTTTCATTTTTTAATGTGCCCCCATATTTGGCTCTTGTTCCAATCAAGTCTATAATCTCAGGTATGCAACTTGCAAATATCGCCTGTTTTTAATTATACGGATTGATCAATAAGTTTTAAAATTTCTTTTTCTTTTTTTTTTTTCTTTAGTTTAAACAAATTTGTGGTTAATTTATTTTGATTTTTAAGGGCGTAGAATTTTTGCAAGATATTTTTCCTTACTTCGAAAACGTATGTACACATTCTTTCTAAAACAAAATTTAGCCAAACTACTTAACCGTATCGAATTTCTTTAGAAAAGCTGCTGTTTCCAAAAGGCCTAATATGTAGCTAGAAAACGTAATAGTTAGAAAACCTTTCCAAATAGTAAATGCCAATTTTCATCGAATTTTCGAAATGATCAGCATTTTCATTATTATTATTTTGTTATTAATTTTCCACAAGGATTTGAGTTTGTTGAAATAGAGATTTGTGATCTCTAAATATTTGATAAACAAGAAGTTAAAGATATTATTTACATAAAATCATAAATAAAAATGAAATGATTAAAAGAAAAACAATTGATACATTTTTGGCGCAATTGCCTACAAGTACAAATCAATTATATGATGATATTGATATTTAAAGTTGGTAATTCACAAGCTACAAAAATAATGCTTAAAAATATGTGGAGTACCGCTAACACCCAAACACTTAAAATAAAAAGAGAAGAGTATTTCGCGAGATCTGCCACAATTCCTAAAAAATATTATTAGAAAATATGCCAGAAACAAAAAAAGTTATGAATTCTTGTTATAAAAGCTTCATGGACAAAAGTGTGGTGGGAGACCCAGCTCGAATTACTATATACGTTAACTCACCTCGATGTTCTAAACATGCTGTCTGCACTAAAGCTCAATGGACTTAAGCATATCAACACAACCTTAAGTGGTAGTGCAGTTTTAACTAATGTTATGAGCAACACTGTACATTCTTAAAATTACCTTAACCACTGAAACCGTCATCACACAGAAGATAGATAGTTAACGTAAACACAAATTGGTGTAGAACATACAATATTATTTTACTCATAATAAGTAAATTTTATAACATTATGAAAGCAATAAAGACCTATAGATAATATTATAATAAATTTGCAATTAGTATTTTTCATACAAGATTAGTAACTTGTAAACTGCCAACTTTTATGTACTATTAACAATACCAATTTCATGTTTGCACATTAGAATTGCAACTGAAGCCTCCACTACCCTGCAAACTGCTGGGAGGAGGTAGTTTTATTATCATAAAACCATTTGTATTCTCTTAGCTAATTTTTTGATATAATTTGCTGTGTTAGTTTGCAGGTTTAATGATCGATTTTCATCACAGTCTTGATATTTTTCAAATCCAATCTAGGATTGCAGAATTTGAAATGCAAATTCGTGAAGTACTTGTAGACAATTATTAACAATTAGGCAAATGAAAATCAAACCAAAATTATTGTTATAAAACTAAAGGCTTTTTAATAAAATTTTTACAATAAAAATTAGTTAAAATGACCAAAGGCGACGATTTCTTGGGAACATGTGTTTTTCCTTTTATTATTTACTAGTTATCGTTTAATATATAATTACTTTTTTATATAACCCAGTCTATAAGTTAAAAATATATATACTCTCAATAAGAACACGTGTAGACATGATTGGAATGTGTGTTTTTAACTAAAACATTAATAACAATTTTAACATTTAATATGATTTAAGTTTGTCAACTTGAATTTATTATTCGGATAAGATTATTGAAAAAATTAGGCAACAAAAACTTGTTTTCTATTAAATCTGTGTGTGTATGGGTTAGTGTATTTATAATACTGGAAACTACATGTGACGTTTCTAACCTAAAACATAAATACATACACGTTTTAAAATAGTTTCTCCTTTCTTTTTTCAAATACATTTTATTTTGGAAATTTATGCGTGGCTGCGGCATACAGTCTGTGTGTGTGCAAGCAAATAAAACTTAACGTGGCAACAATTTTGAAACGACATGGTTATTTCTTAAATAAGTTTTACTCAAAAAAGAAGGTGATGTTTTATACAAACAAAAGGAAAATTGCCATAGAAATATCTTATATATTAAAATTAGTTTACTAAAAAACTAATGTGAAGTAAATAATTAAGCTATTTGGTAATTGAGTTATATAGTTTTTGCATTTAAAGAAAAAACTAAAACGAAATTTGAACAAACAAAAACAGAATGTTAAAACAAACAAACAAACCAACGAATGTGAACGATGTTTTGTTAAAATTGATATTTAGGAATAAACGCAACTACAGCATGAATTTAACAATTAACATTTTATTATTAATAATAAAACAAAATCAATAATAATTAACAACATGTAAAGGAAATTTGGGTTAAGCCAAACTCTGCTTTTCAGTTAGAACTTTTTGGGAATTTAACAAAAGCTGGAGTGTTGCCTTTAAAACAAAACAAAATTCAGTTCTCTACTTAATAAAGATATTTAAAATTTTAAATAAAAAGAAAATAATACAATACGAAATAAAGATTCAAATCATTTAAAATCAAATCATAAATATTGCATTAACTCAAACATTCGATTCTTTCATGTTTTTGAAAAACAGGAAATTTTACATTTTCCTCAAATAAGTGGTTTGAACGAAATATAAATTCAAACAGGCCGGATCAATATTTTTCAATTGAACAAAAGAAATAAGAAACCCAAAGAATGCTTTAAAGTTTAATAAAAATACAAAGTATTTGTTAATAGTTCTCTGTTTTTGTAAAAGCTTTGCCCAGATATTTAAAGGCTTCAAAAAAATAACTTTCAAAAATTGTCTCTATCAAAATGTTTTCTTATAAATTTTTTATACGAAAAGCTTAATTTTTATGTTGACTTGAACATCAATTTCTACGGTAACATGTTTGGTTTTTCTGCGGGATGCCTTCAAACGATTACTTCTGTAAATTACTTAACATTTTCATTTTCAAAGTTTCAACACAAAGCGAATTAAAAACAATAATTATTTTTTTTTCTTAATAATGAATGCATTTTAAAAGGATATGCGCCAAAAAGATTTTGTTGATTTTGTAATTGATAAAGAGTCAATGAATAATTTCAGTCCAACTCAATCCCCTTTTAAAGAACTGCCTTTTAAAATTCAATGACCATATTAAGGCCACAGTCATATCACTTTATAAAAAATCAATTGATTGCAACAAGAAATTTAGTTTTTATGGCAGAGAGATTTTGTAACGCCTTCTTACTTGAATGTCGTTCATAAAAAATATATGAAAATGAGCAACGGGGCATTACTGGTTTTAAAAACTCATATTTCATACTTAAAATTTTTTTAATTGGGACATAAACCGTGAATACGGTTTTTTATGTTGAACCAGCACTCAGGGGATGACCCCTACTTCGTGGCAGAACTAGAGAAAATGTTATGGGAAGCAGGTTATCCCATCCATATCAGCACATTTCTTTATCGTGAATAATATTCACCTCGAAAACTTTTCCCTTTTCCTCAAAGAGTGCCATTGTGAATACCTTTTCTCTTGTATTGTGTTCCCTTTTTTTCTGATATGCAAGTCAATGGTAATTAACTGCACTAAAATAGTCCCATTAAAGTAATTCACCTTATCTCTTCTCCCCTCGTTGTATTAGTTTGTTCACTTTGCAAAAGTATTATATTAATTTTATCTAATTCAACTACAGTTTTAATTACTATGAAATCTCTCATCTTATGGAAAAACTTTCATAAACCATTTGAGAATTTACAAATTATTTTTGAAAATCACACTATAACAAGTGTAGGAGGCTGTGAAACCAATACAAACCCAAAACATAAATTTTATTTCAATTAATCAGTTTAATATACCTAAATAGTATTTATTTATTTTTTTATACTGCATATCTGTGCAATAATATATCTGAAAGTCTTAGTTCTTGTTAATATTGGCGGACGGTACCATATACAAAAATGCACCACAAAATAAGGCGCGTTTCTGGATTATTTATTTATTCATCTCAGTGCTTTTGTTCACCTAGAAAAGTTGTATAATTTTCGTTGTATATTTTTCGAAACATATCCTTAGCAAAATATGTAGATGCAAAATCAACAAAATCTAGATTTAGAAGCTGTTAAAGTTTGGAATTAAATTAAGAGTACGTTAAATGAGAAATGGCTTATGGAAAAAATTAACCAAAAGTAAATCTACTTATTTTGTATTAAGAAAATTACATGCAAAAATTTTTTAATGTCAATGTGGAAAGGAGTTGCTTGAAAACTTATTTAATGTGGTTTCAAAATGAACCCAATTTAAAAAATTAAAATAATAAAATAAAATTAAAAAAAGTAATGAAATTTAATTATAATGAGAAACACAAAAACCAAATACATTCAAAAAGTCAAACGTACGATTGTTTATTTTTAGAGAGGACCAGTTTTTCTTTCGCAAGTTTTAAGTGATTTACAGAAGGAAAAGAGTTCCCTAATAACTGGACCAGATTAAAAACCAAAACTCCTAACAATTTTTTCATTTTTGTTTAACAAATTAATTCAACACAAACACACATGCCGCCAAGAAATCAATGCCTTGTTAACTCGAATTATAAGTTCTTTTTTTTCAACAAAAAATTATAAACAGAATTTGTACGCCAATTTTTTTTTTCTAAGAAAAAGCCTTTGGTAAATTTACAACATTTTTAAAAAAATATATCTAAAAAAACATTTTGATTTATATTTTGAATTCGCTTAAGTTCCTTTTTGAAACTCAAAAACAAACTGAAATGAAAATCAAACGTTTGAATATGCAATTTGAATTGAACAGAAAAGTTAAATAAATAATAAAATAGAATAAGAAAAAAGTAGTTTTTAAAAATGTATATCTTGTGTGTAGTTTTCATACTAAATTGGTGAGAATTTTTTGAAATTTTAATTTGAGAGAAATAGGCGGTACAGCTGCATGTTGGTTTTTATTTTGATTTTTTCTTTTCTTTAATTTCTTTTGATTTTGGTGGTGGATTTTTGTCTTTTTTTGTTTTGTTTTGCTTTGGTGTGTACCTTTTTCGAGGATCCTTGCTATAAGTCCCACCATATTTGCTTCTTTGGGCGGCCAGTTCTGTGATTTCTGGTATCCAACTAGCGAACACAGCCTATGTATTATATCAATACACATACAGTTGTAATAGTAGTAGTAGTTCATGTAGTATTTTTGACAAAAATTAAACTCAAATCATATTAAACAAAAACAACAAAAAAACAGTAGAACAACAAAGGAAATTAAATTATATATGTATATGTACAAAAACAATATCCTTTTTTCACACACACATTTAAGTATGTACGTGAGTATTTTTATATAGAAATAGGAAGATATTTATTTATATATTCATTGAAACAACGTTAGAGAGAGAAAACTCCTTTAACCTTTTCACAGAAATTTCTTATTTTGTTTCAATCACAAGAAAAGCTGTTATTTACAAACACTGCCTGTTTCCAAAAAAAAAAAAAAAACAATTTATTAAAATATATCGCTGGAAAACAAATATGTTGTACAATAAAAATGGCGAAAGAAATTTTTGAAGATCACACTCATACACAATCACACACACCAAAACACACACATACGTTCAAATATTTATATAAACAAGTCGTTCAAGTCGTTCGTTCACTCTTTACCAATATTTACCAAATTTTACAAACGTTTACAAATGCTTTTTACAAAATTTCAATATACACTTTGATCTTTAAGATCGTTCTACTTGAGGATCCCAAGATGGAACCAGATTTATACTGACCTACTTAACTTTTGTAAAATAGACATCTACTTTATCTTAAATGTTATTGTTAATAAGAAAATCTTTAAAACTACTAGAAGGCAAAGATGAGCTGATATTAAGAGTTGAACACATGAAATACTGCTGAAATTAGACTTGCAAACGAATAAATAATTAAATAAATTAAAAGTAAAAAACATGTAAATAACTCTGACGTTAGAAATAAAGAGAAATATATTCCAAATAAAACGAGGTGCAATTCATTTATAAATTTCCAGTTGGATATTTATAAATTTTGCTTCATTGACAAAAATTTGGTGGCACTTGGAATAGTAAAATTTTTGCCAGGGCATGTCATTGACTGATAGAAAAAGATGTGAAATGTTTTGCAGCCTTTAAATTCCCATTTACATGACATTCATTTTTTGGCTTTCACAGGAACAAATTGACTGATTTGTCTGAACTTTCAAATATTCACATATTTTATTTTACTTGCATTAAGGGTGTGAACCCCGCTCATGCAATGCATTGTGGCGGAACTATGAAAGAAAGGGAATTATGTTGAGACTACAGAGTCTGAACTGTCAACAATGGACTTTTTATATATCTGTCACCTAGGGTCAGAACCCTACTCATGCAATGCATTGTGGCGGAACTATGAAAGAAGGGAAATAGTGTTGAGGGTAGAGTCTGAACTTGCAAATATGGAAATTTTATATTTTACTTGCACCCAGACTCAGAACCCTTCTCATGTAATGCATTGTGGTGGAAATATGAAAGTAGGGAGTAGTGTTGAGAATACAGTTAAAAAATGGTGAGAAGAAAGAGAATTCTTTGTAGTCATTTATTTTTCTTGTACTTCGCTGGCTAATTAATGCGAAATGCGATCTTTAGTACCGGATAGCTTTCGGTGTTGGTCAGAGATTAGTACTTCTTCATTAAAACAGGTGGAATATCTAAAAAATGCGATGCCATATTCATGAGAAATCGAACGCTTAGAAGCCTAGGCGGTAACCAAATCGAATTATTATTAAATACTTCCAAATACATCTAATTTAATTATAATTAATAAAATAATTTTCAATATTAATTTCAGCAATATATCATTGTCCTCAACTACTTAAATACTATGAGAATTATTTATTAAAAATAAACTATATAAACTTAAATATATAAAAAATAATATAAGATAAATTGCAGAAAAAATATGAAATAATTTTAATACTTCAAAACATCAAGGACCTGAACAAAAAAAATTAATCATTTTATTTAAAATCGTAATGCGTGACCCTTTTGTTTCAACTTCTAAATTATCGTTATTGCTGTTGCTGCTGCTGATGTTAAACACAGACTTATCTTTTGTCGCCGTTAATGGGATAGTGTGGTTTAAATAAATTTTGATTTTTTTTTTAATAAACATATTAAAATTACACAATTCGGGTGAAGAAAACACATTTAGCAGTAGCGCAATAAATAGACGTTTACGTTTTAATAAAAATATGTATAAAAATACGATGTTATTGTAATAATATAATTTAATATTATCGATTTAAAATCACAACACTTAGAACGCTTTATATATAATTTTTAAATACGATAAAATTATTAACAAATATTGATTTAAGTTTTAAAAGTGATATATAAAGTTTTTTTTGTTAACAATTAATCACAAGCCCTTGAAATTCAATTTTTATTGTGAATGATCTCAATATGGATCAGGCGACACTTAGAGTTGTACTAGCGCCAAATAAAATAGCTGTTGGGTGTTTAAAAAACCGGTCGAGAACCGAAATACTAAACGAATTCCATGAAAATTATTGAATTCTCTTCATTGTTCTATACAAAATTAAATTGATGGATCCAGAACGTTTGGCCTCCTTAAACGAGTAAGATCGCTGCTACTCACTGGATATTGAACCTGTTTGCTTTCTGCAAAAATTGGACTCAACCAAATGCTCTCTGATAAAATCAATCCTTTACCCAAAGCTGAGAAAACGATGGAGAAGCTAATTTCCGGGAACAGTTCGCAACATGCATTGGCAGGATCAGACATGCATCAACCCATAAATGGGCATAGGTGCGAGTGTAACCAGAGCAAAGTTTGAAGCATTGCAAAAAATTTACTTCACTTACCATCGTTAAAATGTCATCCGTTTAGAAAATATTTTCGGAAAAAATTTTTGATATTGAATTTAAAAGTTTTCCTTTGAATTAAATGGAATTAAAAATTGCCAAAGTTAATCAAAAGAATTGCTTTTCAAAAGCAACTGGCGGCTTGAATTTTAAAGGCTTGTCTTTTAACTCACTTTTTTACAATCCAATCAAACAAAAATCATAGACAAATTTTTGCTTTCCAATTAATAATTTAAACAATATTTCTGTTAGCGAATCTCTGAATGATTTCGAATTTTGATTAAATGATAAACTACAGTGTCAACAAATCTCAAACAAAATGTAACTAATGATTATATTCAAGAAACAAGAAACATTTTTTTAATATTATTAATTTTCAATAATGTCAACAGGCTCAACTCACTATTTTAACTAAACTACCCGTGAAAGTGAGAGTGTGTTATAAATTTCCCTAGTATTTTTTTTATTAATTTTTAAATACATAAAATTGTAAAATGACATGACGATTGATTAAAAATGATCGAGGTAAATTTAATTAAATGGGAATTTCTAACTTTTTTACTTTGAAAACAAACAAACAAACAACTAAAAAACAAACTAAGAAAAGTAATAATTGCTGCAAACAATCTGGTGAATAAAATAAACAAGAGGGGAAGAACAAGATTATGGAGAAAAGTGAGTGAGAGTGGTGTAACAATGAGTATTAAAATTCACCATTGCAAAAACAAAACATACTCGCATTAAAAGGTGATTGAATGAGATATATAATTAGGTGAAGACCAGGAGTAAGTCAAGGGAAAATCTGTAGAGCTAAAGGAACAGGATGTGGATCTTAAATAAATGGAAGAGATATTTGATAAAATATGCATGTAAGAAATTAATAGACTCGAAAGATGCTATTCTTTTACAAATTTTTAATCCCTTATTTTTTAACGATGGCTGTTTGGTTTGTTGGTTGGTTAAATGGCTGCTTTCTGGGTGGGTGGATGGTGAATAATAGATATATTTGTTTTATTTGTTGTTAAATACTACATTACAAAACCAAACCAAAATAAGGGTAACAGACTAATATAGAAAGAATTACAATAATTCAAATAATATACGAAACATTTTTAATAATAAAAAAAACTAACATAAAATAGCCATAGAAAATTAAAAAATTATGGTGCTAAAAAATAAATGAAACTTTTTTCAAAAACCGTAAAAAACGAAATGGTACAAGAAAAGAAGCACTTCCTTATCTGACTTATCTGAGTGGTGGTACATTATTAGCAAATTGTTTCTCTAATAGCAAATCAAGGAATAAAGTTTGAATAAGAAAAATCAAGGAAAAATTTATTAGTGCTGCCAACATCTGAACATGGACGTCCACGTGTTGTTAAACACCAACAAATTAAGGGCTTAAACCAGGGCTCGCACTGACTTTTTAAAGCCGACATAAAATCTTAGAATAAAATTTCACCAAAATATATAAATCTGGCTTTTTGTCAAACTCTTTTTTAAACCCTTTAATATAAACGTATAATTTTAAACTAAAATCAAAAAGGAGTTTTGCATTTATAAACGATTTTGGAAATATTTTACAATTTTTTAAATATATAATTAGAAAGAGTACTGATAGAAATGATCATGTTAGTTATGAATTTTTGGTGTTTAAGATATTTATTTTATTTCATCTTTTACTTGTTTTGTTTAAATCTAAATTTGTTAGACTACCTCTTTCCGTGTTCTCTTTTAAGTTCGCCGCCATATTTATTGCCACTACCAACAAGTTCAATAATTTCCGGTATACTGCTGGCAAACATTGCCTAGAATTTCGAGGGTGTTTTGTTTGTATTTATTGTTTAACATTTAAAGCAAATCAATAGATATTTTAAATTTATTTAGTATCAAACTTAGGAAATAAATCAAAATTATATTAAATAAAAACTTCGTTTCATTTTAATCAAATGAAACATTTATAAATTTGAAAATCGGATATAATCCGATTGTTAAATATCCCATGCCAAAGCGCTTTTAAAGATTGTGTGTGGCTGTGATCAGGGGAGTCTTTAAATATCTCAAAGATGAAAAGAATACAATAATTCTACTCTTTGGTTCCATGGTTTAATGACATGCTTAGTAGACTACAACAACTGAAAAACAGGGCGTTTTATTGTTATGTTGAAGTCTGAGCTGCCAACCAGCAGTGAACTTGTAGTTTCTATTCGCTCGTTTATTGGAAAAAAAACTTCGTTATTTTCTGTATTCTGTGCGTGTGTCGCTGCTAAAGAATAAATATCATTTAGCAAGTCTCACGGTAATAAAAAAAATATAAGCTGGAGCTTAGAGAATGCAGGTTCGTAAAAATGTGATGAATTTTCCTTTTATTGAATTTGTATGATGTTGGAATTTTACGATTTCAACAATTTTGGAATATATTCCTGCTAAAAAAAATTTCCCTCCTAAGAAATTTCTTAAAATTCTTAGGGATATTAAATATTAAATACTTTTGGATTTTTATTTAATTAAATTTTTTTAACAGAGGATACTTGTTTTTAAAGTTAATTTTTTTTATTTACTTTCTGTTAAAAAAAAGTACTCTTCGTAGTTAACTTTAAAATTATTTAATAAAAATTTATTTTTTACTGCTTTTTAGCACAGCTTTCAACCACTTTTGTGTACTCGTTGGTATGGGATATTATAATCAAAAATGAAATATAAAAACTCCTACTAGCTTACGAGCTTTCCTTAAAAACTTTTCCTGGCACAAAATGTTGTTTAAAATAATTTTAAATCTGTTAAACACATAAATGCAGCCGCCAGCGTTGCATGCAATTAAATGTTACATGTTTCTTGAGAATTATTCCCTAGAAAAAGATCTTCATAAAACACAACAGACCAAATGAAATTCTGGACATAAAAAATCCATGACTTTAATTGGAAAAAAAAAATTAGTAAAATAAAATAAGGAAATAAAACCAACAACTTGATTAAAACTAAAGTAATAAAAACCCAAAATAATATTAATAAAAATCATAAATTATGACAGTTTGCAATGAGTCAACATGCAAAAATATGATTTGAAACCCAAGTCGAATTAATTTGAACTAAATAACAAAAATTAACAGCTGGTATTTAACAAAATCCTTTACTAGTTTTTAAATATAAATAATTGTTTGCTGGCTTTAAATGAAGGGGAATAAAATCTAATAATAATAATTGAAAGTATTTTCTTTTAATTAAGAAACCAAATAAATTGTAGTTCGTTAAATATGCGTGTTTCGAAATATCTTTAACAATGTCTTGTGTAAACTAAAATGAATTTATAAAGTGCACAAATTACTAAGACATAATTTCTTTTATTTATAAATAGTTAATAATTATTGTAATTTAAGTGAAAAAATCTTTTAACACAAAATTCAAGTTAAAAAAGTTAAAAAATGTGATGAAATATTTTGAATTTAATGATACTCGTTTAATATTTTAAATGTTGTTGTTTTTTTATTTTTTTTATTTTAGTATCAATTATTTAATAGTAAAAATATCAAAACCTTACGGTCTAATAGCATCAAACTAAAGTACTAAAAATTAGTTAGTAAATAGTGAGTGTTTAGTAATAAATAACTGTTTTATTTTTACTCTCATTCACACAACCGTTCTCTTGAGCGAAACCAAAAAATGGAAGAGAGAATTTATGTTCTGATGTATTTAATATACAGTGTTGTATTTGGTGGAAAAGAAATTGCATCGTTAAACAAAAGTAACCTCTTAAAAGGTTCAACGTTGATCCTCTCTTTTAACGTGAATACTCTCGTGAGTAAGTAAATATTCATGGAAACCTATTTTTTGTTCTCCTCTTTTTTTAATAACGTCTATGGCTCATGACGCGGGAAAAAGAAATTAATTGGCAGCAGCTTATTTAGAAATACAAGAGGAAGAAGAAGAAGAAGAAGAAATCCCTTCCTTGCCTACAAATCATGACGCGTTTGTAATACGAAACTCTTAATATATTTTCGAAAAAAAAAATTATTAGATGTAAATAAAGTTAGAATCGAAATAAATTTAGAATGAAACTTACCAAACCAACGAGCAGGAAGAACACTAGGAATGTCCTTCCCAAAACAGTCTCACAGTATACATCACCATATCCTACTGTTGACATGGTTACAATTAGAAAATAGACGCAGGTCCAATAGGATAAACGATGTGCATTATTAAAATCCAGCGGATCGCCAGAGTTTTCCAGCTAAATTTTAAGTAAATGCAAGAATTGTTCATCAAAAACACTTCATTATTTCACATCATTTTCATCATTTCACATTCATTAACAACATCAATATCATATCTCACATTTATGTGTAAAAAGTATTAACTCCATATCTAAAGAAATTCTTATTTATAAATACGATGTTCAAGTTACGTTTATGCTATTGGACATGATGGTTTATGGGAATTATTTACAAGTCAATTTAAGAATATCCACTTAAACTTTAAATGCGGTTCCGACAGCTTCAACAGCTCATCAATTATTCAATTCAGAACTCTGGCTTGATGGAAAGTCTCTAAAAGCTGAACTGCCATTTAAAGTTTAATGATTTTAAATGCATTTAATTCATTTAATTATAATCCTTAACAAAAGAAATTATTCAAGTGCTTTAAATCCATTAAAGTGGCAAACGAATGGAACTGGCAGCCTCGGGTATACACAAACGAAATTAGCGGATACGAGTGTTTCATTTCAAATTACTGGTCATAAACGAATTAATACTATTTTTGTTGTATTCATAAAAAAAGAATGGGACGTTTTATCTAAAAAGGGCAGTTTTTCTGAATGCGGCAGTTTATCTGAATAGGAGAGTTTATCTTAATAAGATATTCCATCTGAATAGGATATTTTATCTAAATAATACAGTTTATCTGAATAGGACAGTTTATCCTAATGCGACATATTATCTGAATAGGACAGCTTATTTGAATAGAACAGTGTATCTGTGTGAGACAATTTAGCTGAATAACGCAGTTTATCTAAATGCGACAGTTTATCTAAATATAACAGTTTATCCGAATAGGAAGTTTATGTGAAATGACAGTATTTTTGAAATCGATAGTTTATCTTTATAGGACAGATTGTCTAAATTATTTATTATTTATTTATTTATTTATTTTACAGTCTATGAATTTACAATTCTTACAGACTATTTACATACATATACAGATTAAAATTCAAAGAAATATCAATTATTGGCTGTTATTTAATGCAAACAAAATATTTCGTTTAATCAAATTTTCACTGAAAGAGAAATCAACATAATAATATATCTTGTTAAAGTCCTTACAGCAT
Source organism: Linnaemya vulpina (assembly GCA_963675445.1). Lineage (NCBI taxonomy): Eukaryota > Metazoa > Arthropoda > Insecta > Diptera > Tachinidae > Linnaemya > Linnaemya vulpina. Next base: position 6,189,211 of record OY776277.1, read on the forward strand.
CTAATAAAAGGATCAGAATTAGCGTAATTTGTTCTTAGAAATTTAATATTAAGTAGACAGAAGAAACGAGTAGGACGTTGAGGAACACAAAATGATAAATTTTCAATTAAGAATTCAGAGCAGGTTTTACCATTAATTATATTTAAAATAAATAAAGTGTTTAACATAGATCTTCGACTACTTAGGGATGGTAACTTAATAAGAGCTAGTCTAGCTTTATAAGAAGGCAAACAAAATGGGTTCCATTGCAAACTTCGAAGACAAAATATTAAAAATTGTTTTTGTACAGATTCAATTGTGTTGATGTAAACCTTATATGTTGGATCCCATATTATTGATCCATATTCCAAAATGGGACGAACAAGCGATGTGAAAAGCTGCTTAGTAACATAAGGATCTTCAAATTCCTTTGCCCAGCGTTTGATGAACCCCAGTTGACTTCTGGCCTTTCTAACAGTTAGAGATATATGTTGAATAAAATTCAGTTTTGGATCTAGTAAAATTCCAAGATCTGTGAAAGTGCAAACATTTTCCAGCTCATAACCACCCAAAAAATATTTTACGTTGAAATGGCTCCTCCGAAAGAAACACATATGCTTGCATTTTTTTAGATTCAATGTCATTAAATTCATTTCACACCAAGAGTACAAAGAGTTTAAATCTGCTTGAAGAAACTTATGATCATCAAAGATATTGTAGGTAAAAAATATTTTTACGTCATCAGCATACATAAGAATGAATGAGTTTTTGATAACTGCAGGTAAGTCATTGATAAATAGTGAAAATAATAGGGGTCCCAGATGACTTCCCTGGGGAACACCAGACGTAACGGGGATCGGTTTAGATATAGTACTTTTGAATAAAACATTTTGTTTCCTATTAGTAAGGTAGGAACTAATCCAATTCAAACAGCCACGTGTGAATCCCATATAATGCAGTTTACTCAATAGAAGTTTGTGGTTAACTTTATCAAATGCTTTACTGAAATCTGTGTAGACTACATCAGTTTGTTTTTTATTGACAAAACCACGATTTACCAAAGTTGTAAATTGTATGAGGTTGGTTATAGTTGAGCAGCCTTTACGAAAACCATGTTGACTAGAACATAATGTTGATGACACCTGGTGGCACAAGCTACTTGTAATTAATTTTTCAAAGAGTTTCGGTATAATACTCAGTTTAGCGATTCCTCTGTAATTTTTAATGTCAGATTTGGTACCAGATTTAAACAATGGAATAATATAAGAATTCTTCCACATTTCAGGGAATTTTCCGACTTTAATTGAAAGATTGTACAATAATGTAAGAGGAAACACTAAGGCATCAGCACACTTAATTAGAACACAGCTAGGAACATTATCAGGTCCACTCTTGTACGAGAATTTCAATTTTTTCAATCCATTAAGAACAGAAATTTCATCCAGAAATGGAATTAAAATAGATTGACCTCCAGGACAAAAATTTGATTGCAACCCAGTAGTAATCGTTTGATCAGCAGAATAAGTAGATGAAAAGAAATCCGCAAACAAGTTACTAATTTCAGCCTCGTTATCTGATTCTTTTTCATTTAGCTTCATAGTGGGCGAAAAGGAAACTGATTTTCTTTTTAAGTTCACAAAATTGTAGAAAGACCTTGGATTTTTCTTCAAGTTGTTTTTAATTTTTTGTAAGTAACTTTTATAACATATAAGATTTAACTTGTTATAGTCGGCACGGGCAATAGAGTATTTTACAAAATCTGAGGATGATCCTGATTTTTTGTATATTTTATAATATTTGTTTTTGCTGTTTTTAAGTTTGGAAAGAAACTTTGAATTCCATGGAGGTCCAGATACTTGAGAAGCGACTTGTTTAGGAACACATTGGGTCAAGATCCAATAAATCCTATCGTAGAATTTTATGGTTATGTGATCAATAACATCGGGATTGTTTTCTAAGTTCGAAGCTACGAGTAAATTGTTCCAGTCTGTATTGTGTAGAAGTTCGATTATTTTGTTATAATTTGCCCTTTTAAAACATAAACTCTTGACTTTTGAGTTGTACGCAGAACGAGATATATAAACAGATGGAAAACCTGTAGATATTAAGATTGTGGGATGATAACAGTCCTCCGGTAAGGTTAGAGGAATAGTGCGAAGGACAGACGTGTCAACACAATCATTTACAAAAACCAAATCTAAAAGCTTGTGGTTATCATTATATATGCCATTTATCTGATAAAGATTCATATCCAATAAGCAATCAATAAACTCGTTATATTTCAGACTAAAAGTAGAATTATATGGTGTAAAGCAACCATTATCAGCCGAAAAATCCCAAAATATCGTTGGCATATTGAAATCACCAACTGCGATGATGCTATCATTATGATGAGACATATGCACAACAGTTGAAATAGCATCCGAATGCTTTCTATAAATTATTTCAGGAGAATTTGGGGGAATATACGAACAGGTTATAAAAATTTTTTATGATTTATTTTTACCAAAACACCCATAAACTCAATATCCAGTGAAGAAGTAAACGATAACTTTTCAGAAGAAAGCATGCTTGACACTGCAATTAATACACCTCCTCCTTTCATGTTATTGCCACGATCACGTCTATATATTAAGTAACTTGCACCCATTATTTCAGTATCCAATACATTATTATTAAGCCAAGTTTCAGTGAAAGCGATAACTTGAAAATCAAACGCATAACTTTGATTAAATAAAGATGATAACTTTGTATTAATGCCACGAACATTTTGATATAAAAGAGTAAAATTTTCAGTGTAACCATTTAGTTTTTTGAAGTAGATTTTACTGATGACGGCAATCGAACAGTATTCTTTTCTCTTGTTTTAAATATAAACTCACGAACGTATATACCATCAGGCCAAAATCCAGGAGAAATAATATTGTTGAATAACTCATCCGGTACTGTAATTTTAAAAGATGCTACTATTCTTGGTTCTGTGTAGGAAAATTTGTACACTGATACACCTAAGTTGGTACCACAATTCAAATTTATGTACGATTGGAGTTCTTCGACAGTAGTATCGGACGCTAGTCGAGACACGAAAATTGTTTTATTTGGCGGTATAACTCTAAGTGTATTGGGACGATTCATAATAGAGTTAACGTTACTTGACGATGCTAAAGTTTGAGCACAACACAGTTTAATGGAATATACCGGTTTATCTCAATAGGCAGTTTATCTGAATAGGAAAGTTATTATTATCTGAATAGGGAAGTTTATCTGAATAAAACAGTTTATCTGAATAATATAGTTTATCTGAATGGAACAATTTATCTAAATATGACAGTTTATATGAATAGCAAATTTTATCTGAATGGGCATATTTATCTGAATAAAGTAGTTTATCTGAGTAGGACAATCCTTGTAAATAGAACAGTTTATCTGAATAGGACTGTTTATCTGAATTGGTAAATTTATCTGAATACGACAGTTTGAATGAATAGGACAGTTTATCTGAGTATGACAGTTTACCTGAATAGGACATCTTATCCGAATAGGATAGTTTATCTAAATAGGACATTCATGTAAATAGGACAGTTTTTCTGAATAGAACAGTTAATTAAATGGGACAGTTTATCTGAATAGAACAGTTTATCTAAATATGACAGTTTATATGAATAGCAAATTTTATCTGAATGGGCATATTTATCTGAATAAAGTAGTTGATCTGAGTAGGACAATCCTTGTAAATAGAACAGTTTATCTGAATAGGACTGTTTATCTGAATTGGTAAATTTATCTGAATACGACAGTTTGAATGAATAGGACAGTTTATCTGAGTATGACAGTTTACCTGAATAGGACATCTTATCCGAATAGGATAGTTTATCTAAATAGGACATTCATGTAAATAGGACAGTTTTTCTGAATAGAACAGTTAATTAAATGGGACAGTTTATCTGAATAGAACAGTTTATCTAAATATGACAGTTTATCTGAGTAGGAAAGCTTGTCTGACTGATATAGTTTATCCTGTGATAGGCATTGGTGATTGGAAAGCAACTGACTGGATTTCTCACTTATTCAAAATTACTTTCGTTGAATAGGATTTAATTATGGAAATTTTTTATAAATTTTCGGCCAATTTTTTCACAACATTTTACATAAAAAAATTCACTACAAAAGCTGCGTCACTCAGTTGACACCCTGTTGTTGCCTACAGATCTAGAGTTTTATGTACTTTAAGCGAATAGTTTTCACAGTAGTTTGAACTTTTTTCATGCTGTCATGATGGTGTATATTTTCACATACACAAAAGTTTTTAATATTTGACGATGAATACTCGGGGCGAAAAATTCGCAGTTCGCTGCAATTGTGTTTCTAAGAAATGTTAATCAGCTTTTCCTCAAGGCCCACATGCAGTTCCATAAGTTTGTTTTGAAATACGATTAACTCATTTTTTTCATCACACAATTAAATAAATATTTGATTAATAAAACACAGAAGGAAACAGTGTAACATATAAAATACTTAGAAAACAATTTCGGACATACCAGATGTATAATACCAGCCGCTGTTAACCATACGGATATAAAAATGGATACCAACTGCGCCAAACGTATGGAGCTGGATGTTTTTAAAACATTCAAGTATTGAAGTATATCCGGAACAGTCATAAGACGCAGTGCTCGCAGAAATCGAAGACCTTTTACGTTGTCGTTATTATAGTTGGGGTTTGCATTGTTGTTGTTGGTTTGTTGATTTGGTTTTGGAATTGGAAGTGGGAATAATCGTTGTTTGTTAAATGTACTAGTACATATAATAGTGTTAAGCATTATCATTACAATCATGCATTTCGATCAAGCAGACAAAACGTATGTATGTATGATTAACAAATTATAATTCTCGTTTTCTATTTTTTTTTTCTTCTTTTTCATTTTCTTTGTCTTTTGCAACTTGAAAATTATTCCAAACGGAAACGGAACAACAGAAAACGAAACAAAAGTTTGTAAAACAAAAAAGGAAAAATTTCGCAAGCTTACCGATCCATGTTCGATCTAAATATATTGATACAAAGGACGGGGGTATTGTAAAATAATCTACAAAACTGTACATTTCTAACATAAACCAAAGTTTATCGGACGCCGCTATGAACTGTAAAACGAAATGAAATGTTATTTAAAAAAAGAAAAAATAAAATTTGTAAATAGAAATTAAGATAAAAGAATTAAATTTTTTTTTTATTAATTTAGAAGAAGAGCTTTTTTTCTTTACTGAAGTTAGAAGTAGAAAAAATTGAATAGAAATAAAGTTTTACATACATTTTTCATTAAAAGAAAGTAGTTTAATAAAAAAAAAATATTGAGTTTAACAATTCTACGAGTGTTGAAAAATGTGTTTTCAAATTCGTACGAAATCAGGGGCCAAATTACAGCACTCGATTTCGGTGGAAATTTCAATGCAATTGAATTGAAAATTTCTCTCCATATCAAACGCCGTGATCAGCATCTTGTTGTTCCTGCTGATAAATCTGGGAATTGTTTAATATGTTTTATTTTTTATTTCAGAAATTTCTTTCAGTTCGAACTTTCGTTTTATGTTGTGGTTTTATTAATCACGTGTTCTTTTCTGGAAAAAATTTAACCTTTTTTCACTTCTTCTGGAAAAAAGCAGCAGTTTGCAGGAGTTTTAAAACAGAAATAATTTTTCGTAACAACTTTTTTATAAATTTCTAATAAATTGTTTAATTTCAAATGACAAAAGTTTGCCATTTTTTATTAAAAAGTGTAAAAAATGTTGCACTTTTTTTTAGAAAAGAAAACGTTATTAATCTAGAATTAAATTAATTAATTCTAAAGTTCGAATGATAAAATATGCCAAATAAAATTTGAAAAATCGTGTGGCATATTTCAAATCCATTTTTGTATTGTAACATATTTCAATATCCTTTTATTTATATCCTGAAGATATTAATAAGCCATTAAACACAATAACGACGGCAGACTACAGACTACAAGTTGTCAAAAATAGAATACATGTGCGTGTATACAAATGATTATTTTTACTAATTTCTATTTTGGTGAGCGACAGTGAGTAGACGCTATGTTGCCAGTTGAAGTTTATTTATATAAATTCAATTATTGTAAACTTGAAAATAAATTTTTTTATTAAACAAAAAGAAACAACAAACTATATTTCCAAGCTAATGAAATGATTTCTTGTCATATACCGTGGACTTTAAATATATGTCATTGTTTTATATATATATCATTTGGTTTAAGAGCATTAAATATATGAAAGCGGCAACACTGGCATTTGAAGAGAATTCTACTACAAACAACAACACATGGTTATTAATGTGATGGTGTCGTTTTAAAAATAATTAAGTAACTGACTACGAGGCGACGATTGTAGCCAACGATTTTTGTAGTCGGTGTTCGTGTAGCCTGCTGTCGTTATTGTGTTTAATGCTTAAACAATTAAAGAATTAATTAAATTGTATACAGACCATTGGAGACGTTCTGGATAAAATCATACTGAACTTTAATTATGATTTTGATAAATACAAAAATTTGTATGAAATATTTTCGGGAATTCTATTTCCTCTATTTATATTCTGGGTGGAGTCAGCTAATCAATCCATGAGGATCTGACGCAATTAAAAGATCTGAGAAGAATTTTTAAGAATTCCAGTTTGCCAACTTGAAAATAATGCCCATCGAATTTTTTCTTTTAATGAAAACGGGGCTTTTGGATTCCATATTAAATCACGCATTTATTGAAAACGATTTGTAATATATTTAAAAAAAATTCTCGTCTTCTGCCTCCTTCCCCAAAATTTCAACACTCTTTGTTTTTTTTTTTTTTTTTTTGTAAAAACTGTTAAGACTCATCACACGAAATTTGGCAAACTCAATGGAAACGGAAAATGTTGAAACCCAATCAAAGAAATGAAACCAAAAACTTACTCGTATAAAAAAGTAAACCATGAAAAATATATTGAATGCAAGATCGATTTGTTGAGTAATGTTAGTACTCCATGGCTGACATCTTTCGACTTCTTCGTTAGATGCATCAACGAAGTATATAATGAGTGATGCAATACTGAGTATAAATACGAGTACGACCTGGAACGAGAATAACGAACAAAATTTTCGTTTAGAATATAAATTTTTTTGTGCGCTAAAATAAAAAAAAAGTCTAACGAATTTTTACACAATATAATCTTTAATTATTATTCAAAATGTTGGGTATTAAATTTTATAATAAAAATATGTTTTCGAGTATTGACCATCGTATTTGTATTGAATTGTGGATCTTATAAATTGTGAAATCAGGGAATTTATTTTATATTTGCTATTAACTCGTGTAACTATTTTTAGTTTGTAGCCATTTCTAATAAATTAAAAATATACGAGGTTTGTTTAAAAATATTGTGTATTTTTGAATTTTAGTGTATAACTTTTGGGAAAAAAGAATCAGCACGAAAATAAAAATTAAAAAGTTAAAACGACAATTTCCAAAAACATGTACTAAATTAATATATTTTGTTTAAAAAATATATTTAGTATCCGGCTATGAAAACGGGAAAGTTATTAGTTTTACCTCGTTTTGAAAAAAATCGAGTTTTTTATCAGATCTCGACGTTTTGTGGTCAGAGGGAGCTTCCCTGACTAATTCCCTAAACACCCGTCATTATATCTGTATGTGTGTGTGTGCTTAAGTGACACACTTATAATTTAAGAGAGGCTGGACCGATTTCAGGCAAATTGATGATGTTCCAAAGGGTTTTACTGAACATAGATTGCCTATCAACTTGAACCGATTCGAATCGGTTTAAGAAATTTCAAAAAACATATTATTTAAAGTGTTTTTGTTATAACTTTTAAACGATTTTACCAATCGATTCCACAAGCTAATCAGCTCTCAAGATTAAAAAAACCACGTCAGCCACTGTGAATCGGGTCAAAATCGGTTAAACCGTTCGTGAGATATCCTGAATGAAAAAGTCTGTCCTTTCAGGGGCCTCTTCGTTTTGGTGGAAAAGAAAAAATCGCAGGTAAACAGTGGTGTTTCATAATTATGTTTTTTTTTTTTAAATTCAGCAATTTTGGAATCCCAAAATTTTGCAGAAAATTGCCTGACCTGATCCATCCGATATACCGACAGCCACTTCTCCGATACTGATACGACGATCCTCCGTGAAAATAATTTTCACTTTCTCAACATTAACGTCAATTGTTGATACGCTGGGGAATACAGGATGAGCATCATCATGTCGCATCTTTTGGACATTTTTGGAAAAATTTGTGCCAGTTTTAAATATTTTTCCGGCCCACGAGCGCAATCACCGCCTGCCACGTTCAACACTTTAAGTGTGTTTTAACACTCAATTCCATGTTTTACACAAAATCTTCTGGAAATTCTTTGATCCATCGATCCATTCGACAGCAGAAAATTGCCGAACATGCAAAACACTTTCATGACTCCCACAAGAAAACTAGACCTGCTGAATAGCTGAAACTATGCTGTCTCGGGCTGAACCAACATAAAATTATAAACTCTAATTGAGAGGCATGTTATTTTACGAACGGACCTCGTGTTGTCACCTAAAATCCAAAAATATGCAACTGACAAACAACAAAAACAAAATAATCAGCCAAAAATTTGTTTTCGACTTTTTTGTCAGTTTCGTCCTTTTGGATTTTCGTCAACTTTATTTTAATACTTTTTCAATCTCAATTTAACTACACAAACGGCTTGTCAAGCAACCTCTAGTCATTCGCCATGAGCTCAGACGACGTACTGCCGTAATTGCACTTGTTGTTTTGATTAATTGAAGAAAAGAAAAAAGTTTATTCTTCAGTGAAGAAAAAGATTTATAAATTTCCATAAATTCTAATAAAAAGGACTTCTTCCGTTGTCTTCTTCTTCTTAACAACAAAAGCTTTTTCGACGATAAAAATATCCAACAGAGCCTTTTAATTAGTATCATTTCACCCACACCAACTTCACTTCTTTATTAAATTACTTTCACGTAAAAGTAGCGCCAATCAATATCGAATGATTTGTAACCTTTTGAAAATTACTTTTCTTCTCGTTCGCCTGCTTGTTTTTCTTGCTCCCCTTTTTGTAATTGATCCCCCAGGGTGTCTGCCAACACATTCCGTTACTTAATTTGTTATTGATTTTATTTTTTAGAGGCGTCTATGCCAAGTGAATTTGTAAGTTGGCAGACGAGTGTGCACAGGTAACACTTTAACTGGAATTTCTAGAAGGTGTTCATACAAGACAGAGTGCACCTCTTGAGGAAAAACTTCCAACAAAAAAGTAATTTTTTTTATGAATTAAAATTATTCTTATATTTTTATCAAATTGCGTTTAAAAGACATGATAACTAATCGGAGGATTAAAAGATGAATCGACATCGATTTTGAATTTCAATTCATACATCAGAGGGGAACAGTGCTGTTTTCGAAAGCCTCTGCACTTTCTCATCAGTACTGATGTGTATTTATTTCCTACCACTGATTAGATGACTTAATTGAATGAGAAAGCAGCTTCCACTTATTCAAATTTTTAAGAAAAAATTACCTACGAGAACTGCTTCAATACTAAACTGATGTCGAGACCCCGGATACAATTTTCGTGGGAATTATATTGTTTTTTAAATTTGTACATTTTATTAGGGAGTTTCTTTGACTATGAATGGCTCCCAGGCGATCGCTCCTACCAGTGTAATACATTGGGCCGAAACAACAAGTGGGAGACAGTGTTCAGACTCTCTATATTTTCCTCTGTTCTCTTCACGCTGTCGCCTCGTTCTGGTTCCGACAAAATGCACTGCATATGAAGACAATATTCAACGGCTACTGTTCCTGACAAAAATATAAGGAAAATATAAAATATAGAAAACGATGGACCTTAAAGACCACCACTGTAACTCCCTGCTTATTTTTACCCAAACGCTATTTATACTTTTTAGCTCTTCGATATGAAACTCTATTCTTTTAATTTTCAAGTCAACCGATTCCCGGTGGTTGATGTAGTTTTCGATTTCTATTTAAGAATTGAGAAAAGGAACTGATCAGATATATAATGTCGGAAATTAAAAAAAAATCAATTTATTCCAATTTTTCCGTTCACGATATTGAGCCATATTACGATGATCGATGTGGTTTTCAAATGTCAAGAGCTGATTATTTTGTAAACCCGATTGGTGAGCCCCGTTTTTAATCTTAAAAACACTTTGATAAAAACGCTTTTCTTCAAGTTTTCTTTTTTAGATATCTTGTAATCTACCGGCTCCAACCGGTTCATATTCACAAGAAATCTAAGTTCAGGAACGCTCTTTAGAACGCTATCAGATTCGGTCCAGTCTAAAGTTATAAGCGGGTAACATACTTAGACACACACACACACACAAATCCAGAGATAGTGACGGATTCTCAGAATTGGTCAGGGAAGCTTCCGCGCACCTCGAAACGTGGAGATCTGATGAGATCTCGGTTTTTTCAAAACGGAGAAAACCAATAACTTTCCGACTTTTGAAAATTTTCCTACCGGGAAGCTAAAATGTCATGTGAACGAAACGTTATTGAAACACTTAGTGGAAGCCATTTTATGATACGCTTTTCATAGCGCCTAGTATTTTTGCATATAAAATGTCAGCGTTATATGAGGGACACCTGTACCCACCACTTTGTTTTCTATTCCTTTTCAACTCTTTATGCTTTAAGCGTTATCAGCTCTTTTAACTGACGTACAGAAGCACTTCCTTTTTTATTTAGGCCAACATTTCATTGTCTATTTTTAGAATATCAATAGAGTCTAATAAAATGGAAATCAGTTTATTGCAGCTACTGTTTATAGGCCCTTTAAATTTGTTTACAAATAATGCTGGTGGCGCTCCTTACGTCTCCATAAGAACAGGAATCAATAAAAGTTTATAACGCAATTAAATTAACGATGACATCAGGTTGGATGGAGCTTTAAGGGTGTAGCATAAATAATCCAAGCAAGTCAAGAGATTAACATACAATTAACATATTCCGAATTCTCCGCTGCGCCCTTTAAAATTTTATGTTGATTATTTCACTAGAAAACTTAAGCGTTCTCTTTTACCACAAATTGATTATTAATGAGGAATCATTTTCTTGAAAGAAATATGGGCTTCCTTAAATTATTATTAAAAGTCATCTGAAAGCTAGTCCGCCTCTTACATTTTTAAGGCCTGATTCATAAAAACAATTCTCTTTTATAATCTTCTTATTGATTTGTAAACAAAAAATATACTTTTAAGTGTAACTACTTCTAGTTGCGACAGTTTATTTTTAGTATTGAAATTAATACTTCTTTTAAGTTACTTAAAGTAGTCATTCTATACGAGGTCTGTTCTAAGTGTAACTAAGATGAAATCCAGAAGCGTTTTTCTTTATTGTCTCAAATATAATATGTTTCAGCTATTTGGCATATTATTACTTTGTTTATGGGAGTCGTAAAACTTAAAAGTGTTTTCCGTACTTAACGATTTTCTACTGTTCCAAAAAAAAAATTAAATAAAATTATCCAGGAATAGAAGAATAAAATCAAATGGAAACGTTGACAGTGACAAACGGTGATTGCATTCTGAGTCGGAAAGATTTTTAACAGTGTTTCAAAGAAGGTCGAAAAGCTGAAAATAACGATGCTGGTCCTGGATGTGGTGGCACTTCAACAAACGACAATCATTTTGAGAAAGAGCAGACATGTTTTATGGAAAATCGTCGAATCCACTCACTGTTAGAGAAGTAGCTGAGGATGTCGGCGAATCGGTTGACTCATGTCATGCCATTACGAAATACAAATTGAATGAATAAATAAAGATTGTTTTAAAAAATAAATATTCTTTACCAAATTTTTTAACAGGCCTCGTACATGCAAGTATGACGGTATCATTTGACTTTATGCCAGCTAACAGCCCGAAGAAAGTGTACAAAATAGAAATTGAATGGATAAATATATATTCTATTAAGAAAATTCACTAAATTTCTTAACAGGCCTCGTACATGCAAGTATGACGATATCATTCGACTTCATGCCAGCTAACAGCCCGAAGAAAATGTACAAAATAGAAATTGAATGAATATGTAACTAAATATTCTTTTCAGGAAGTTCATCAAATTTTTTTAACAGACCTCGAAAATGCAATTATGGTGATATCATTATACTTCGTGACAGCGAACAGCCCGAAGAAAATGTACAAAATAGAAATTGAATGGATAAATTAATATTATCTTAAAAAAAATCACCAAATTTTTTAACAGGCCTCGTACATGCAATTATGACGATATCATTGCACTTTCTGCCAAGTAATAATCCGAAAAAAAACTTACAAAAACAGTTTGAAACTTTTATAAAACAAATTAAATTTCTCATTTATTTCAAAAGCGTCATAACTCGAAAAATATATTTTTGAAGTTAATGAATGACGCAGACGCTTTTGTTTGTATTAGGAATTTCATTGACAAATCATACACACTTTATTCCTGCTAGAAAATTTAGTATTTAAATATCGATATAATTGTTAGTCATTTTAAAACTTTTAAAACGTTTTTTTAAAACTAGTATTCCTGAGTTAAGACACTATTGCAGTGAGTGGGTCTATTATATTTAAAAAATGTGTCTTCAGAACATTAATTTCGAAAGAACAACAGTTTGCTTTTCTTATTTATTTATTGAAAAATAAATTATATCACAATCACAAATCAATTGATTTAATTAAAGACTGTAAAACCTGCTGAGAATTAATCTAAATAATTAAGGATAATTCAACTAAGAATTTTCAATTATAGTTTGTAAATAAAAATGTGCTCATTCTTGCAAGTTTATTAGGACGGACCTATAAAAAATCAGTTGGCGTTTTATGTAAAACTAAAAGTGAAGTGACAACTGAATCCTGAACATCCTGAAGAAAACAAGAGATAAATTTAAGTTGATCAAACTAAAGCCGACTTATGCAGCCTCCGCAGCTGATCTCAAATAATTTTCAAAGACCACATTTAAAAGCTGGAAAAATAAATCAGTAGTCATTTCAAAACATTTTGCTGCTATTAAATTACAAAATATTGCTGAGGTAATTACCGTAGTGAAATTGAAATAATAATTAAATTTAAATGTTGCAGACATTCTCTTTCATTTCGCAAATATCGTATTACATGCTCGCTTGTGTTGTATAATACCGATGTAACACGTAGTAAATATTTCTTATTGCTGAAGATAAAATGGAACAGGCAAAATGTTAAATAAGCTTTTCCAAACAGGGCTAACAAACACTTGCTCGCCAACGACAAGTCAGTTACCACAAAAACTCTCTGCCCCATCATACATTCGACTGAAAGTCTTAATTATATCGTAACCTAAATTATTTAAATAATATTTATACACTCGTATATGAAAACATGAGTGTGTGTGTGTGAGTAATTGAGAGCTTTTCCAAGCAACAACAAAAAAGAATCATTTAATGTCTTGTTTGGTAACAGGAAGTTTGTCTAACTTTCGTTCTATTTTGAGTTGAGGCGAATGCAATAGAAGCCCTTTAAATAAACCACAAACAAACGTTTGTTTGTTTTTGTTTTTTATTTTGTATTTAACTGAAGAATAATAAAAAGTGATATTTATTGGACAACATTGTCCCGCTGGTGAGTGGCTTAACATGTGCTGCCATGCAAACTTTTGCCAAAGTGCGAGTAAAAGAGTTCGGGAGAAAAAGTGTAACATTAAATGGCTTCGAACGTGCTAACAAGTTTGTTTGTAGGCAACGGCTGTTGTAGACATTTGAAAAGACAACTCAAGTCACAAAGAAACAAACAAACAGATTTGCCTGATGACTCTTATTCCTCTTAACAGATTTAGAATTTGATAAGTGTGAAATTGTTAATAAAGCCATCGTGTTATTGTCACTATCAAGGAACGTTTACACGTGTCAAATGTTTGTCAAAACAAGCCTCAAATCGAATATTTCTGATCAGCTTTTAGGCAGGATTGTGTTAATTGCTGCCGGCAATCGATCAGTAACTATTATAAAGCACTAAACATTGTTGTCGAGCATTAAAAAGAAATATGAAAAATAGTTGAACCGAAAGGCCATTCTGGCTATGGCAACCTGGTTGCTGTGCTATTTTATACTTTTGAGCTCTTCGAGATGAAACGTTATTATTTTCATTTTCAAATTATCCGATTCCCACGCGATAAGCGGTGATTGGTGCAGTTTTCGATTACTATTTAAGAATCGAGAAAAGGAACTGATCAGATAAATAATTTCGGAGATTACAAAAAAAAAATCCCTTTATTCGAATTTTTCCGTTCACGATATCTCATGAACAGATTAAACGATTTTGACCGATTCTACAGTAATCGATGTGGTTTTTAAATGTCAAAAGCTGATTATTTTGTAAAATCTATTGGTGAGCTCCGTTTTTATTCTTAAAAGAAAAACTTTGGAAAAAGCCTTTTTCGCCAAGTTTTCTTTTTTTTAGATATCTTGCAATCTACCGGTACGAACCGGTTCATATTCACAGAAAATCTAAGCTTAGGAACGCTATTTAGAACGCTATCAGATGCGGTTCAGCCATTCTAAAGTTCTGAACGTGTAACAAGCTTAAACACACACACTCATCCAGAGATAGTGACGGCTTCTCGGAATTAGTCAGGGAAGCTTCCGCGGACCCCAAAACGTCAATATCTAATGAGAACTCGACTTTTCCAAAACGGGGTGAAACCAAACACTTCCCGATATCTTAAAACTTTAAATTTTCGTAGCGCTAAATTAAAAATTACTTTGCAGCGGTTTCAATACATCGAGTTTTTAAAGTCAAGATAATTTATAAAACTTTTCTAACGAATTCAAAACTGTTTATCCATTAACTGATTATAACGGAAAAACCATTTGCCAAGTGTTGTAAAAATCGAAGATTCCCATGACTCATTATGGGTGTCGCCATCGTAAAGAAATTGGCAAAATCTGGCAACGCTAAGGATTAGAGTTGTATTATTTCCACTACAAATACGGCAGCCATAATAATTATCGGCTTTGAACGCAATTCTTGTTGTTGCAAATAATATTATTTTCACTTTCTACAAAAAAATATTTTACAACTGCCTTGCAAATATGCAAGACCTTTAAAGAGAACAATTCAATAGACTTACCAATATACGACCAGTTGTGGTTTGTCCTGATATAAGTTCACCAGCCCAATCTTTTGCTTCTGTCATAAAAGTTCCTTCGAACTCTTGTTTGTTGCGCGACGCTTTCTGCTCTTTTTGTTTGGGATCGTTGGGTCCCAAATCGGGCTCTTTGCGACAGCATATAAATGCGAATGCCCTCCAACATATAACGATGAATAGTCCAGTAAGAAATGTGAAAAAGCTGGAGAGCAGAAAGCAATAATATTTTCGAACCTTGAGGCAATCATCGACCTCAAATGGTGAACCTGTTGGATCTTCAGCCAATGATTCGATAGTGCTTTGATCACACCCCGACATCCCCTGGAAATGTGGAAACAAAAACTTTTAGGAATTGGAAAGTCTTTTTACAATTTAATTATATATTTTATGATTATTTCTAGATTTAAGTCGTAATAGCGTTTCGTAAAATGTTTGCTACTCAACAATAAAAATGAATTTATTTTACAGTTTGTCCCAAGGCGTATTAAATGGGGTGGCAGTGTTGCCATACTTGGTTATTTTGTAACGAGCTAACTTCTTACCACTCACTGTCAAATGCCATACGTGAGAATTTATGTCTAAAATATATTCTTCATATTTTATATGGAATTTGACATTGTCAGCCGCTAAAAATTAGTGTTGTATTCGTTGCTGTAGTGCTGCCACCCTGTAAATTAAATACGCCCTGATTTAGCCGTTATATACTAAAATGAGTTGATATTATTTTCTAAGTACTTTCGCTGAAGACTTTTGAAATACATGATATGTTGTTGTTGCTTATATTAACATGAAAACAGTTACTAATAACAAATACACAACTGGGTAAGACAGGGACAGCTGAATTTATAAAACTTGTGACTTTCCATTCCTGAGTTTATGGTGAGAACGAGTGAATGGAAATGGCACATTACCAGTCTCACGCAACTGTTTTAAATTGTGAATCTCGATTAATTCATATTAATTTTTTTTATTACCAAAGTTTTAAATAATGCAGCAGGACAATCATTTTATGTTAATTGTAAATTTATACAAAATTATTGTGATCGAGCTACACGTTGATATGAAACTTTCTAGCGATACTTTATACATGAATACTAATTGAGATATAAACTTCATGATCGTAGAGATGTTAAAAATGAAGATTTTAAGCAGATGTTTTCTCTTAAAATCAAAAAAAAGAAAAACTTTATAAATCTCTTGAACAAGAAATAAAAACATTAAATTTATTTCATTGACATTAAATATATTTACAATTAACTGCGTTGTTGTATCATGTTGCAAATTTTCGCAAAGAGTAAAAAATTATTTCAACACATTCGCACAAACGCTTTCAATCCAATTTGTTTTTATTTTAAATTGAAAATGTAAATGTTTCAGTCACTTCATCTGCATATTCTCATACTATCAATTTAATTTGGATTAAAAAATATGCTTAAAGAAAAACAATGTTTGCTGCACTCAACTGGTACAGATATACAGTGTAGCACAAAGGTAATCACCCTGTCGCAAAATATTATAATTTTTACAAATGGCCTCATACGTCTAACACATTTAACATGTATGGAAACAATATACATAGATATGTTTTGTGTGGGCGTGGCACTGCACACTTATAAATCAGAAAACTTTAATTCCCCGAAATCCTGTGTTTTTGCTAAAATTTACAAGAATCGTGTAAGTGGAAGTAATTAGCGAAAAGTATATAATTTGTACTAGAGTGGCACTGATCGTAAAAAATTTAACAAGGATGGGCGGGGTGATGCACATTCTTCTATCCTTAAATGGTACTTTCAACCGAACCTAATCAGCAAAAATGTGAATAATAAATGAATAGCACTTCGGCAAAAGGAAATGAAAAAATATTCAAAAGTCCGCTTTCTAATATGTCCTGAAACTTGATAATATTCCCCCTTATTCTGTAACGTCACGTCAAGACAATGTCAATAATAGCACACTTCTGTACTCAATTTCTAACAGCCTCTTGCAATATTCCAGGCCTGAGAGAGAAGTCACAGACTATCAGAAATAGTTAAGTCTTATCCACAAGAAATTGTCCTATTCTCATATTGTCCTGACGACGTGACGTTGGCAAATAGTTACAGAATAAAGGGGATTATTTTTTAATGTGGTCTACACTTCGAATAATTATAAGTAGTGATTAACGCAACGCCTTTATTAATTCAAAACAGGTCACTCAAAATGCTTGAATGTGATACAAATAAAGCAAAACGAATTTCGCTAAAATTTAAATTAATTGGCGGCACGTGCGCACACACACACATGGAAATACAAAAGTGATTTCGTTAATTGTCTTTAATATTTCCTAGAGTTTCTATTTGTTATATTTTTCAATTGAATGATTTAAATTATTTATCCAATAAATTCAACAGCATTTTAATAAAAAATTTTTCGTGGCTCATTTATTTTCAATCCCCATGAGTTTATATCAATTAAACTAAATTGAAAAAATCTAACGTTCGTTATTTAGGGTGCGCCATGAAGAATTCAGGGCTGTTTATAAAAATCGGGAAAAAATTTTTTATCAGTATATAAGTTTTATGGTAGATGAATTTTTGTTTTAGGAACTCCATCCATTCAAAATTTGTTATTGGGCCAAGTTCTTTCACTTCAATTTTAAAAATTAATTTATTTAATATAAATTTTTTTGTAGCGTGCGTAACACGATTTTGTGAGCAATTTTTGCGCAACAAGTAGTCATTGAAAAATTCATGTTTTATAAAAGTTGCAGACATCTTTGCAGAATAATCAGAAAAATATATATTCCAAGTCAAAATTAAGTACGAATGAAGCGTTCGTCACACAGGGATTCGGTTATATATATCTAGGAAAAAGATATCAGAGAAGATGTTTTCAGTGTTGTCAACTCGTTACCGCTTGGGGTACTTTTTCGATTCATCGATGCGAAATTTGTTGAAATTTCGGTGCTTTTTAAAATTAATTTTGGCGTTTTTTTGCGGCACGTGCACACACACACACACATGAAAATACAAAATTGATCACGTTAATTGTCCTTAATATTTCCTAGAGCTGCCATTTGTTATTATTTTCAATTAAATGATTTAAGTTATTTATCCATTAAATTTAACAAGATTTCAATAAAAAATATTAAATATCAAACTAAATTTGAAGTTATAAAAAAGATCTGTTATAACTTTCACTGGGAAATTTTTCTTTGACAAAGTCTTTTCGATTCTCTTCTCAAATTCCAATTCATAATAAGCAGGCGACCAAGTGCAATTAGACAATGAAAAGCAAAGGTCCCAGTGTGCAATTACACTGAACTTTTTGTAATTAATGCACATAAACTCTGATGATGAGAACATAGTGGTTTCCAAGAATTGGGCTTTTCTGTTCTGTTGTTGTCTTGGACAATTAAATCGTTGTTAATTTTCTCTAAATCTGTTTTTCGTTTCATTTTAGTTATTTCTTTATGTTCTCCAACAAGTCAAAGTTTATTTAAATCTATATATTTTATAATATAGTTATAATATTTTTCGTTTTTAGTAAAACGAAATGTTTCTATTTCAGTGCTTATTTGTTATCAAAAAGTTGCCAGCAGTGTATGCTTTCAAAATCAATTCAATTTTCCATCCCTGGAACTTCATCTGATATTAATAACAATGGAGTTGTGGGAAAGCTTTAGGTTTCTACTTTTTAACTAATTTCTAGATGTTATCCTTGATCTTCAAATATTATTTTCATAACAATTTCTTTTCTCATAAAATAAATTTCATTTTATTTTGCATGTTCAATATTTCGTGGTTATTATTTTTGAGAAAATAAAAGATAAACATCTTATTTTCACATTTTCCTGAAAATGTCATCCAATTTATTTCTTTTTTCTTAAGAAATTATTATTAAAATAGAATGATAAATAGAATTGAATATTTAAATGTGTTGCATATTTATTAACAAATTTCACCAAAAACAAATTGTTTATCTTCTTGCTGCACATGCTGTTGTTGATCGCTCATTAGTTTTTCATCAATACGGATCATTTAGAAACTGTCGGAAAATGTTTAACACGCCATGTGATTTTGTGACATCGCAGTTTTCATTTAGAAATTCGTAGCTTGGAAACAGAAGCTACAAAATGACAAACGTTGTCACTAGTACATACTATATCACATATAATCCCGGGTTAAAATGCACTTGCCCGAAATTTTTATCCTCTATTTAGAATGGATTAACAATAAATAAATTCTGTTCTAGCGAATTGGTGAATTAACAAATTAATTATTATACTCAATATTACAAACATTTTTTAAAATGTAGGCGTATCTGACACAATCGACTAATCGATTAATTATTTTACATTAACAATTTCTGCCTTCATTTCACTGTAAAATTAATTGATGCCCCAATACCGATTAAATCGCAAATGCCTTCAATTAAACAACTCATATTTATTTTGAATAAAAGAATTGAAATTTATGTCTGATTTGTTGAAAACAACAACACAAATAAATGATATAATCAAACAAATTTGTTTAACAAAATGATAAATTTAAATTAATGAGAGACGAATAAGAAGAATAAATAGGAAATAAACTTACTTGAACCGACGCTGGGTCAAGGTCTGTCAAGTTCGCCATTTCATGAGAAAAGAATTGCAACACAAAGTAATTGCACTTTTACTGCTCGTACTATTGCAGCTACTCACACACACACATACACAAACACTTGCAAAAAAATATAACGAACTTTTTACTTTCAAACTTAAGGCTTTTATATATGTTAATATAATTTTTACATTTTGTTTGTAATTATTTATAAATTTATTCGATCATTTGGTGGAACATTCATGGTTTTCTCAACTACTAATTAAAAAGACTTTTTGGCATTTCGATATAATTTTTGAAAATGTCAATTTTTAGAAAAACTTTTCTACATGATTTAAATGTGCTGTTAATAAACAAACACTGAATATTAAATATATGTATATTTAATGCTTAATTCTGTAATATATTTGTCACTAGGAGGTGTTTTTTTTTTGTTGTTGTTGTAAAACACCATGGGATATTTTATTTAATTCTTCTGCTTACGTAGTTAATGCATACAAAAGTTTTTCTTTTTTTTTATTAATTCTTATTTCTGGTTTTCTTTTTTATATGTATGCATGCATGTATGTATGTATTTATGTGTGTACATGTATTTTTTAACAAAAATTTAATTATAAAAATAGCTACAAACAAAACTATATGTGTGATATTTTTAAAAGGAAGAGCAAGTTTTAATAGAGAACAAGACAACCAACAAAGATTGCGAGAAAATAAATATTAAGAAAAAAAAAAAAAGGAAAATCACGGCGAATAAACTTTAATGCTGCAGTCAAAATTGTAAAAGCAACACGAAATCATGGGCGACACTAGGCAACAACGACGTCACTAAGCAACTAAATGACAAGTTCAGAGCAGGTTGACACACTCATTAAAATCTCACATGCATACACACTTATTTTATTATATTAATTTATTTGTTATTTTTTTTATTTTATATCATAAATTTTCTTTTCTTCTCTTTTATAACAACTTTAATGCAGAGATCTTTTTATTATATCTTATTAAAAGATATTTTTTCAATTTATTATATTCCTTTTTAATCACATGCTTCTTATATATTCTTAAACACTTGATAAACTTTTAATAAATTATCAAAACACTTGAGTAGATATAAAAATTATATAGAAAACCAACTCGTTCCGACGATTGTTCTTTCGCTACTGAAGAAGCAAATTGAATTTCTATTTGAGTACGGAATAATGAAAATAAAAATTTAAATAGAAAAGACGAAAACTTTTATTTGTTCATATAGTTGGGCGAATTGCAATAAATGAAATAACACATCAAAAGTTGTTTCTATCATTTACTAAGACTCTCCTTAATGTAGGCAAAAGAATATTGAATAAAATTATAAAAATAATCTACGAGAATCGGCCAACTGTCTGGTGTGGCTGACAAATTCAAATTAAACCGTTTCAACGCCAACTAAAGCAACTCCAGGCGAAGCGTATGAAAAAGTATTTAAAGGAAAATAAATTGAATATACCAACTCGGTTCCAGCTTAAGCTTTAGGGAGAAAATTAGAAAAAAAATTATGATAATTATTTTCCCCCAACCTCAAAACTCTGGCCAGTCTTAATAAAACTCTCTTAATGATAATTCTCAGTGGATATTCTATTTATTTCGGTGTATTTAATTAACGCACGTGCTACCACGCTTTGAGATATTCATTCATGTTTACATTAAATAATCATGTTAAAATTCCTCCCGATAATTTAGCGAAATGCCAAACTGTCATGCAATTGAAACAATTTGCCAAAGAGCCAGTTAGACAAACACATACTCGCCTGTTAAGGAACACATAAATTTGTTTTTCCCAGTTAATTAACTCCTAATAGGGTGTTACTTTGCCAAACAAAACATGTTTAATAAATTGGCAATTCGTTATCTATTCGCTTTCAAGTGTGAGCAAATCTGCCGCGTGTACAGTGTGGCAATAATGACGATATATTTTGTTGAATACAATGTGGACGTTAGCAACAAGACGACTGACGATCTATTGTTTGATACAAGAGAGCGATTATTTCTGATTATTTTTTACAGAAAACTCATTTAAACTATTTAACTTACTCACTCTCATTTAATTATTCAATAAGTTCAGTGAAAATAAAGCCTAAAAGAGAGAAGTTGGTAGTGATAAAAACAAGGCAACTCTCTTATGATTCATTTCCTTCGTAAAATCTTAATTATGAATACAGACCCTACCTCCATGGATTCCAAGTCTTAGAAATAATAATTTAAACAAACTGATAATAATGACAATAACAACCAGGTCCATCTGCACTCAAGTGGGCTCGGCAATCGAAAGTCTTATAGTTACACAATTTCCAAGAACTTTGTTTACAGTGTCAGGCGTTTGTGTAGCCCTGGTGACGAACTAAATGTCCTAATCGTTGATGTGTTTGATTAGGATAGGAAGACTTTCTGGTCGCGACTGAAATTTAAATTTTTTTTTTTTTTTGGAAAATATCATTTGAAATTTCTTATTTTTAATTTCGTGCTGATTTTTATTTCCTAAAATGTTTTAAGAAAATTGGAAATTATCATTTAACTCTCTAATTTTAATTTCGTGCTGTTTCTTTTTTCCCAAAATGTTTTTAAAAAATTAAATTGATCACTTAAATTTAAAAAAAAAGAAACAACACGAAATTAGAACTAAAAAGTTTAATATTCTTTGCTTTCAATTTAAAAGTGAAATTCATCTCTTGGGTTTGTGGGCGAGAGCGGAAAGTGGAGTGTTAATATGTTACGGAGCTGCGTGTACTGGGGAGATCATTTTGTTATGCTTTTCGTAATTATTAACCTGAAGTGAGCTGCAGCTTACAATTTGACGTTCTTTTCCATCTCTGCTTTGCTATAAAAATCGTGCACAATTTAAAAGAAATTTAAAGGAAACTGATTCAATATATTCTTCTTCGACTTCCATGTATTGACACAAATAGAGTTCTTACTGTGAAGATTCCCTGACTAATTATGACAGCCTGTCATTATGTTTGTATGTATATGTATTTGTGTGTGTGAGTAAGTCTGTGACCCGTCTGTAACTTTTGAACGGCTGAGCCGAATTAATTAAACTGCAAAATCGTTAAAGAGCGTACCTAAATAAGAGCGTACCTGTGAATTTCAACCGATTTTCAAGATGTCTTGAAATCTAACAGTTCAATAAAAAAATCACCCTTTAACTCAGTAAATAATATTTTCCCGCTAATTATTAACACATACACAACCCATTAATTTATTCGTATAATTTTTAATAAATTAAAGTGCATTTGAAATTGCATTCGCACATTATTTTGGCCCAAATGACAACATATTTTTACTGGAAAATAACTCGTTTAATTGTAATTAAGAATGCAGAATGAGCAAAAAAACAAAATATTGCAAAATCCCTTGAGAATAATCAAACTATAATTTAATAAAAGTTACGCAAATTTTTAAATGCATCCGTTGTTTGGTAATTTTAAAATGTCACGTCGCTGTCACGTCGAATATTAAAAAAGTTTGTTTGAAAACTGCAGAAAAACATTCCACTACATCCAGTTGGTTGAAGGTTTTCTTCCACTGAGTTTTTGTTACCACGAAATATTTATTTAAGAAAAGTTGAGCAACAACGAAGCTTGTGACATATTCGCACACATACAAGAAATCTATAACCGTGTGATTTATGCGATTGTTGAGAAATTTTCATAAGTAGTTACAATTATGATTCCGTTAGATGAAGTGCAGCACTTGTTGGAGCCATACTGATGGATGCGAATGAAATACATGAGAATTTTTAGCCTTCAGAGTTGTTTCAGGTATTGATTTATTCTTAGCGGAGCTTCGAACACAGCGGGAGGAAAGAAGTCTTCGTTTGATTAAAGTGCAAACCAGGTGATTGTGTCTTATTTAGTAAAATTTTAAAAATTGTTTTTTACACACAAATTTTTTAATAACTGAAATCACAATAAATTAAATGACTTAAATTTGTATTTTATAATACTTAATACACAAACTGTACTGCAGCTGTTTTTGTTTGTATTAAAGATTTAAATTGCATTTTAAATTAGAAATTGTTTTATGTTTTGCAATTTGATATTTTAAAAGTATGGAAATACTTCTTAAACAAATTATTTCAAATAAAATCATGCATGCCGTGGTGGATTTCTCTGTGCATTCTTTCATACATTATCAGATGTTTTTCAATATATAACTTGGCAGCACTCATCTTAGCACAGACAAAAACAGGCAAAAACAAGATGCTTTTAAATTGGTTTTAACAGCATCATTTTCTATAGTAAAACCAGGTTTTAATAGTAAATTTTTCTCTTTTCTGTTATAAGTAGGGCCAGCACTCAGGGGACGACCCCTATATATGCAGTGCATTGCGCTAGAAAGTAGGGGGATAGTGTTATGAGAATAGATGAAGACAGATTGGAAGATAGAAAATTTGCTGTAGCTATTTTTCTTTTTCTGCGCCGGGGAATTTTTCGCTACAGGTACCTACGAAGGAGGGTGCTTAATGTTAAAACTAGAATTTATTAAAACCAGGTACTTGCGACCCATTTGAAAGATGCCGCTATTTGGTGTTATTCTGCCAGATTATAATAAAAACAAACTCATTCGAACAATATATCCCTCTAGTATTTATCTTTCCTGCAGCTAATAAAACACCCGTTATGTACTTATCGTAAACTTGAATTGTGTTTTGCCCACTGTAACGTATGATTAATATTTACAGTTACAAATTACAAGAATAATAACCAACATACGTCACGTTGTTTAAAAATAACCTGAAGCATGAAAATTTCGCATGCACTCACACGTACACACAATGTAATTATGTGTGTGTGTACATCCATACTTACACAAATTTATATAATTTATAAAATACATTCTTCGTATGTAAATAATTTTGTGAAAATATGGTATTTGTCAGGTATATAAATTAAATATAATATAAAAATTTGTGCTTACACATACATTCATATGCATGTATGTGTGTACGTGTATGTAAAAAGAAATAAGTATATAAATAAATCATTCATGAATTTGTTTTTCTTATTATTTCCCCTAAAGGTTATGATTATTAATGGCTTCAGCGCATTTTTGATTTGTTGATTGTTTTATTTTACTTGTCTTTGCGGGGATGGGCAGTATTTGGCGGTGCTTTTAGATATAAGAAATACCTCAGCTCTAGAATTGTCAATTATTCGAGTTTCGTAATCTTTTTAATGAAAGTTCATAACATATTTCTTGTTGCAAAAGCCAAATATTTTTGAACGTTTCTTGCAATAATCGAACGAATATTTTCATTCTCGGAAACTTCTATTCTACTTGAAGATATTTAAGTACGTTACGTTACGTTTTTTAGCACAAATATTTGACAAGTGTGAACGCACCTTCAATCTCTCAAATTGTTTCCCTGCCATTTTTCTCAACGATTTGATTATTGATGCAATAGATATTTAATACATAATAAAATTCATAATATTTGTGACTTTCCGTAATTTACAGTGGGAACAAATATGTGTTTCGGTTCAATAAAATTATATTTTATAATGAGATTCTTAATGATTTTGTTGCGTTCATAACTAATTTATTTAAATATCTTTAATTTATTTAAATATCTTTTATACACCAACGTGGACCAAAAAGATGAATGAAAATGTGTAGAAAAACAAGAAAATATTTCAAAACATTTTCTATGGCAGCATTAAATTGAATTGTACCAAAATAAATTGCTCTTTTAATTGTTGTTTGTTTGTTTGCTTTTCATAAACTTAATCTTAATGTACTCGTGTATAATTTTTTGTTTCTTCAACTTATAGAACAGATGTTTTGAAACAAAACACTTATCGGAATGAACAATAAACATTTCAATATAGACAAACGAAACATATGCCAGCATGTGTTAACGTGAATACGATACGGTGAACAAATTTCTTATATCAATTAAATTGTTTAATTTAGAATAAATTTTAGTAGGCTACAATATTTTTAATGGAGAAATCAATGAAAAATAGTAATAAAACTAACAAAAAAGTTGTTGTATTGAAAATGTTCATCACATCAGTTTAGTTCATCTTGAAGTATCTGTAATTATTGGGTGAATAAAATAAAGTTAAATATCTTTTTTATAATCAGGAAACTCAAAGAAAATATTAGTCATATTAGAACTGAAGAACAGATTGAGTAGTTCTGAATACTTAAAATATTGAAATGGAAAAGTGTAAGATTTTAAAATTCAATCTCAAATGAAGACTGAAATTTTTTTCGGAAAATCATATCACAAATTCAATGTACGATTTTAAAATTCAATGTCAAATGAAGACTGAAATTTGTTTCTGAAAATGATATCAAAAATTCAAACAACGACCTCATTAAGAGACATACAAAAATGTTAAAACTTTCTTTTTTGTTTTTTGTTTTTTTTTCCCCCCAATATATTCTCTAATAATATTTCTTAGCTAATAAAAACCTTATTGTTTTCACTTCCAACTAACTATAAATATTTTAAAATATTTCTTTCAATGATCGCAAGTGCGGCCAGTCGTGCTAAATAAGTGAAATCAATATACTAAAATTATATATAGAATATTTATAGCAGGCGTATGCAAAAAAATATTTAACTTAAAACACAAATTAATTAATAATCGTTTAGGCAGTAAAAAAAATTGAGAAAAGTAAATTAATGTTTTTGCAAACAGATGAGAAAATTTAATTCAAAACCAATTTTTTTTCCATCGGCCCCAGTGTGCATCACATGAAAAAATATTAAAATCGCTTAAAAAATAATTAATGTTGTTGAAAACAGTTCAGAATATTAAAGTCAAAACCAATTTTTTTCCATCGGCCCCAGTGTGCAGCACATTACAAAATAATAAAACTTTTCTATGCCAAATAAAAACATTTTCGAATTCTAGCCAATTTTCGGAAATTTCATCCAACTTATTCTGCATCTGCTTGCCAACGCCACGCCACGACAACATCAAAAATGGGACACTTAACAACTCCTTAACTATTTCTCACATCCTGTGACTTGTCTCTACGAATTCGGTTACTGCCTCTTGCTGTTAGAAATTGTCAATTGTTGCAGAAAATAAGTACAGAATTGTTTTATTATTGTGTTTGTCTTAACGTGACATTGACAAATAGTTACAGAATAAAGGGGAATATATTTAAGTCGTGTCCTAAATTAAATCAGAACTTGAGCGAAAATTGTAGGCCATTTTTTTTTATTATTTATTAATTAAAAATCCGTTCTCAAGTTCCGCTAAAATATCCTATTTATGGGGAGAAGTAACGCGTAAAATGTCTCTGTTGCACTCGCTCTTTCACAATCATTGTGCGTTTGTTATTAATTTGTAAACGAACGAAATAAATAAACAAAACTTGAGTTTTTTTCATTCGCGAGATGAACGTATAAAACCAAGAATGTAAAACAAAATAATTGAGTCGAATTTTATTTCACCATTCGCGAAAACAAATTTCAAAACGAAAGTCAGCAAATAAAACTGGGAGAGAGTCACGGCATTCGATCGAAATTTTTATTTAAATTTAATGGGAATTTCGTTCCGCATTCGTTAAGAAAGTCCCTGTACTGGGTTAGATTTGAGAGAGAGACAGAAATCTCTTTTAAAAATATAACTGTTGTTCTGTTGTCATTTTTTATCTGATTTCTCAATTCTTTTTCATTTTAAATTTTATTTTAATTCTTATTTAAATGTGTGAAATAAACGAAAAGCTTCCTATAATTTTCGGTCGATAAAAATTTATCATTATTGAAATCGGTATGAGATTGTTTTTGGCACCAATTCATAAATAACAATAACAACAACAACAACGACAATGACTACCGTCAATTACGATTACGCTTGAAAGAGTTTAAACTGGAAAGGTCAATTGTTGTCTATAGAACTGATTTTGTTGGTAGTTTTCATTTATTTCGTTTCATTTGCTGGTAACAATAGAACATCAGCAACAAAAGCAGAACTTTTTGCATTCTTTCATATGCACAACATGCACACATACATGAACATACATGCATGCACATGCATGTATGGATTACAAAGCCAGTTGTAAAATATCTTGGGCCAATTTGTTTTGTCTTGTCGTGATTAGTTGGAACTTTGGCAAACGAGATTTCCATTGTTTTGTTGTTGTGTTTTTAATAATTTTCTTTTGACGCGCTGATTTTAAAAGGGCTAATCAAATATTTAAATAACCTGAACCATTCTGAGATGTATTTTTAGTATTTTAAGGAAAGGATTTATTTATTTTATAAATTTAAATTAAATATATTATGAAGCATTTTTGATCTGGCCAACTTGCCTCTTTAATGGCGTTTTCTTTTCTGGAGAAAATGTAACATTTTTTAATTTCTGTTCTAAAAAGTAGAAGTTTGGAAAAATCTTAAAGCAGAAACTATTTTTCATGGGGGATTTCGGACTCATTTCTAATAAATTCCTTAATTTGAAATGGCCAAACGTTGCCATTTTCTGTTAAAGAGTGCGAAAAATTTTGCATTATTTTCTAGAAAAGAAATCGACATAAGTTATATGTGGCTCGAAACAACTTATTTGTTAAAAGAACTATGTTAATAGTTTCAATTAAAAAAAAAAATGAAAAAGAAGTAAAAATACTATATTCGTTTATACCGAATCTGATATACACTTCCCTGACGTTCGTTTGTTGCTTTCATATTCCAACAAAACATTCAATTGTCCAGCCCTGGAACCGCCTCTTTCTAATACCAACTTAATTATTCCTGAAGTATAAAATAAGTTGGCTTAAATAAACAAAAATTATTTTAATTTAAAATATAATTAAATTTTAAATGAAAATTGATTCTAATACAATCTTCAAAATTTTTCCCACTTAATGAATTGTTTGCGTTTAACGTCATTTCTATATTAATTAGCGTTAGTTATTGTAAGTCTGTCTATCTTATTTATCTATTATTAATCGATTAGTTTCCTGCTTTACATTCATATTTAAAAAAATATTGTGTTTTATAACAAAACGTGGCATATAATTTTTGGCTTAACCTAGACTTGCTGCTGCCCTTTAAATTGGTAACATTAACACAAATGGCCAATAAAGCAAACAACGTTAATATTCCTACACATACACACACACACATCCTCATGTTCGTGCAGAAAAAAAAATGTCATTTTAGTTATTGTTGTTTTATATACTAAAAATGCCAACAAAAAAGAAAAACATTCACATTGGCCCACTAAATTAAACAGTGAAAGCTAAATGGCACCACCAAACACCCCCCTCCAACCTCAAACAGCAATAAAACCGCAAAAGCAACAAAAAACATTAACAATTTCAAAGTCAAGTATTTAAAAACCATAAACACTCGAAGATACAATTATATTCATGGGCTCGCCAAATGTTTGAAATACTTTGCCAAATAGTTGTGCAGCAATTGGTTGGGGGTAATAGATTTTTCTTGTTAAGTACGAGTAAAATATTTATTTGGCATGCTAGAGGTTAAGGATTCTGCGGTTGCATTGGCAACTCTGCTGTAATATTTGTTATACTGTACAGTTTTTCCAGCTGCTTAACTTTAACTAAGAGAATTAATTCCCAAAATAGCTTTAATTTTTTTGTTATTAACTCTCTTGTCGAAGGCCGAAAAAATTATCTTCAGGAGCCATTTATTAAAATTTATATTTGCGAATCGTTGTTATTGAAGAATATTCACACATATTTTGGGAAAAAAAATATCTTAAATGGGGGAAAAAATTGAAGGCAAAAATAAGATAATTGGTTCAAAATAAGAAAGACGGCAACACTGGCCATTCGATTACAAATATAAAACCAAAATTATACGATAGCTTAAGGACATACTCTAAGGAGCAAAGTTATTCAATTTATAATAATATTAACGTATAATTTATATTAATTATAATATTTTGAAAAAAAAAATTTTTAATAAAAAAAAAGTACACAAAAGTTTTTTTTTAAAAAACTTCTTAGACTACACATATGATTTTAAGCAGTTTTTCGATAAATTTTAAGGTTAAGGAGGCTCTTTAAAAAAAAAGTTGTTTTTCTTGAACTTTAACCTCGATAAAATTTTTTAGCGCGCACATGAACCCATCATGATAAACCCAACTTTCCTCTGATCTTTCGACAATGCAATTCTTTTGTATAGAAGAACTTGCTGAAAATGCGTAGAATATTTAAAGAACGTGGTAATAAGAATTGGCCATTAAGCATTAAGACTTGGCTGGCAACAAGCTAGTTTCGTTGCTGCAATTTCTATTTCGAGAAACTGACGAAATATTAAGATCCTTTTTCTCTCAGACTCACTAAAACACTAAAAAATTTCAGCTTTGAATCGCTTTCATCAATAATGGACAAAAAAAAAGATAGAGATAAATTGCGGAATTATCCTATTTTAATTGTATATGGTGTTTTTTATAGAGTGATACGACTTTGAGTTGGCATCACTGCTTTATTTGACCACCCCTTTAACAGCTGATAGTTGATTTTTGTTTAGTTTGCTTTGATCGACTTACCCCAGAGCAACGCGTGCAAATTGTGGAAATTTTAAATTAAAATAATAGTTCTGTTCGTCAAACTTATCGTGCACTTTGTCCATTCAAAATTTTATTTTCCGATGAAGCCCACTTTTGGTTGAATGGGTACGTAAATAAACACAATTGTCGCACAAGCTTTTGTCGAAACACCATTACATCTACAGAAAATTACTGTTTGCTGCGCTTTATAGGCTGGCGGAGTCATTGGCCCATGTGTCTTCAAAATCGATGATGGTCAGAATGTTACTGTTTGTGAAAATTAGTGGTCCAGATTGCGCTTTGTACGCGCCAGCCGTGGCGGCCACATGGCCGAAATCATATTTCAACATGAATGGCATAAAATTTTCTATCCAATAAACGCCGTTCCATTGATATCAAAAATATATTACTATGTTTTATTGTGATTTAAACTTGTATCACTCTATAAAAAACACCCTTAATCGCCTACCACAATTTGCCCCTCACAATTGAGAAATTCTTGTTTAACCCAACCAACAGTCTGGCAATTATGCGTACAGAAATGATATTGAGTACAGTGGCGGCCAACATACAAAAATGTTTATGTGTGTGTGTGTGTAAAAATTAATTTATGATTTTATGTTTGTTTTTGTACAAAACAAACTGCGAATAGGACAAAAATGCTAAATAATGAAATAGGACAATGCGGGCAGATATAAACTAATTTTGTTCAGACCAGCACACAAATACACGATATGACAAATAGAAAATTTACATTTTGAAATGATTTTTGTAAACAAAAATGACCGCCACGCAATACTGCGAGTACATTCAAGTTTATGGGTGCATGTGTGTATGGGTGAGTGTTTGGGACAAGTATGGCATTTACATGTATTCTATACACAAGCTCAAATTTCATATTTTTTATTTATTTTTATTTACAATGGGATGGTTGTATGTGAGTTGTTGTTGGTATTCAATTTAAACGTGAGCGATATTTTATTTTGTTGAATCTTTTATTCGGCCGTTGCTTTACCTTTGAGGATGGCGGTGGCAACTGCCCGTTGTCATGACAATGTGGACACCAGTATACCATTTTCAATATTAATCTGCGACCATTAACGACGACGACGACGACGACCACCTTTAAAATCCTTCAATTGTCATATTTGATTGTCAATTATTCATAGTTTTTGTGCATTTTTGCAAGTACGTATTCGCTTGTTATTTTCGCATTTCTTTTATTATATGCTCACACTGTAATAACAAATTATCTTGTATTAAATATTCATGCAGAAATTTTATAAATGGATGCGCGTGTATGAAGACTATTTCATTATATATGGAGACATGTTTATATACTTACTTATATGCATGTTTGTATGTATGTATGTATCAGTATGTACGCAAATGAAATATGACATGCGAATAATTTCGTTTTCATTACTTGCCTACACATACATACACACATGCCTGTATATACGGATATGTAATTTTAAATTGCTATTAACTTATGAATTTTTAACAAGATTTGATAATTGGATTCAGTTAAGAGATAACCATTTATAAGTTGATTCGATTTGTGCTTTTGCTAATAATTTCCTAATGCCGAAATATTTCCTAAATTGCTGTGAAATAAAACTCGATTTATATTAAAAATATAAATATTTTCTTCACTTTCAAAACTTGTTGTACGGCATGAATTCATAAAGAATTGTTTGTAAAAACGTATTGCAATTAAGATGATTAATTGTAAGATTCCTATACGATCGAATTTTTTCTTGGACGCAGGAGTTTATCTTTTATTTGTAACTTTCTCATTTAAAGCAAATGAAATTAGTACCGTTTGAATTTTAAATTAAGATACATAATTCATAGAAATTAATTCATGTTTATTTGACAGATCTCTGCGAAATATTTAAAATGTCATATTTCTATAAGACTTCCACTAAAGTTATTATTCACAAAAATTATTTTACTTCTATAAGCTGCTTATAAAACATGTTTCGTATAGAAAATTTGTATAATAAGCAGCTTATAAGCATACAAATTGTTTATGAATAGGGCCTTAAATATGCCAGTTTATATTTAGCAAAAAAAAAATTAAATAAAATGAGGGAGTCTCTTCCATCTTTTTCTAATTAAAAATAATAACTCCTTGAAAGTTTCTTCTCTTTTCTCATTACGAATAATAACGACTTGGGAGTTTCTTCCCCCTTTTCTCATTGCAAATAATAATTAGTTCCTTGGTAGTTATTTGCCTTTTCCCAAATTCTTGTCTTTATTAATGATGGACTACTCCACATGAGATTTTCCACTGTCCCTGTACTGGGGAAAATGGGGGTATTTTCAATACAAATACAGTTTCTCCCTGGAAGCTGTACATTTCACTATCAAAATAGAAAGAAGTTAACATGGAAATATTAAAAATATGTCTGCAGAACTAATAACTAATTTCATATAAATAACGCATTATTTTATGTCGAAGACTACCAGGCCTCTTGTGTATTCTCTAAGAATAGAAATATTGCAGGATTGTCATAACGTTGTTGTTATAGATACGAATTAATTTGTAACAACAAAGTCTTGGCAATTTTCAAAAGACAATTCTGCATGGAGTACTGAAAGGGATGGTAAAAATAAAGTACTAGTGTAACAGGGTGGAGTTTTCCATTTATTAATTGTATTGAATTTTTATTTTAAAGATAGAAAAACAATTTTTATGGATAATTTGCCGGGCTTTGCCTGTACATTTTATACAGAATATTTAAATTTTAGTAAAAAGCTGTTTTCGTAAATGTATTTTTATTTGTATTTGCACGCACAAAACCAGTAGAAGCGTCAACGTCAATAGAGTCTGTGAATAAACTATACAAGCGGTTTGTCAAACAAACTGAAATATCACGTTTTTTACAAACCGTTTGCATAGTATACGGCAGCGTTGCCATGTTTACCAAGCGGTTTAGGGGAAAATTATGTCACTTAGACAATTTGGGCGCCTTATTGAATTTGTTACAAGGCGAAATGAAACATCTAGGTGCAAATGAAAAAAGTATGCTTGCCGAATCGCTCCTTAAGCACAGCAGTTGACTTCAAAGTTCAGTGATGCCACTATTTATTATTTTTCTTTTCCAGGGAAAAGTACTTTCCGTAAGAAGGAAATTCCCAGATACACTTCGTGTTTGGGGTGATAGTTTAAACAGACTACACACACACACACACATACATTTGCATGGCAACATTGAAATACGAACATAAATGTGTGTGTATTGAAAAACAAAGGAAAATGATTAATTTAAATACTCCCGTTTTCAGAGTTACTTTCTTAGATCTTGAAATTTTTAAGAAACTTTAGAAAATGAATCTCTCTAAATACGTAAATTAGTGAAACGGTTTTGTTAAAAAGCCACGTTACTTACAAATGAAGTGATCATGTTCGTGCAGAAAAAAAAATGTCATTTTAGTTATTGTTGTTTTATATACTAAAAATGCCAACAAAAAAGAAAAACATTCACATTGGCCCACTAAATTAAACAGTGAAAGCTAAATGGCACCACCAAACACCCCCCTCCAACCTCAAACAGCAATAAAACCGCAAAAGCAACAAAAAACATTAACAATTTCAAAGTCAAGTATTTAAAAACCATAAACACTCGAAGATACAATTATATTCATGGGCTCGCCAAATGTTTGAAATACTTTGCCAAATAGTTGTGCAGCAATTGGTTGGGGGTAATAGATTTTTCTTGTTAAGTACGAGTAAAATATTTATTTGGCATGCTAGAGGTTAAGGATTCTGCGGTTGCATTGGCAACTCTGCTGTAATATTTGTTATACTGTACAGTTTTTCCAGCTGCTTAACTTTAACTAAGAGAATTAATTCCCAAAATAGCTTTAATTTTTTTGTTATTAACTCTCTTGTCGAAGGCCGAAAAAATTATCTTCAGGAGCCATTTATTAAAATTTATATTTGCGAATCGTTGTTATTGAAGAATATTCACACATATTTTGGAAAAAAAAATATCTTAAATGGGGGAAAAAATTGAAGGCAAAAATAAGATAATTGGTTCAAAATAAGAAAGACGGCAACACTGGCCATTCGATTACAAATATAAAACCAAAATTATACGATAGCTTAAGGACATACTCTAAGGAGCAAAGTTATTCAATTTATAATAATATTAACGTATAATTTATATTAATTATAATATTTTGAAAAAAAAAATTTTTAATAAAAAAAAAGTACACAAAAGTTTTTTTTTAAAAAACTTCTTAGACTACACATATGATTTTAAGCAGTTTTTCGATAAATTTTAAGGTTAAGGAGGCTCTTTAAAAAAAAAGTTGTTTTTCTTGAACTTTAACCTCGATAAAATTTTTTAGCGCGCACATGAACCCATCATGATAAACCCAACTTTCCTCTGATCTTTCGACAATGCAATTCTTTTGTATAGAAGAACTTGCTGAAAATGCGTAGAATATTTAAAGAACGTGGTAATAAGAATTGGCCATTAAGCATTAAGACTTGGCTGGCAACAAGCTAGTTTCGTTGCTGCAATTTCTATTTCGAGAAACTGACGAAATATTAAGATCCTTTTTCTCTCAGACTCACTAAAACACTAAAAAATTTCAGCTTTGAATCGCTTTCATCAATAATGGACAAAAAAAAAGATAGAGATAAATTGCGGAATTATCCTATTTTAATTGTATATGGTGTTTTTTATAGAGTGATACGACTTTGAGTTGGCATCACTGCTTTATTTGACCACCCCTTTAACAGCTGATAGTTGATTTTTGTTTAGTTTGCTTTGATCGACTTACCCCAGAGCAACGCGTGCAAATTGTGGAAATTTTAAATTAAAATAATAGTTCTGTTCGTCAAACTTATCGTGCACTTTGTCCATTCAAAATTTTATTTTCCGATGAAGCCCACTTTTGGTTGAATGGGTACGTAAATAAACACAATTGTCGCACAAGCTTTTGTCGAAACACCATTACATCTACAGAAAATTACTGTTTGCTGCGCTTTATAGGCTGGCGGAGTCATTGGCCCATGTGTCTTCAAAATCGATGATGGTCAGAATGTTACTGTTTGTGAAAATTAGTGGTCCAGATTGCGCTTTGTACGCGCCAGCCGTGGCGGCCACATGGCCGAAATCATATTTCAACATGAATGGCATAAAATTTTCTATCCAATAAACGCCGTTCCATTGATATCAAAAATATATTACTATGTTTTATTGTGATTTAAACTTGTATCACTCTATAAAAAACACCCTTAATCGCCTACCACAATTTGCCCCTCACAATTGAGAAATTCTTGTTTAACCCAACCAACAGTCTGGCAATTATGCGTACAGAAATGATATTGAGTACAGTGGCGGCCAACATACAAAAATGTTTATGTGTGTGTGTGTGTAAAAATTAATTTATGATTTTATGTTTGTTTTTGTACAAAACAAACTGCGAATAGGACAAAAATGCTAAATAATGAAATAGGACAATGCGGGCAGATATAAACTAATTTTGTTCAGACCAGCACACAAATACACGATATGACAAATAGAAAATTTACATTTTGAAATGATTTTTGTAAACAAAAATGACCGCCACGCAATACTGCGAGTACATTCAAGTTTATGGGTGCATGTGTGTATGGGTGAGTGTTTGGGACAAGTATGGCATTTACATGTATTCTATACACAAGCTCAAATTTCATATTTTTTATTTATTTTTATTTACAATGGGATGGTTGTATGTGAGTTGTTGTTGGTATTCAATTTAAACGTGAGCGATATTTTATTTTGTTGAATCTTTTATTCGGCCGTTGCTTTACCTTTGAGGATGGCGGTGGCAACTGCCCGTTGTCATGACAATGTGGACACCAGTATACCATTTTCAATATTAATCTGCGACCATTAACGACGACGACGACGACGACCACCTTTAAAATCCTTCAATTGTCATATTTGATTGTCAATTATTCATAGTTTTTGTGCATTTTTGCAAGTACGTATTCGCTTGTTATTTTCGCATTTCTTTTATTATATGCTCACACTGTAATAACAAATTATCTTGTATTAAATATTCATGCAGAAATTTTATAAATGGATGCGCGTGTATGAAGACTATTTCATTATATATGGAGACATGTTTATATACTTACTTATATGCATGTTTGTATGTATGTATGTATCAGTATGTACGCAAATGAAATATGACATGCGAATAATTTCGTTTTCATTACTTGCCTACACATACATACACACATGCCTGTATATACGGATATGTAATTTTAAATTGCTATTAACTTATGAATTTTTAACAAGATTTGATAATTGGATTCAGTTAAGAGATAACCATTTATAAGTTGATTCGATTTGTGCTTTTGCTAATAATTTCCTAATGCCGAAATATTTCCTAAATTGCTGTGAAATAAAACTCGATTTATATTAAAAATATAAATATTTTCTTCACTTTCAAAACTTGTTGTACGGCATGAATTCATAAAGAATTGTTTGTAAAAACGTATTGCAATTAAGATGATTAATTGTAAGATTCCTATACGATCGAATTTTTTCTTGGACGCAGGAGTTTATCTTTTATTTGTAACTTTCTCATTTAAAGCAAATGAAATTAGTACCGTTTGAATTTTAAATTAAGATACATAATTCATAGAAATTAATTCATGTTTATTTGACAGATCTCTGCGAAATATTTAAAATGTCATATTTCTATAAGACTTCCACTAAAGTTATTATTCACAAAAATTATTTTACTTCTATAAGCTGCTTATAAAACATGTTTCGTATAGAAAATTTGTATAATAAGCAGCTTATAAGCATACAAATTGTTTATGAATAGGGCCTTAAATATGCCAGTTTATATTTAGCAAAAAAAAAATTAAATAAAATGAGGGAGTCTCTTCCATCTTTTTCTAATTAAAAATAATAACTCCTTGAAAGTTTCTTCTCTTTTCTCATTACGAATAATAACGACTTGGGAGTTTCTTCCCCCTTTTCTCATTGCAAATAATAATTAGTTCCTTGGTAGTTATTTGCCTTTTCCCAAATTCTTGTCTTTATTAATGATGGACTACTCCACATGAGATTTTCCACTGTCCCTGTACTGGGGAAAATGGGGGTATTTTCAATACAAATACAGTTTCTCCCTGGAAGCTGTACATTTCACTATCAAAATAGAAAGAAGTTAACATGGAAATATTAAAAATATGTCTGCAGAACTAATAACTAATTTCATATAAATAACGCATTATTTTATGTCGAAGACTACCAGGCCTCTTGTGTATTCTCTAAGAATAGAAATATTGCAGGATTGTCATAACGTTGTTGTTATAGATACGAATTAATTTGTAACAACAAAGTCTTGGCAATTTTCAAAAGACAATTCTGCATGGAGTACTGAAAGGGATGGTAAAAATAAAGTACTAGTGTAACAGGGTGGAGTTTTCCATTTATTAATTGTATTGAATTTTTATTTTAAAGATAGAAAAACAATTTTTATGGATAATTTGCCGGGCTTTGCCTGTACATTTTATACAGAATATTTAAATTTTAGTAAAAAGCTGTTTTCGTAAATGTATTTTTATTTGTATTTGCACGCACAAAACCAGTAGAAGCGTCAACGTCAATAGAGTCTGTGAATAAACTATACAAGCGGTTTGTCAAACAAACTGAAATATCACGTTTTTTACAAACCGTTTGCATAGTATACGGCAGCGTTGCCATGTTTACCAAGCGGTTTAGGGGAAAATTATGTCACTTAGACAATTTGGGCGCCTTATTGAATTTGTTACAAGGCGAAATGAAACATCTAGGTGCAAATGAAAAAAGTATGCTTGCCGAATCGCTCCTTAAGCACAGCAGTTGACTTCAAAGTTCAGTGATGCCACTATTTATTATTTTTCTTTTCCAGGGAAAAGTACTTTCCGTAAGAAGGAAATTCCCAGATACACTTCGTGTTTGGGGTGATAGTTTAAACAGACTACACACACACACACACATACATTTGCATGGCAACATTGAAATACGAACATAAATGTGTGTGTATTGAAAAACAAAGGAAAATGATTAATTTAAATACTCCCGTTTTCAGAGTTACTTTCTTAGATCTTGAAATTTTTAAGAAACTTTAGAAAATGAATCTCTCTAAATACGTAAATTAGTGAAACGGTTTTGTTAAAAAGCCACGTTACTTACAAATGAAGTGATCCACTTTGGTGGAAAGAAATTGACCTCGTTTTTTCAAATGTTACAGAAATTTGTTCGCATAAAGAAAATTTAAATATGAACGCTTTTCATTTAGTGTAACTATTTCTGCAACAACAAACGTTGTTTATTGTAACTTTTTGACAACGTGTATTTCAAAATAGGCCACCGTTTAAACCAACGAGTTTTACTTGATTATTTTAAACTTGTGTGTGTCTAGAAAAAGGGTTGCGTGTTTAGAGAAACAGAAATCATGCACGTTATTTTAAATATATGTGTGTATTATTAATTGTTATATGAAATGCAAGCCTTGATTGCAAGTGGCAAAGAAATAACTCTTGTATGCTTTTCGGTTTCTTCAGTAACTTCAGCGCAGTCCTTTAAGGGAAGCAAATTTTAATTTAATCTAAAATAAAACACGCCATTCAAAGAGCATTTAAAAATAAAGAAATTCTATAGGCAAATATTTATAATATTTAAAGTTATTGTGAATACTTGAAAGTAGGAAAACTTTTATTTTGCTTATAAATTAAAGTTTTCCAGAAAATTTATTCAGTTTCAAGGACCTGCAAGAGGAGTCTTTCTGTGCTCATTTAATTTACAAACTAAATTTTTTAATGTCGTAATTTTCTTTCAAAATTGCTAATATGAATTTTTAATAGGCCGGTTACGGCTATATTCCATTTTCCGTGTCATGCTTCTCACTCCATATTTAGAATGTAAAACGCAGATAGTCCAGCGGA
Organism: Linnaemya vulpina; assembly: GCA_963675445.1. Classification (NCBI taxonomy): domain Eukaryota; kingdom Metazoa; phylum Arthropoda; class Insecta; order Diptera; family Tachinidae; genus Linnaemya; species Linnaemya vulpina. Next base: position 6,228,429 of record OY776277.1, read on the forward strand.
TTGTGTCACAATCCCATGGTACGCAGTAAAAAAGAAAAACTGGCCCAAAACCTCTTAAATAAAGCTATTATATATACCCAAAGATCTTATTACATCCGCTTGTAATACTACAATCAAAGAAGTGTAATGGGTGTGGTCTCAGAATGTTGTATCTTTTAAATGTACTGAAGGTTACAAAATTATTGTATATCAACTTAAAAAAAAACACATCGTAGGGCAGGTGACAAAGTTTACAAGTATAAACAAGTGACTAGACCAGGACTATAAAAATAAAATTGTAATTCCCTGAAGATGACCAACAGAGTTGGTCGAAATATTGGAATAAAAATATATTCAAAGAAAAGTTTTAATATTATTTTATTATAAAAAAGACCTCAAGCCGAAAAGCACATCATGAACAAACAAAGTTAACATATTTTGTAAAATTTAGATATTATTTGTAAAATTAGGCTATTAAATTGTTTCCATAATACATCTTAATAAAGGGGCAATACGACGTGCCGTAACCACCAGCTACAGCTGTTCGAACCAGCAAAAACATGGTGCGTCAACTTACGACGCTGTGTAGACGTAATAAGAACAGTGGGACGCAAGTGTTGTAACGGGATGTTGTTTTAAAGGCAGAGCCACGGAGGTTATATTCCGGAAATTACATTTAAGAATTAAATGCCATCAAATTGGTAAACTGATAAAGACAAAAATTTAAGGCTTTAACACAATAACGACAGCAGGCTACAGACTACTTCTCAAAAATAGAATGCATGTGCGTATATGCGAATGATTATTTTTACTACTACAAGCTAAAGATATGATTTTATGTCATATACTGTGGATTTTAAATATATTTTATTGGAATAACACTATTTAAGAGTATTAAATATATGAAAACGGCTACACTGGCGTATAAAGAGAATTCTACTACAAACAACAACACATGGTTATTGATTTGGTGGTGTCGTTCTAAAAATAATAAAGTAGCTGACTACGAGGCGACAATTGTAGCCAACGACTCTTGTAGTAGGTGTTCGTGTAGCCTGCTGTTGTTATTGTGTTTAAGGCTTTAGTCATTCCAAATGAAACTTGTTCAATAAAAGTGATATAAGAAAATACTCATTATTTTCAGAAAATATTTCCTAATTCAAAACTTTCTGTGCACTTCTTAAGTGCTTTTTTGGTCTACGCGAAATCGTTTAAGAGCAAAAATCTCATTGAAGAAATAACTAAATGAAAAAAGTTTAAAATCGTTACATATGTTGGGAATTATCGTTTAAACCTGTTTAATTTTAAATTCATGCTGACAAGTTTTCCCAAAATCTTATTAAAATTCACTTATTAAAGCGGAAGTTTGAAATAATAATATCTTTAGTTATTCTGAGAAATGTTGGGTAAAGCTTTCCCGATGATTCGCATTAGCGCCAGTCAAAACTTCTTCATTGATCACTTTGAATTTTAATAAGATTTTGGGAAAAAAGAACCATTATGAAATAAAAATTAAAGAAGAAAAAAGTTTAAATTTTTATTATAAGATTAATAGATTTATTTCCTAAGCTTTGAGGTTATGTTTATTTAAATGATTCATATTCGATATATCGCCAACCATCGTTTAGATTCTTCAGCAAAATATTTGTAATTTTCAAATATTTTCTTTTCAAACGGCAGTTGGCGAAATTATGGATATTAATTATTCAAATAAAAATAACTTGAAACATGTAAAAATATCTGTTAATTGTTAAAGCAAAAAGGTTGCAAAATTAGATACAAGAATAATTATTACAAATAAATTTGTAAAAATCGGGGACTTGTTTACTCAACTATTCCCGCAAATTTAGTTTGAAATGAAACCTCATAAAAACAATACTGGAACTCCACTTACCTATTACAGGCTAAACCAACGTGCCACTCCACTGTTGCCAACATTCACACCACAAACTTGCACATGAGTTACTTATCGAAGCAAATGAATGTTTGTTTCACTATTTGCTTTTGGGTGCAGAATTACAACACTAATTCCATTGTTTGTTTATTTTTATGTTTGAAGTAAAGTTTTTTTCAGATTTATTTATTTATTTTCAAGATTTGTTTACGAACTACCAATTATCGGAATTGATTTTTTTAAGACTAACAACACACATACACGTTTAAATACAAAATACAAATTATAACTCGATAAATAAGCTTAAGCCACAAGGATTTGATTTCTCTTTTTGTTTTAATATTAATTTAAATTATCTAAATAATGCAGTACATCGGTTGGTATTCTACAAATTTTTTTATATGTAATAATTTTTATTATAAATATATTTATTCAAAACAATGGCACTTTAAATAGGTTAACACAATTTCTTTGTTTCTAATATATTTTTCTGTCAGACGTTAGTTTTTATTTCTGAAAACAGAGCGGAAAATGCATTCATTTATTAGTTTATTATTAGATTCGGTTTCTTTTTGATGATTACAGCAGATAATCTGCTTTAAGCGGTAAGATTTTTATCGAACTTTGTTTCGTTTCACTTATTTTTTCTTATTAACACTTTTCTCTTTTTTATATCTAACATCAAAAGGAACTAAGCAAAAATACAAAACTAACAACAACAGCTACAAAGAAAATTAAACTCTCAGCATTTTAAAAGCTTTTAACGAAGAATGCTTAAACACAAAATCCCTAAATATTAAGGATATTGAGTAATAAAAGGAATGGACAAACCAGATGTAAAGATATTAAACAAATTATAATAATAATAATAATAAATCTTCAGTTCAGTATTTAATTTTATTGCTAATGTGGCAAGAAAAAATACAAACACACATAAATTGTGTGTATCGTATTATAATAAAATGTGTTGTAAAAATAAAATTTTTATTTTCAATTTTAATCACACTTAATATAACACATCCGCACCGTTGAACGTTTGAACTTAAAATGAATTTCTATAAAATTCTCCCAGGTTCTGGTAGCAATTGAGAGCGGAGAGAGCACAACAAAAAACAAACTGGCAAAGGAAAATGAAAACAAAACACACTGGCCTAGTTTTTATTTTAACTTTGTTATCAACTACATAAACAGTTCGTTGCATGTAAACACATTCCTTCGTTAGCGCTCTCAGACCCAAACATACACACACACACTCCTCCTAACACACACAGAGACAAATTGTCTATGTGACCAAGTTTTTTTTTTTGTTCTTCCTTTCGGTTATGAACGAACTAACCCTACATTTTGTCACTTCTTCCTCTTTAAAACATGGAAAAACATGCAGTGAAGAGTACATGAAGAAATTTATTTTATTGCATACATGAATAGATACACATAAATGTTTAAGTTTATGTATGTTTATTTGTATCTATAAATATTTATTAATCTGCTTTTTCTATGCAAAATAAAAATGAAGTCTTTTAATAGAACATGCATGTGCTTGGTTACAATAAGTTATACTCAAAAATATATATGAGTATACTTATGTAAATATAGGCATGTGCATACATAGCATAAGGTGCGTTAAAGGGTTAACATGATCGAACTTGCAACAAATATAAGATCAAAGAGTTCTTCTCCATAATTTGAATAAACTTATAAGTAAATTTTTTTTTTTATTGAATATTTTAAAATTATTTACCACAAAACTGACTCCCCATTACAAATCCCTCGACAAGAAAATAATTAAAATATGGCCACCTGCTTTGCTTATTGAATGAAATTTGATTTTCTACTACTTATTTTCATTCTTTGAAACTTCATTTTGTTTAGAAAGTGAATTGTATTGAAAATACCTACTTTAAGAACTGCAAGTGTATTTTCAGTTTCTTAATAATTCCCCCACTTTTTATGTACTGATACTGGCGCTTGTATCCTGTGCAAAGTATGCGTCTTGACACGGAAAGATTCGATAGAAGACGTTAAAAGAAATGGGTCTTATAGTCTGTTAACATTTTAAATGAAACAAATTAAGGCACTAACAAATTCTATTTTGATATTAATTGTATTTAAATGTATATATTCTTTTTTAGATATAAAAACTCTTAAGTTTAAACTAAACAAATCGCTAGAAGTTATTTCTCAACTGATAAGTTCGAAACTCTGATCAAGAATTCTTTATATGCTACTACTGCTACGTGGAACGTTATAAAATTTTATTGGCGTTTGTTTTTAAGCCTGTTGATTCTTTTACTAAATAGAAAATGTACTAAAAAAATTAAGTTGTATCCAAAAATTAACATGGAAACTTAGTTTTGTTTTTAATTTGACTTGAAGCCCAAATTATTTATTTTACAGAAATCTTAACTCATCTTACAGATACCAATTCTCCAATTCTCCACAGATTTGAATTCAACTCCAACTAATAATTTTGAACGTAGTGATTCATTCACGATTTCATATATAGTCATTTTAAATTTTATATAGTCATTAATTGTAAATATTTTCATAAAGTTAAAGCAATTTGGAAAATATATTCACTCCATTCGGTTTTAGCAAAAGCTACTGGCGCCGGCTTTGAAATGCGCCGTGATTTGATTTTTTTAAAGCTTATATCTGCCTCCATGGCATTTGAAGGTACTATTATTTTTTTGTTGCACTCAAAACCCCAGTGATATAAAACGAAACTTAACCAGAAATAAATCGCATTCAGAATCCTTTGGGCCATACTGCTTATGGCCTTATATATAATAATACCATCTGATGTTACATACATAAACTGAAATAGATAATTCTAAAATTAAAAAAATACATACTCGTATTAGAAATATTTCTGCTCAAAATAACATAACCAACCCACTTTCTTGCAATTACAATTGCGCCCTTTACAAAGAATATATTTATATATGCTGATATGCCTGGTTTCTTATACTTATATTTATTTTACATAAATTAGCCCAAAAAATTAAACAACACTCTGTATAATATTTGCCTGCAGAATAAAGAAAATTATTCTTAAAATAATAATTATTTGAAAGGACTTGCTCCAACTTTCCCTTAGACATTAATTTTGAAATAGATTTTCAGTATCCTCTCAATAAAAGAAAGCGAGTGAAATAAAAGGTAGAAATAATTTTGTTTTATTGCTTTTTTTCATTTTGTAGATTCTTTTTTTTTTGTATTTTAGCTCTTCATAGGGTTCAATGAAATAATACGAAGGTGGGAGTTGTTGGTATCTGTTCAAACGATTTCTGTGTTTGTTCACCTACATTTTGCTCGTTTATGAGAAAGTGCTTGTGTTTGCCAGTTTGTCTATGTGTATGCACAGTATCTATAAGGAAAGCTCATCGTTTTTCCAACTTTTTTTCTTTTCTAACTTATACATATATTTATATGCACAAATAGCTGTACGTATATTAAAATATAGAAATCTTACACCTGGTTAAAACTTATTTTTCAATATTATTTTATATAACTATTTTATTCTTTTGTATGATAAATTTTCAAATTTGCTTATACATTTTCTCAAACACCATGGAAAAAGAATTTTCCAAATTCCTATATACACACAATCTATATGTAAATGTCCCTAAAGATAGATGTATGTTTGATGAAGAAAAAAAGGTTCCAAGTATTTTATTATAAATTCATTTTCGATTTTGCATTATATTTACTTTTTACATTAAAAAAAATGTTTAGCTCCTTATTGAATTTGTTTTAAAACTAATTTCAATTAATTTTTTCTTTCTAGATTTAAAATTTTCACATATTATTTTGTATGTATTCTAGATTTACACAAAACGACACTTCAACGCGCGACCGTTATATTAATTTCACGAACCTTTCACGACAGCAGTTAAAACAATTCTGACACAGTTAATTCATGTCACATATTTTAGAGCACGTTATTAGCTCTTTAGCAGCTGCTGGCTTAAACTTCTGTCCACCATCTCTCTCATTGTCTTTGCAGATTCTTTGAGTTGATGTGTAGAAAAGCTTCGTTCTTTGACATTTTCCTTCTACAGGAATCTCTTTTTTTTTATTTTTATTTTGAATCAATAACATGTTTGTTGTTTTCTTATAGCATTTATATCGAAGTTATTATTTTGTTTCTGTTATTCCTTTTGTAAAGCCATCCTAACTTGAATAACAAACAGCAACTGTTAATTTTGAAAATGCGATATTTCACATTAAACTTTAAATGTAAACTTTGCATTTTTTTAATTAATCAAGATGTTTGATGTCATTCGAACTTTATAGATTAAATTGCTAAAATGAAGGTTATTATTTAGGCTCAAGTTTAAATCTGCGAATTCCTTTCATATTAAGAATTTATCTAAAAAAAAAAGTTTATCACTAATAGTGAACTATTTAGAATATATTTTCATACTCACCGCACTAGCAGGAGAACATTGTCCTAATTAATCATTGAATTCGTTTAAGGACTTCTGTTCAACAACATCCATTAAATGCTTTATTGATATAAAGTTGGTAGTATGCTGCTAAAATTGACAATCGGAGATCGTATTTGTAGAATGCATATATACGCCGGAGACTATGAAGCTTAAAATCCTGAGTTCGACTCTGGACTCAGTCATATAAATATGGTATTTGGTATGGAATTTTTCCGATCTGTTTTAGTGCATGGTTATGTTGAATGTTGGCAGCTTGTTTGTATCAATATATAAAAAATTTCAACAAAAAAAATATTACTTTGCAATTATAATATCAAATAAACGATATATATATATATATATATATATATATATATATATATACAATCCATTGATGTCATATTCTCAGAAAAAACAGTTAATAATGCGAATAGAATATATTTTTGAAAATTTAGGTGTGTTTGCCGGGGAATTCTTTCAAATGTATGTGAAGAAGTGAATTTTTTCGAAAAGTGTAGGTTTTAAAACAGAAAAAGTTGGCTACACTGAATTGTTTACTGTTTTCTGTGTTGTTTACCATAAATCATAAGAAAAGATTTGTGTTGTTTAGAAATCGATATATTTATCGTTATTTTCATTAATCTAATTTGTATGTTTTATCCGAATCAAAGAAATTATTTCCTCGAATATACTATTCCATTTTAAATGGCCATTGTGCTTGGCGGAGGCATCGGTGGTCTATCGGCCGGTTATTATATACTAAAAAAGCTTGGTCAACCAACGGCTATATTCGAAGCTTCCAATCGTGTTGGTGGTTGGATTCGTACAGAGAAACATGCAGATAAAGGTTTCATGTTCGAGTTTGGACCGAGAACTATTAGACCCAGAGGTATTCAAGGAGCAAATACTCTAGAGATTATAGAGGACTTGCAAATACCTATAGAGGGTATAAAGTCTTCACATGCTGCAGCAAAGAATCGCATGATTTATGCAAAAGGTAAACTTTGTCTGCTACCTAATAGCTTATCCGGTGCATTGAAGACCATACCACCATTCACTCAACCCCTAGTGATGGCAATATGGAATGATTTAAAGACTGGAGCTAAGAAAATTAAATATGGAGACGAGTCTATATATGATTTCGTTCATAGAAGGTTTGGTTCAGAAATTGCTGATTACGCTATTAGTCCTATGATATGTGGAATATGTGCTGGGGATGCTAAGGAAATAAGTGTTCGATTTCTAATGGATGATCTATTTGAAAGGGAGCAAAAATATGGTGGAGTGGTTAAAGGAATGCTTTTAAATACAATAACTGGGAAAAGCAAACAGGCAAAAACTCAGGGGCTGTTTGCTGACAAAGAACCCGAATTATATGCAGAAGCTAAAAGGAAAAAGTGGAGTATGTATTCCTTGAAAAACGGCCTGGAGACATTGCCAATTCGAATAAGTGATTACTTGAAAGCCCATAATGTAGAAATAAATTTAAGCTCGGAATGCAAGGATATATTTTTTTTTGAGAATGGCGCACGTTTAAATATTAAGCATCAGGAAATCGAAACTGGACATGTAATTAGTGCACTTCCAAGCTACAAGCTAGCCTCTTGTGTTAAAGACCAACATCCTGGCTTGGCAGGCCAGTTATTAGAAATACCTTACGTCGATGTAGCTGTTATCAATTTACAGTACAACAACAGTGAATTAATTAAAGAACCAGCATTTGGATTTTTAGTACCCCCTTTAGAAAGAAGACCTATTTTGGGTGTTATATTTGATAGTTGCTGCTTTGATATGCAAGATAATACTGTTCTTACGGTCATGATGGGTGGAAAGTGGTTTGATGAATATTTTGGTCCAAATCCAACAAAAAAAGATCTGCTCGATATAGCACTGAAGGAAGTGCGGGACATAATGTCTATACATGAGGAGCCAAAATCCACTAAAGTAAATATATTGAAAAAATGCATACCACAATACAATATTGGACATAAGCACAGAGTAGAAGATATACGCCGTTACATAAAACGGTATAAACTGCCTTTATCGTTATGTGGGTCAGCTTACGATGGTGTGGGCATAAATGATGTAATTTTATCAGCCAGGAAAAGTGTAGATAACTATGCATGTTACAATTAGCAGAATAAATACGAATGCGTACATATTTTAATGACAATAAAAAAAAAATTAAAAATATATATATATATATATATATATATATATATATATGTATATAAAACCGTCTTTATTTAACGAAAAAATCAAACATTGAGGTTATAAAATTTGAAATCTTATTTACCAAATCCTCCTCTACAAGTGGGGCTTGGTTCTATGATATATGAGGGATCCCATTGTTTTGGAGTTTTGGTTTCTATAGATAACGCGTGTGGGAACAGATTTCCCAATTTTTCCTTAACAGCTTGATATACCAAACGGTGTCTCTGAAAATAAGTTTTAAAATGCCACTGTTCGTTAGTTAAAAATACTCATAATCTTCCTTTAAATACCTTTATTGAAGGCAGGTCTTCAAACTTTTGAGAAACAACTAAAACTTTGAAATGTGTTTCAGACCCTTTTGGAACGTTGTGCATATAAGATTCGTTTTTTATTTCCAAGTGTATCGGTTGCAAGTCGTCGACTATTGCCGTAGAAATTGCTTCTGCGACAGGTCCCCTACTTTCAGTCATTGAGCTCATTCTATGTTGTAGCTGCACAATAGCTGCAAAAAGATTATGTATCGAGATCGAATGTGCTAACAGAATTGTTATTAATTTTCACTTACGTCTCCTAATTAAAATACTACTAATGTTTATCATTTTGTTTTTATTAGTGATTGCTGCTTTCGACAGCAGCTGTTGAAGATTTTGACGGTTTTACAAATCATAAAAATAATTTTTTTTTTATTTGGAAACTTTTAAAGCAGCTGTTTATAGAAGAAACCCACTTAATTGTGCTGCCATACTGTTATAAAAAGTATAATTTGGGACTGGAATAGTCCAAATACTTAGGAATTAAAAGGTTTTCGCGGATGACAGTTACCTTCACCACTCGTGAATTATGTTAAAATCTAAACATACTCTGAATTACATAGATTGTACTAAATAAGTTGGAAACAAATATTCATTGATAAAAAAATCGAGTACGTATTCAAAATAATTTATCAAAAGCCTATTAGATATATCTCTGTATAAAATTTTTTTTAAACTTTTGATAACTATTATGAATATTTACTGTTAGTTTATTTCTAACACTGGTTTTAAAAATTCAACAAATACTAGAAAAAAAACATTTTAAACTTAAAATGTAAAAGAAAAATATAAAATTGACTTCAAAAGTTTTTCATTAAAAACTAATAATCCACCAATTTTTTTAACTTTGGTGGAGCTGAAATAACAACACGACTGCGACTGATAGTAGAACTTGAAACAGACTGTCGATCGCGATGATGTCTATCCCGATCAGAACGTTCACGGCCATCACCACCTCTATCAGAACGGTGACGTTCAGAAGTGCCACTACTACCCCAATACTTTTGTCTATCAATATCACGATCCCTATCTCTGTGGCGAGCACTATCTCGATCACGGTCCCGATCGCGCTCGTTTCTTGACATGGATCGCCTTAGACGATCTTCATATCGTGATCGCTCAACATTATAACGGGAAGACCGCTCATAGCTTGATTCTCGGTATCGTCTGGAACGCGAAACACTACGTCTTCGTCGCTTAGAATTGCTTCGCCTGCTACGAGATTGAGACCTTGATCTTGGATGTCTGTCATAACGGTTTGGAGAACGTTTTCGCTCTCTACTAGCCGAGCGTTTTACTGTTATTGGCGATTGACGATTATGCTCACGGCTATGCCGTCGAGACACTTTAACACTTGAACGTTCGCTACTACGAGATTTACTCCTTTTTAGTTTAATAGGTACAGCTGTGTCGGAATGGTCACTCTCTGATTCTTTGCTGTTTTGAGATCCATACCTATGTCGCAACTCTCGTTGTCTGTAATTTAGAGTAACCATTTAAAATAATTTTTCTTAAAATAGTATAGAAGTATTACCTTCTTCGCAGTTTTATGGATAATTCACGCATTTCCTCCTCACGTTCCTGCTGCAATTGTCTTTCTCTCTCGGTCTTTTCAATCTCAGCCTTTTTATCAGCTCTATCTGCAAAGTTTAAGATAAATAACAAACATAAATATCTCAGATTTGCTTTTATGGAGCAAATATCAATTGGTGTCACACTACACTCGCTTACATTGCTTATTAAGCAAGTTCTGCATTTTTCTTTTAAGGCGTTCGCGTAAATTCAATCGGCCACTGCTGCTGCCACCACCACCAGTTCCACTGCCCGTAGTAGCCTGTAAGAAGTACTTTAAATAATTAACAAACTAGTTATATCAGTATTAGGCTGCCTTTAGTCCGATTTCATGTCTTTACAACAAGTGTGAAATGTGAAATGTGTCCCTAATACGTAAGTCTTATAAGTTATATTTGTCCGAGTAAAGTATAAATTTTTGTGGATTTTGATTCGTTAATTTCGGAAGACAGGTTGTAGTAGTCCCCATATACATATATTGGTGTGTGAGGCTTTATATTTATTTGTTGGTTCTTACTGACTTTGTTTTCGGGAGCATTACTATTTGAAGTGTTCGAGCCATATTTGCCTGTTTGTTGTTGATGCGTCTTTCCTTTATATGCCAAAATAGAAGTTGAAGGCAAAGGATTTGATTTTTCGGAACTAAAAGTAAATAATTGTTTCACCAATAATCATCTTTAACGTAAGTTATTATAATGAAAATGAAACACAAAGAGGGGGTCAACTTTACACTTACGTAGTGTCCACTTCCATTGGGTCTTGAGTATCTGTTATTTCTTTCGCTTTTAGAATTTGCGATGAAATATCCTCGTCAATATTATCAGATTCTGAATTATCTTCCGAAGAGGAATATTCATCCTTTTTTCGACCATAATAACGTTTTAATGGCGGAGGAGGCGGTTCAATTACATTTACGATAGGTATAGACGGTTTGCTTGAGGCTAATTCAGTTGGCGTAGGTATACGTGGAGAAATTTTTGTTGAAAGTGGCTTTAGAAGAGATTTCGAAGTGATTGAGGACATAATTGTATCAGTTTGTTTATAAGGTGATTTAGATTCATCTTTTACTTGAGTTTTTCTACTTTGCCTTGTATTAGAATGGGAGGAACTACGGGATTTACGGCTTGAGTGCGAAGTGTTTTTAGGACTGCTTTTAGATATTCTTGATGACTTATAAGTTGTACGCGCTGGCGACAAGGAACTTCTGTCTGTTGACGAAGAAGTATAGCGTCTTCGTCTTGATCTTGACTTGGAATGAGACCTGGTATGTGACCTGCTTCTAGATCGTTTATAACTTTCTCTTTGCCTTCTAGAATAGGAACAGCTTAATTTATTTATTGAGCGAGATCTAGATCTCGAGCGTGAACCAGAATTTTTATCAATTTTACGATGTCTCTTATACGATAAACTTCTTGATCGAGATCTTCGATCTGATCTCCTCGAACGTCTAAGGCTTCGACTATGTGATCTACTGCGTGAATAGCTCCTACTTCGGCTGTCTCTCCTCTTAGAGGTTGCATTTAATTTTTTCAACTTCTCCAAATTTTCCTTCACTTTTTGAGCATATGTCGTTTGTCCTGACGCTGCTGATGTACTTGCACCTACACAGGCAGCGCCCAAAGTAGAGGATCCTTTACCCAATGTTATAGTAATTTTCGAATGAGGTTGTAACTCATCTTCCCCACCGAATGATGTTATATAAGTAATTTTTTCTGTAGTGTCAGATGGCGATGGAGACCTTGAATCACTATCTACATCTTTTCCAATATTATCTTCTTTAGCTGCATAACTCGGCGGGCTGAATGGTCTCCTTGCAATACGTCTTTCCTTTTGAGCACGCCTCTCTCTCCTTGATTTACGTCCACCTAATAATATTTTCTCTCTCTCTTCTTCTCTAGCCAAACGTAACGCATCTGCTTCGTCGGCATCTTTTGTCAAATACGAATAGAAATCATTACTCAACATACCGTAATTGCGCCCACACGCATTTAATTCATGTGCCTGATTCGTATCGAGTTTCGATACTTCTATAGAAACATCCACATCCATATCGGAGTCGGAATCTGATTCCGACTCATTTTCTGGCTTCATAGCTCCACCTGCCGCAGCACTAGGCAAAGATCCCCCTGATGCACCAGCTGACGATGTATGCTTGAGATGAGCAAATGGTTGAGCATCTTGTATATTTTCGGTTGAATCGTCATAAGAGTATCCTATGGCTGCGCCGGATTTCTGCGATTTCTTTTTACTCTGATTACTTTGACCTTCAAGTGGAGCATTAGCTCCAAATTGTTCTTCCAAATACAACTGGTGTAAGAACTTTTCTTCCGGAACATTTAGAAAATCATTTTGTGCCAATATTCTATATCGTTCGTAGTTACATTGACGCTCATCCTGCGATATGTCTACCGCACTGTCTGAACTTTTTGGTACAGCAGGAATATAATCTAAATGCGCACGAACGTCAAATCGATCAATAAGGTTGTCATGTTGGCCCTGCCAAGGTACACTAAATATGAAAAATATAATTATGTATAATGAAGATATGGCATATGTATTCTTTTCATGTTTAAGTATGGAGATAAACACGTTTTTCAAGTTTACGCACGCTATGTCCAGAACAATAGAAACATAAGTTGCCGCCATAATACTTTTATTGGCTTTTCCGCGACTTTGCATTTATAAGTATGCGATAGTAAAAAAGGATGCATATACGTACATATTTATATACATACATGCATAGTACATACTTTAGGATGAATCAAAATCTCTTGATTTTAAACTCGATTTTTTTAATGTAATAAAGGCACTGCACAACTAAAGCGAAGAATACCCCAAAATATCAATTTCTTCCCTAATAATATATATGTATGTATGAATAAGACAAAAAAATTCAATATCACTTGCATGATTGCCGCACCATCGCCGGCAGCAGACACTGCTGGATCCAAATGTATTTTGCATCGCCTTCCGTGAATTTGTATAAATTGTGTGGGATCGGCTTGCTGCAGGATGTATGAACAACTTTACTACTTACATCCACACATATGTATATGAAATATACTTACAATCTTCTCATAAAAATCTTGTCTGCGTTCTGCCCGGCGTCTATAATCAACGATTAGACCGCGTATTCGGCGTTCCTGCTTACGAGCTTCATGCCACATTTTGTATACTTTTTACAGAGTATCTTTATATAAAGTTTTTTAAAAAATCATTTTCTCTTTATTTTAATAAAATTAATTTTTAATGCTTGTAAAATAGTCCGCGTGAGATAAAAAAGACTAAACGCCTCTATCAAAAATTCGATGTTATTTGTTGTAGACAGCTGTCAACTTTGCGCCAGATTTTACACATTTGCATAAATTGGTATAACTTACTACAGTTTAACCATACATTTATGGCAGCTCTGAAAGGATATTGCCCAGAGATATTTGATTTTTTTTCTTCAAAAACATCATAAAATACATCTATTTTCACTACAAATAAAATAAAATTGATTTATTGAGGAAAACTTGGTTAATAAAATGTCGTCTGGTGTTGGGCTACATGTTAAGCAGAAATATTTCGATTCAAACAGTTTTGAAGATGATGATATATTTGGTGATGAAGAATTTGATGGTCAAGGATATTTGTATGAAGTACCTTACACCTCTAGTAGTGTTGACAGAAGTTCAATTGGCTCTATTCCATGGGCAGATGATGCAGTAAAAATCAACAAAATGGAGTGGGAAAAAGTAGAAAAACTGCTAAGTGGCTTGGAGCCACTATCTGGTGCAGAAGATGACTTGAGCAAGGAAATTTCGGACTGGCAAAAGAAATTCCCACAATTAATAAGTAAAGGCACACATGAGTCGAAAAATATAAGGTCCGAATGCTTGGATGTAGAATCATTGCCTAGCCTTGGTGTGACATCTGAGGATGAGCTCGAAATAGAAGGTAAAACGAAACTTACAAGAAATCATAATAGAGTTGGACGGTCCCCAAGCAAGTCATCTGAAGATGACAGCAATCTGTGCCAGTTGATGGATAATTTTACTTTAAAATCAGTGCCTTTTAAACTAAGTCAACGTGAAACAAATAGGTCACAGATGAATAGAAGAAAGTGCTCCAGTTCAACTACATCTTATTCTTTACGCTCTCCACCCACACCCATATATCAAGTGTCAAATAATCGTTTCCGAATGCCTCCCATTTTTAATGTTTTTGATTCTACGAAGAAATTTCGAAATTTGGTCCAAAACAAAAATCAAAGCTTTGTGCAGTTAACACAAATACAGCAAGCAAAATCGGCGGCTGTGGCACAAGAACCAAATGCATCTCGCTCCCGTTTTCAAAAAGGACACAGGTCAGCCTGGCATGTGCCTTTTGCTGCTAATCGGTTCTCTCATAACAGGAACTCTATCATTTTACCATCCATATCAACAACACACCCAGTAATGGAAAGATACACAACACAACCTACGACTACATCATCTAACAGCGAGATTGCAACCTCAGATACAATACCGTCTTCCAGTAGGGGGAGGGGAAACTTACTAGGTTTTAGTGCAAATGTGTCTATACAAACAAATTCATCTAATCCCACAACATCAGGGAGATCAATATCCGCAGCTGTGCAATATCCACGATTTACTACTTTTAATGCTTTATACTTACCATATAGTGCCTCGAAATTTCACCCTTTCAAATAAGAACGTGTTTACAAAGTGATTTTTTAATAAAAATAATGAAATTATTTTTATATACTAGGTAAAGTAAAAAACAGTAATTCATTCGTATTTGATTATGTATTTTTATACCGGCAATAATTCAATATCTTCAACATATTTCCGTTTACATGTTCAGATTATCTAAACGTAAACGTCCTTCATTTTCCGTCAAGTATAACAAATCCGATAGAGATTGCTCACATATCAATTCTTCAACTCTTTCATACATCTGTTAATTAAAATATTTGTGTTAAGGAATCAAATTTTGTAAAAGGATAGGCAACTTTAACAAAAATAAACTTACTCCTTTTGCTTGGTAGCTTTTTATGATCTCTGGATATTTAAACGTTGGGCCAAAATTTACACTAACTGTAGCACTTTTATGTATTGACATAGTAGGATAATACGAACCCGCATATATATCTCTAAACGCTACACCCTGGGATTGACCATTTTTAAAGAACTCTATTTTACTGCCAGGTGCTATGCGTAAATTTTTCAATGTTTCCTGTATTTTATCCTTGTCCTCGTAGTATAAATGCGATTTGAATTTAACAAGCGGCTGTAAAAAAGTTGTATAAATATTTACATTACAGAGATATGTCAAACTTTAAGAATTTAAAATACAAAATATTTATTCCAATCGCGTTAATTTTGTAGATGTAATTAAAATAAATATAGATACATAAATACAAAATAAATGCATACGTGCGTACACATTTATATTCATAAATATTTCACATACATATGTATGTAGCTCAAAAAATTATTTCACGGTTGAAAATATTACTTACTCTATCTTTGAATGTATAAGGAAGATAGTCAATTTCGTTTTCTTCAGGTAGGTCGATTAAGAAGCCCAGGGTGTCACCCTCTACATAAGCATCGCTATAATGTTTACCATGGCTTTCACTAAACCTTGTACCTTTGCGCGAGCGCCATGAGTAACCGAATTTATCGTAACCTAGAGGAGCTTGTAAATTTCCATACTCTTGACCCCATCCCAAACGAGTGGCAGAACCCTCAAGCATTTCCTCTATTGTCACCTCAAAATACCAGCGACCACGATTGACAGCTGGAGACAAATAGTTTAATAAGTTAAGCTCTCGAGTAGCGTCTTAAAAATAACTTACAATGTGTAGCTCGAACCATGCAATATCCTTTCTCCCCAGTAACGGCTAATCGATCTTCGGATATTTTTAATTGCGGTGCACGGTCGTGGAGTGCTAAAAGAACACTGTTCGGTACCAAAGTACGATATAACCATCCTGGTATTGGTTTTCCAGCCCAATCAGAAGATTCATCAAATTCTTGCCTAAAAGGAGCATGAGGGTCGGGTTCAGCGAGTATATAGCGGTAGCCATCTTTATTGAAAGGATGCTCCAAAGGATATCCATGGGCAGGGAGCTTCACATTACCGGTTATATCAGAACTTGGTCTACCTTTTTTGCCAGTAGGACCTGAATCCGTCCCGGGAAATTTCCTCTTGTTTTGCCTATTATTTTTCGATAACGATGCTGAAATATATATATATATATATATATATATATATATATATATATATATATATATATATATGTGTAGGTATTCAATTTATTAGTTAATATTCTATTATGAAAGGTAAATTGTGTGACGTATGTACATATGTATGTATTGTTGGGTACGTGTCGCAAATGTATTGCACCATTAAAAACGCATTTTCCATTATTGTAGTTGCGTGCATAAATATATACATACATACATATGTATACACATAGATACATTTTAGAAATATTTGTCATTACTATTAATGAAATTTATATTTATTACGTACGTTGTTCTTCATCACGAGTGACCACATTTTCCATGATTTTTTTTATTATGTACTTTAATTTTAGAATATATCTAAATTTCTTTTTTAAACAGGTACAATTTTGAAGTAAAAATTAAATAGAAAATGATCTAAACTTCAACAGTATTTCAAAGTCAAATAAATCATACAAGCATACATCTATACATATGGCATAAATATGCACACATGCTTACATAGTTATGGATGTGTGCAAGTATGCATGTATGTAAATAAATTCCATAGAATGTTTCAAGATAAATTCCTCGAAGCCTCGCGTCCCACCATTTCAACTTTTATTTCACCTTGTTCTGCAATCACTTCTTCACAGCCTTTATTGAAAGCATAAAATTAATTCATCCACTTGTTACGAGTGCGAACCGAAAAATTTTGTTTGAGAAATAGATTACACACTATGAAACCACAATATTTTAACACTACGACATCAAAAACAACACACAGAAAAAGAAAACAATTTAATTAAAATACAGGAACTGCCCAACAAAACTCAAAACAATACAAAATATAATGAGAACAACAACAAACGAACAGCGTTGCCGTTGACAAATTTTAAGAATGGTCTTTAAGTTTAAGAGTATTCTTTCAAATATATGATTAAGGGTAAGCCTTTACAACCAAAATTATATACATATTGTGGATATTTACCAAATTACCGATTTCGAGAATTAGATATTTTAAATAGTTTTTTTTTTGTCATTTATCTCTAGCTTTTTGTAGCTTAAATTTGTTTATAATAGCAATAACAAACCTATTCACATACTTATGTACCATAATGTACCCAGCGTTGACAATTACTTGTCTATAAAATCAAAATACTGTGAAATAGTTTTTAAATATTTGTTGGTAAAGTTTTTAAATTGTCCAAAAATATGTACATAAAAATATAATGAAAACAAAAGGCAATGCGAATTTGTGACAGGTGGCATGGGGAGCTCACGTGATTAAAACTCGTTTTATGTTTGTACTGTCCAGCATAAAATATAAATGAATTAATTCTTTACAATTGTGTACGTACACATGAATTTTCAGTACTTCTATACGTTTTGCAACAAAATTTTTTTTATACGTCGCTTTTGTCTATATAACAATAGTATGTATTACTTTTGGGCACAAAATACATAGTCAAAAATTGTTGCAATGCGTTAATGAAAAGTAGTGTGTTTTGTATGTTTATGTGCGAGAGCCAATTCAAAATTTAAAAATGTTCAGTGGTGGCAAATTACTAGTCCATATCTGAAATGTACCGTGCTATACGGTGTTTATGGCACAAAATATTCACATATTTATATTCAGCGATGGCAGCAATCAGTAAAAATGTGATGAGAAATCGTGTTCTGTTGATATTTTTAAACACCAAAAAATGATGCTCAATAATTTAATTTAATGGAACAAGAGCAAGAAAACGGATAAGAAATTTAAGAATCTAATGATATTAAAAATTGGGATTTTCGTATAAAAAGATGCAAACGTAAAATCAATTTTAAAGAAGACCTAAAACAATGTATTCAGTCCGAATGACTCAAATAATATCAAAAGTAGAGCACTTATACACATGCAGTTTGTGGACAACTAACCATTTCTGACACCCAGTGACTACTTTCTAAGAGTTTGAATATAGCAAGAGTCTGTTATAAATAATCCATTGCTGACCAAAAAGAGAACATAAGTATCCTATGATGTGAGTTATATTTATGTGGAATTTTTAACATTAAAACTGCTTACCTTGAGCATAACCATCTTCGGAAAGTCGTAACGCTCCCAATTTTCCCATCACCTCATAACTCGGTTTAATTTGGCATAAATCTGAAGTCACTAGTCCAAACATGGCACCATTTTCGGGATGTTCTTCGTAGGAAAATGTCGTTTGAACATCCTTTAATAAGGAACGTTGCACCGTTGAATACCACGATTGAGTGACTCTACGCGGCATTGTCGTCATTGATTCCCAATAGAGTTCAATGAATGGTATAATCTCTTTGTCTTTGCTAAAAATACTTTTAATTTTACCTTCCTTCAAAGAATTTTGTTTCATATTTGCAATGGCGGTAATACACATTTGCGGTATGGCTGTGAACAATTACAAAATTATTTCAGAGGTGCATATATAAATAAATATTTTTACATTCACACTGAAAAACTACTTAACTTACTGGCTTGTGAACGACGAAAACTTTCCAAGCCACTTGGCGAGCAATTTTTACAGACAAAAACATAATTTGTTATAAATGGCACTAGTTTACCTAGTTGATAACCAATGCAGGACTCATGAAACCATCTATTGCAACTAGCACACAATAATTCCACTATGTTTAAATTACGATCCTTGCCGCTGAAACAAAATTTATTAAAATAAATGCTTGCTACATACATACATATGTATTTATTTTTCTAATTCCGTTTTGCGTTTATATTTGTTTACCAATAACAAAAGCCGGCTTTTTCTTCAGATGCCTGCCTCTGCTTTTCACTTTGCGTTTCAAGCATTATTTCTAATTGCAAATTACTGTCAGTTTGAGTATTTTCCATAACGTAAATGCGGTATTAGATTTTAAATAAATCACTTGATCTTAATTCAGTATAAGTTACTTCGCTAATTTAATAAAGTCGAGCTGCGAGAAAGAAAATGGTTGCAAAAACGGAAAAATAATCCAATTTGCAAACGTACGTTCAGTGTAGTCTGCAATTTTTCTTTATCCACGTTTTAACTGATACGAAATAATGCCAGGTAGTTTCTGTAGTATAAGCTACACTTGTGTGGCTAAGTGCTACCCTAATACATTTATAATGTAACGAGTATCTCCGGTACTCGTTATTGTGCCAAGCTAATGTCATGGCTTTTTTTCCTTCTATTCATTCTTCTTTATCTTGTGCCCAACACGTTCAGTCGCAATAAAACTTAATTATAATTTAATATTAAAACAACGTTTTTTTATTTAAAAGAATACTTGACCCTCCTGGTCAACACTACATGGTGGCAGCGGTAAACATTTAATTAAAGTGAAGAAGCTTTTACAATTGTGAAAGAACTAAGTTTTTTCATCACGTTTTTTGTAAAAAAAAAAATTTTTGAGGTTAGGTGAAAATAAATTAATTTACATCAATCTATGCCTCAAAAAGCAGACAAAACTGATAAAATGGAGAACATTTTTGTGGCAAACATCGCTCCTCCTGAACCATTTAATTTTTCGCACCCAGATGATTGGGCCAAATGGCGGAAAAGGTTTGAGCGGTATATGAACGTGTCAGGGCAATCAACTAAAACAGAAAGGGAGCAGATTGATTTGTTATTTTACATAATGGGGGAGAAAAGTGAGGAAGTCTCATTACAATTTGGATCCGCACCAACGAACGTGGCGGATGCCTTAAACAAATTTGACAACTACTTCAACCCAAGAAAAAACATCATATTTGAACGCTTCAAATTCAACTCAAGGGTTCAAAAGCAAGGCGAATCTGTGGATGATTTCATTACTGACCTACATGCCCTTGCCGAAAAGGGTGCGTACGGAAATCTGAAGGAAGAGTTAATCCGAGACAGAATCGTGGTGGGTATGCTCAACACAAAAGTTAGTGAACAGATGCAGCTGAAACCGGATCTAACGTTAAAGGTAGCAATAGATACAGCTCGACAAGCTGAAATTCAAATTAAACAAACAAAAGTCATCAAAGACGACAAAAACGTGTGTAACGTTCAAAAGGCAAGTGGCGGCATGCACGTACGTAACCAAGGTGGAAAAAAATTTTCAAATTTAAATGGTAATGGTAATTATGATAAGAATAAATGTAATTATTGTGGATTTAAACCACACAATAGAAAAGAGTGCCCTGCCAGGGAAAAAAATTGCAACATTTGCAACTTACGTGGACACTTTGCGAGTGTATGTAAAAAGAAAAATGAAATTAAAGCAAAACCAAGTAAAAAGGTAAATTCGGTTGAATCCGCAAATTTAAAATCAAATTCTGAAGATCGGGAAAATTTTGACTATATGATCGGCACGGTGAATAAATTTTTCACGGGAAATAATCGTAAATGTGTAGATTCGTGGTACATTCAGTGCAAAGTAGCCGAATTGAAAAATAGTTTAAACTTTCTTATAGATACTGGGGCAGACTGTGTCTGCATCCCAAAAGATTCGATTTCGAACCATCATAATCTAACCATCATAAATACAGATACAGGCTTAAAGGGACCGGATGGTAATTCGTTGAACGTTCTAGGAATTGCTAAAGCAACTTTAGCTTATCGTGGGAAACAATGTAAAGTAGACGTTTACATTGTTGAGGGGCTTAGTACTCCTATTTTAGGGCGAAATGCTATCGTAAAATTGAATATTCTTCAGCCTCCGGCTCTCGAAAATTGTTTAGTTTCAAAAAGTGAAAGTGAGAATATGTCATTTAAGTTAGTGGAAAATTTTCCCAGACTTTTTCGTGAAATCGGGGAGTTTAAAGGTGAAATTAACATAAGATTAAAAAATAATGTTACTCCTTTTGTACAAACAGTACCAAGAAAGGTTCCAATCCCTTTATTACCAAAATTGAAATCGGAAATTGATAGATTAATAGATCTGGACATAATTGAACGTATGGACGATGTTACTGAGTGGGTCAGTCCCATAGTAGTTGTTCCGAAACCAAACAATGAAATAAGACTGTGTGTTGACTACACCCAGCTTAATAAAGCGGTTATTAGGCCATATTATCCTATGCCGAAAATTGAGCTCTCCTTAGCTAACATTAAGGAAGCTAAAATTTTTTCGAAAATCGACACGAACAAAGGATTTTATCAAATAAAATTATGTCGTGAAAGTCAATTACTGACTTGTTTTATATGTCCATTCGGACGGTTTATTTTTAAAAGATTACCTTTTGGCATTTCTTGCGCGCCAGAATATTTTGTCTCAAAGTTTAATAAAGTCCTAGAAGGAATAAATAACTGCATTTCGCATGTTGATGATATTCTAATTTTTGGGAAAAATCGTAATGAACATGATGCCGCTCTCGAAAAAGTTTTAGCTCGCCTTGACAAAGAAGGTATAACTATTAACAAAGAGAAGTCATGTTTTGGTGTAGACCAAGTTACTTACTTAGGTTATGTTCTTTCAGCAAATGGTGTTTCTATTGATCCAGAAAGAATCAAGGCAATTGTTGACTTTCCCAAACCAGAAAATAAAACAGAAGTCCAACGTTTCCTCGGTATGGTGAATTTTGTTGCAAAGTTTATCCCCAATCGGTCTAAAATATTAGTACCTATCAATGTCTTAACGGGAAAGGTAGATTTTGTTTGGGATAAGGTACAGGAAAAAGCTTTTTTGGAAATTAAAAACAGTTTGACACAAACTCCAACTTTAGCCTTTTATGACCCTTCTAAACAAATTATCATTAGCTCAGACGCATCCTGTTATGGTATTGGTGCCTGTCTTTTTCAAGTGGACGGTGACGGTAAGAGGGAAGTGGTTTCATATATATCCAGAACGATGACCGATACTGAAAAACATTACGCTCAGATTGAACGTGAAGCCCTAGGCATAACTTGGGCAGCAGAAAAGTTAGCCGAGTATATAACAGGTGTGGAAGTAGTATTTGAAACAGACCACAAGCCTTTAGTGCAAATTTTACAGTCAAAAAATTTAGATACCTTGACCCCAAGACTACAACGTTTTAGAATGCGCCTTATGAGGTACGACTACTCTATAGTCTACGTACCAGGCAAAGACTTGAAAGTAGCCGACGCTTTATCTCGTAGTCCAGTTCCTTGTAAAAAGGACGAGCCTCAAGAACTCGGGATAGAAACTGAAGCTTTTGTACGTTTTATCGTAAAACATCTTCCAGTAAAAGATTATTATGTAGAAAAAATAATAAAAGCTCAAAAAGAGGACCCAATATGCAAACTACTTGTTCAGTATTCGGCAGATGGTTGGCCAACTCGTGATAAATTACCAGATTTAATGGTACCCTATTATCAATATCGTTACGATATTTCTTTTTCACAAAATTTAGTATTAAAGGATACACGAATAATTATCCCTCCAGGTTTACAAAGGGAAGTAATCAACTTCATTCATTCAGGCCATCAAGGAATTGCCAAGTGTCGTAGATTAGCTCAAACTTCGGTTTGGTGGTTAGGTCTTAGTTCACAGTTGGAAGATTTAGTAAAAAACTGTCCTAACTGCATTGAGGAACGATGTAACAACAGGGAAACATTCAAGTATGAAAATCCACCAACTCGACCGATGGAGAAAATTGGTTTAGACCTTTTCAAATGGAACACGTGGAATCTTATAATAACTGATTATTACTCGCGATATTTCGAATTTTTTCCACTAACCTCTATGACTGAAGAGGCCATAATCGACAAAGTCAAAGAATTTTTTTCACGCTTTGGTATTTGTTCCATATGCAGGAGTGACAATGGTCCACAATTTCAGTCAAAATTTAAACAATTTGCTTTTGATTACAATTTTACACACGTGACAAGTAGCCCTTATTATAGCCAATCTAATGGTGCTGCGGAAGCAGCGGTGAAAGTTGCAAAAAAATTGATAAAAAAATGTGAAAATGTTCACGAAGGTCTTCTTAACTACCGTTCAACCCCTTTAGCAAACGGATTTTCGCCCGCGGAATTAATGATGGGTCGCAAAATCAAATCTTTGGTTCCAATGTTGCCAAGTCTGTTAGAACCAGAGAATAATCAGAAAGTATTAGACAAGGAACGTCAAATTAAAGAAAAACAGATTCAAAATTATAATACAAGACACAGAACTAGAGATCTTCCGGAATTAAAAAAAGGGGATGGGGTGTGGATAGTCGATTTACAAAAATATGGTAGGGTTTTAAAAAAACTAGACGAACCACGATCATATCTGGTTAAGGCGGATAGAGAGACGTACAGGCGAAACAGATGGCATCTAATCTCAGTGCCAAATTTCGGTACTGGTAATTCCGACAATTCAGACGAATTTTATAATCCAAATGAAAATTGTATAGTTGAAAACAATTTCGACAACAATGCTAGCGAGGATCAACCCGATTTGCCTTATACTCCAAAGGAACTACCTTCTGAAGAAACTCCAGAAGTTGGTCCCTCAACAAGAGTTGGTAGACATAGAACTACACCAACTTGGTTTAAAGATTATGTAGTTTAAGAGATTGATTTAGAAAATTAAAATACAATTTTAGAAAAAAAGTTTATTATATTTGTTACCTATAAAAACACATTCATTTAAAATAAAATAATAATGAAAATACAAAACAAATAAAATTGTACAAACATCTTTATTTAAAATCAAAAATATCAAAACAATTGTAAAACTGGAAAAATAATATTGTAAAAATACTTTAATTTAGTTATCAAAATTATAAAAAAAAAAAAAAATGTTAAATGAATTTAAAAAAAAAAAAAAAAAAAAAAAAAAAAAATAAGTATAATAATTATTACTTATTATATTTAAAAAAGGGGATGTAGTATAAGCTACACTTGTGTGGCTAAGTGCTACCCTAATACATTTATAATGTAACGAGTATCTCCGGTACTCGTTATTGTGCCAAGCTAATGTCATGGCTTTTTTTCCTTCTATTCATTCTTCTTTATCTTGTGCCCAACACGTTCAGTCGCAATAAAACTTAATTATAATTTAATATTAAAACAACGTTTTTTTATTTAAAAGAATACTTGACCCTCCTGGTCAACACTACAGTTTCGATATTTCGAACTCCATGAAATTGCAGAAACACGTTCGATCGGCATTCAGATGAGGTTGAAAAAGTTATTTAATATCGTCAATATAATCATGGAGTAATACTACGTTTTTTCCAAGTTATGTTATAAAAATCATGCTACAAATAAGAATTTTACAAAAAAAGTTATGTCAAATGCCAAGTACTTCCAAACATATGTTTTTGTTTTTCAATAAAACATTCTCGTACTATCTACTAAGCAATCCAACCATGGGAGATTTGTTATAGTAACAAAAGAATGTTTTTCAGTTTTGTTTTCATTTCGTTTTTCTTTTCATATGAAATTAGTGGCGCACTAGTAGTGGCGAAAATATCTGAACATATACATAACGTAAAGTTTTTCAATAAAACTCAAACAAAAGGCTTTGTGTTTGCTTTGTGACTCCTGTTGTATAACAAAATTAACGAAAACGAAATTACTGGGCAATGCACTCTTCCTTTGTTTTGGATCAGGTAATTGTAACATAATGTTTTTCTGTGCAACATATTTGGTTCCGTACATTAATCATACCCTACATGATTGCAATAACGCTTCAGCTATGTAATTAAGAAAGCTTATTTTTATCACAAAATAAAATTTTTATACCGTATGTATATTATATATGATATTAGTATTGATCATTTTTTGAATTGATGTTTTCTAAGAAATTTGCAATAATGGTTATATATGTATGCATGTATATAAAAATTACGTAGGAAGCAATTATTACAACTTGACGTTAGTTATTAGGATTAGCTTGCCTTTAAGTTATCACTTATTCTTGTTCAAATTATAGAAGTGCAATAACTAATAAAAAGCTGTTATCCTATCTCTAACTAATGCCACGTTCCCATAACAGCCCTCAGTTAAAATTATAGAAATATTCTCATCCGTATGTAATAAATACATGGATGAAAAAATTGTAATCGAAGTACTTTGGCTCTAATATACTCTGTATGTGTTCGGCTTCTGGACGGATGTACGTAGAGTAAATAATATGTATGGAACAGGAATATGTCTGCATACAATGTAATATGTAACAAAATATTTATAAATTAAATCTTCCAAATCTATTATATATCGCAAATATTTGTAAATCCTTATATATTTTTTGGAATTAATATTGCGGTATTTCTTCTAAATAAAAAAGCAGTCAGGATGCATAATAAAATTTTGAAATATATGTAATGTAGGTATATATAAAACGGAACAAGGTTTTCTACAAAAGCATTATTCTTGCTAATACATAATTGACTTTTATTAATCAAACTTTAATAAACAAACGTAATCTTAAGACAAAGAAATTAATGAATGTGAAAAATCACATAGCTGTTACTTTATTTATTTAATTTAAAGTCTTAAGAAACAGATAACGTCTCTAAAGGATCATTATGCACATATAGATCCATACATAAACAATTGAATTTACATTTTGAAGAAAACGTAAAAATCTGCTGCTCGTGACTAGTACTGTTCTCTAAAGTCGTTGTATATTCTTTTAGTTTATCAAAATAAGCTTTGTTTTGGATTATATATATTTTATATACATATTTGTTGTTAAGTTTTGTTTAATACCCCGAATGAACGTGCCTGTTGAAGAGACCACCTTGAGAACTCTCTTTTATTGAGTGAAGCATGGAGCTATAAAGGAAAAACTAATGAGAACAAATGTATGGGCAAGCATCTGCACGTATATAAATATATGTATATACATAAATTGTTTAATAAAATCAAACAAATTATAAAATCAGAAAACAAAACAAAAAATCAGTCTCACTTAGCGCACTCGCGGTCTAACAACAACATCGGAGCCATATAACAAGATAGAAAAAACTTAAACATAATGGACACTTGGTAGAGTTTGCCCTCTTAAAAAATATTTCAAACATTTACTTGACTTCTTTGTTGGCACTTCTTTGTTGGTAATTTTTTTATTACAAAAAAGAACTAAACCAAAGAATAACCATACATACATATTTTATTAAAATATGAAATTTGTACGTGCGTGTTACGAAATATTTAAAAGTAATGTATGTATGTATTTGTGTACAAACATTTAATAACAATATTAAACTTTCTCTTATTATTTTTTAATTGTAAACAGCAATTGTCTAAATTAGCGTCTGTTGTAAATTGTACGAAATACATACATATGTAGATATGCATGTGGTTATGTCCATATTAAGTAAATAAAAGTTCAATTCAATTTAAAGACATTGAAGAGTGAGTAATAATTTAAAAATCTTATCTTGTGTGATCGTAAAGTTTTTTTTTTTTTGTTATTCTAAGTAAACATTGAGTTGTTATCAACGACATACGAAGTATCTTCTTGGAAAGCATATGTATGCATGCGTGTATGTTTAAAAAAAAAACAGTTTTTAAAGATAAGGACCACAACATACGAGAAGACATATAGATATTGCATTTTATCTATTATTTATTTTTAACAGTTTTTTATTTCACAAGACATACATACATATATTCACACATTCACATATGTACTTATGTATGTAAATATATTTTCTTTTTAATACTGTTAATTTTCAGTCAATTAAGTTACTGCACACATATTTGTTATATATTTTGTAACTCAGACAAAAGCGACGACACATCCAGAATGTTATGTCGGCAAAATTTTCTCAGTTATTAACTGCTAGTGCTTCGAACTGGAACTTCAGCGTATTCATCGTAAAAATCAAGTAAATTAGAATATTAAATGTGAACATACATGCATGCATATGCATACGCTCCCATATGTACGTATGTATCTATAGCAAAATGTTGAAAAATAAAAACAAAATACTTTAATTAAAACACGATCAGTAGAAAATAATAAATTATGTCAAAAGAAAAAGCCAGCACTATGCTTTAAATATTTTAAGTATAATTGAATTGATCTGTGCATTCAATCTTGAAATGGGTTATTTTATTGGTTATTCATATATTACATATGCCTACGGATGTATGTATGCCCATTGTGGTATGTTACGTTTCTTATATGTATGTAGATATATAAGAATTACTGTTACTGTTTAAACAAACTAAATATATTATAAGGAAAAAAGCATCCATATTAAAACATATATGTATTTATATGTAGATCTGTATGTATGTAGGTAAATTCAGTTTGTTATTTGCAATTAGTGTTCAAAAACTGGACAGAAAATTGACAATTTAAGAAAAATTTAATGGACATACATATTTTATAATTGCTACCGAATTAAATATGTATATACACTCAAAATGGGCAAATTCTTCCAAATGCGTTTAGCAAAATATCTTCATATAAATAATTTGTAGTTACATTTCCATAATTCTATATTCGGCTGTTCCGAATCTTATATACCCTTCACCAATTTACGGCGTTACATATATTTTTAAGTACCAATTTAGTTCTTCCTAAATTATAAAAGTTTTACTTCTTTTATGAATGAAAAAAATGAATTTTCCACGCCTGGAAATGAAATTATTTTTATTTTTAGTTTTTTTACCAATGCAAATCTTTATGATGTATAAAGCGGTTTTACTTAAGCAAAACCAAAAATTTTTATTATTTTAGTTATTACATGTACTACAAAATACTAAATATCCCAAAAAAAACTTAATTTCCCATCACTGAAAAAAGAACTATTTTTTTAGTTTTTAATAGGCAATTGAGACTTCCCAAAGCATGAAATAGGTTCAATTTACAAACAAAAATAATTGGCTTCTCATATTAATTTTGCGCCGAGAAATAGGTGTAAGCTTCCCAGCTCTGGAACCTTATTTCGGGTCCCATATAAATATCAAAGAAATTACACACGGAATGACAAACCTATATATATCCTTTCATTTTTTTGTGGTATAAACAATATGTATATAAATATGCACATACATACACATGTCCAAAAGCAACGACTAAGGTATCTTTGTAAAGTAGTAAAATATTTCTGCATGAAAATAAATCATTACTTTCAACTAAATTTATTACAGGGCTTTACTAGATTGCGAGCGATTCAATAAGAAACCTTGATATTTTTGTAATATGAAAGGTATTTGGCCGTCATCGACACTTCTCTAACATAAAAATATACTAGATTATAGAAGATTCACAAAATAATCCACAAATATGTGTACATAAATGTTTCAAAAGGGAAGTACGCTTATTTTGAAAGAAAACCCGAAAAAAAGGAAAATAGACTGATTCTTCGTGTTATTAACTCCGAGCTACAAAACGAAAAGTTCTAATCATTGGAGCCACTTTTCAACAGAAAAAGCGATGAACAGTAGCTCAAAGAATTGCATGTACAGCATCCAATAGTCGCATTGCTCATTCTCATTTACACACATGTATTCTATACATGACAGGTTGTAGTCTGTAGCCTGCTTAAAATTCAAAATATGTGTGTACAAAGCACACAGAAATGGAAAATTACTCAAACAAACCTTGTTTTTATTTTGTACACTTTGGATACACTAAAAACTTTTTGAGATCAACAATGCCTTTTTAATGGAGTTTGTTTAACTGAATATAGCAAATGAACTTGGTATGATATTAAACACTTGTATTTAATTCAAGTTAAAATTTTACAAAATTTTATTCAGTTTTTTTTTTCTATATATGGATAATAGACTATTGAGACAACATAGAAACTTTTTTTTTAAATAACGTCTAGTAACGAAATTTAACGTACATTTATATCAGCATATGTATGAATGGATGTATAAGTAGAGGAATATAAAGATTGGAGTGGCTCATCAATTAAATCTATACTATATATAATATCATTAACATATTGTTTCACATTGTTCAAAGTTAAAAAAATCATTAAATCCTGTTGCTTATAAAACTAATGGCACAGGGGAAATCGCTTTATTTAGGAAACTTTTCTTGCAAGGCTTTCAGATTTCGCAATAAATAGTATTCAAAACAACAAATTTTAAAAATTATTTTCGTTTTAAATGTTATATATTCGATTGAAAGACAGCTTGAGACTGCGGTGAATAAACAGTTAATTTTTAAGCTAAAACTAAAAAAGTATATTTTCTGAGTAAAAAACTAATTTCAAAAAATAACTTATTTTCTGAGCGAAGAATAAAAATCAAGAAATAATAACTAATGATTTCAAATTATACTTATAACCGTTAAAGTTGCTGATTTTATTTAATATCACAGAAAGGGTTAACATAAAACTGAAAAGTGATCACAAATTTTATCTAAAATTCGCACATAGAATAAAAAAGTTGTGAGAATACGTATATATATTTAGTTTAATCGTTGACCTGCTGTATTATAATAATATTCTTGTTTTATCGTTCGGCTATAGGTCAGGTTTTTAAAAATCAATAAACACTAAATATTTTTGGATTATTTAATCTTTATTTAATGTTATTTTTCCCAATATTTCGAATAGCTTCGCTATTCATCTTCAGGGGAACAACATACTTTAAGTTTTCTTGTGCCGTGCATACCCTACTGCTTTGAAATCATTTACTCATACTTTTCCAGTTAAAAATTACACTTTCGTGGAAAAATTTGTAAAATAATAAAGAGAATTAAGCGAATAGAATGAAAATGTCAAACTAAAGCCTTAAACTACTTTATAAATAGGTTGGTAAATCTGCCGATAATTATGTTTAAAGTTTGAAATGAATTCAAATTTATTTTCGGAAGATTTGTAGGAATGGTAATGTTTGCGTTTTCTTCTGGCATCAGATCTTCAAAAAATATTCACTAGACATATTGTACATATACATAAAAATAGCTTAAAATCATATTTAATTAAGAAAATTATTATTAATAAATTTAAATTTAAGATAATAATATCGAGCTTTAGGCTTGTTTTTTATAAAAATAATAATTATGTATTTATTGATATCAATATTATTATTAAAGATATCAATAAATACATAATTATTATTTTTATAAAAAACAAGCCTAAAGCTCGATATTATTATCTTAAATATAAAATAATTAAAGGCTAAAAAAACTAAAATAATATATTAATAAATTTACATATATTTTCAGATAGAACAAGGAGGCTTAGGAACGCAAAGAGGATATTGTTATTTTAGGGAATTTCTGTTTCATTAATTGAACATTTACTCATATACGTGTGAAACTATACTTACATTTTGAAAAGATAATGACAATATGACTAGAGAAGGCGGACCACGATTACGCAATGAAATAAATGAAGTAGATTCAAGATATGGTAAAAAGTTAGTGTTTGAAAGAAATTACAAAGCTCCTTTATGGCGCACGCGATCTTGCACAGATGTACCCTGTTTACTGTTATTTTTAGCCTTCCTAGCTGCATGGGTCTTTATTGCCACCTATGCCTGGCGCAATGGCGATTTAAATAAGCTTGTAGTCCCCACCGATTCGTTTAATAGAAAATGTGGCATCGATTCCGGAGTTCTAGACAAAAAGTATTTATTTTTCTTTAATCTCGATAAATGCATAGATCCTCTTGTGCCTATAACTGGCTGTCCTACACCACAGATATGCGTCGACCAATGCCCACAACAAACTTTCATTTGGGATACCATGAAAAATCAGTTATCACTAGATGAATTGAAATCTAGACTTATTTGTTTATCCGAAGCTGACAGGTTGAATATCATAAGTAAAGAAGATGCTCAAAAGGCTATAGATGACGAACGTTGTGCCAGATGGTATATTAAAAGTGCTCCCTTCTTGAATCGTTGTATGTGGGAGTTTTCACCACAGGTGTGTGAATATATACCTGCATTTTTATTGAAACGCAATCAAAGAGATATATTTGTATTACAAACAAACGTGACTGTTGAACAAAGTGAAGAGCAGCTACAAGCATTGGCACTAACAATGTTTCCTGAAGCCCAAGAACTTATGTCCAAAAAAGCCGTAGCAGTTGATTCGAAAGTTGAACGTATGGAGGAGCCAATTGTTCAATGTCGTAGGCGCCAAGAATTAGGCGAAGCAGTTATAAAAGAGAAAATGTTGCAAACCGATACCAGATTGGCTAAATTTATTGGCAATATTGTGGCTCATTTCACCAACGGTACTCACGAAGCTCAACGAGTGGGGGAAAATATTGTAGAAGATATATTAAATTCATATGTTGTTATATTAACGGCGATGTTATGTACTTTGATAGCCTCTTTGATATTTATTGCACTAATGCGCTGGCTGGCTTGCCCTTTCCTGTGGACTTCTATATTTGGTGTACTTGTTGGTCTTGTCGTTGGCATTTATTATAGTATTAATAAATATATGTTTTATCATCGCGAGGCGACAGTGCCACAACATGCACTTAACTTGAATGCTGTCGTAAAAAATGTTTTACAGGTGAATTAATTATGTACTATATACATATGTATGTATACTCAAAATATTTTATTTCAAATCGAAAATTTCGTAGCAAACAGAATATTTTTATAATTATAATTTTATAATTATAATATCAAAATTAAATATATAAAATCTCATTTATAATATATTAATGTATCATATCGCCCACTTACTTTAATCGTGTCATAAATGAATTTGTTTCACAGGAAATTCCCTTCAAGTTTAATGTAAATATAAAAAGTTTCTCACGGAAATAAAATATATGAGATACTTAAATGAAATGTTTTTAATCAATGACAAGAACGACTTTATTAACGTCAAGAAATTAAATTTTTTCAGTTATGACAGTATTGCAGTAATTGGCGATATGAGAATTTAAGTGAAAACTATAATAATAAGTGTAGTAGGCTATGAAACTTATACAAAACACAACAATTAACTGTTCTTTTTCGATATAACTCTATTTTACAAAACTGGTTGAAGTCTACTAATGATTTGGTATAAAGCGCCAATGAAATGCATATAGACATTGCATAACCACCCAACAAATACATTTCATATACATACATATATTACATACTACATAAATACTTATGTATATTTAATTTAATTTATAGGATGAACGACTATGGCTCTATTTGAGCATATTTTTATGTGCATTCTTCATTATCCTGCTGCTACTTCTAATTGTGTTGCGTAAGAGAATAAACATTGCTGTTGCACTCATCAAAGAAGGAAGCAAAGCTGTTTCAAGTGTAAAATCCACTGTATTCTTTCCAATTATATCGTGGATTCTCTTCATTATGGCAATTATATATGCTGTTGGTGTGGGCCTCTACTTGGGATCTATTGGCACAAATTCTTTTAGAATGATTAGACGATTGGATGCAAACAGTGCTACCGGAGTTACCCAAGAAAATTGTAAATGCGATGGTCCAGCTATAAACTACACAATTGGTGCCAATTGCGATCCACAAACTTTTCAAGATTACTGTTATAATGCAGATATATCTTTAGTAGGATTTTTCCAACAGTCTCAAAGATCTCCCTGTACGAAGACAATGTGCAGCTTTGTTGAAGTTAAACATACACCGCTTATTAATTGGTTTATTGCTTATAATATTTTCGGTTATCTTTGGCTAACATTCTTCGTAAGTGCTTTTAGTGACATGGTTTTAGCTTGTACATTTGCTACTTGGTATTGGACTTTTAAGAAAAAAGATGTGCCTTTCTTTACCCTTTCTAAAGCCATTGTTCAAACTTGCTTCTATCATTTGGGTACGTTGGCGTTTGGTTCATTGATTTTAGCGATTTGTCGCTTAATACGTCTCTTCTTGGAGTACATTGATCGCAAGATAAAGAAATACGACAATGCTTTCACAAAGGCCATTCTATGTTGCATGCGATGTTTCTTTTGGCTTTTGGAATCATTCTTACGTTTCCTCAGCCAAAATGCTTATATTATGTGCGCCATACACGGTAAAAATTTCTGCACTAGTGCCAAAGATGCATTCAATTTGACCATGCGCAACTTTTTGCGAGTAGTCACTTTGGATAAGGTAACTGACTTTTTATTTTTTATGTCTAAACTTTTAATAACAGGAGGCGCTGGCGTAGCTACTTACTTCTTTTTATTAAATAACCCGTCCATTATACAATTACATTACTTAGCCGTACCCACAGCTATTGTAGCAATATGTGCTTTTCTCGTAACAAGTGTTTTCTTTAGTGTTTACTCCATGGCGGTGGACACTTTATTCCTGTGCTTCCTTGAAGATATCGAAAGAAACGATGGTTCACCAGAAAAACCATTCTACATGTCGAAGCAACTTATGAAAATATTAGGCAAACGGAACAAAGTGCCTAAAAGACCAACATAAATCAAAAAATAAATATTAAATTAAATAAAGAAGTTAAAAAATTAAGCGAATAAATGGTGCTTCGATAAAGACATGTACCTAAGAGATACACGCATGCATACTTATGCATGTTAATACAAATTCCCAAAAATATTATTTATCGAAAACTAAAATTTAATTTATATAATTTTGAATAAGAAACTTTTAAAACTAAACTAAATCATAACATGTCTCTTAATATTAATTTTTAAAATGAAAAAACGAAAATCCTTGTGCCAACCAACCAGTTGTTAACTTTTTTGTATATCGATTCTCATAAGGAAAAATAGCAACTAGTTAGTTAGCGCCAGTTAAATTCAATATTTATTTAAGATTGTTAGAGGGTTGTATTAAAAGCAATGAAGATTGAAATGAAAAATTGAAATGAAAAGGCTTTATTAATGTTATATACACTTGAAACATATATACACATACAAATACCTATTTATATTTGTACATACATGTACGTAGTATGATTTGAAATTTTAGACTTAAGTTTTATTCAAGCAGAAAATTCATATATGTATACATACATATATATATATATATATGTACATATATGTGAATATATAAATTTATTTATTTCCTTCTAACATTATGTATGCCAAATTGTATATGCTCAAGAATAAAAATTATAATATATATCATAAATATTTTTGTTAATGTAGCCCATTGCACATACATACATACATACTATGTGGTATGTACTGCCTGCCCCACGACGTCGCTCGATGTTGTCCTGTCGCACAGATACTATAAGAAAAAAAAATGAGGTTCTAGAATATCTTAGTTCATTCGACATTCATGTTATTAAAAAAACAGTTTTACCATGGAAGTTTAATATGTATCCGATTTTTAAAATACGAGAACATCTTTTTCAGTTATTAAAATTTAGTAAATTTTATTTCACTAAATAAGCGGATATGTTAACATTTTCAAATGTTTCAATCACCATTGCTTGACGGCACCATGATGAATTTATACATACAGTCATGATATAAATATAAGGTGGTATAGCTACGTTTAGCAAAGCAATTGTTGTCCTTGTCAAAAATTATATTAACACAACACGTTGAGAGTGCTTAGCAATTGTGCGTGTTTGCAGAATTTCAATGTCCTTTGTTAACACCAATTTTGACCATGCCTTCACACAAACAACAATTGCTTTTGTGATATCTTATGTAGTCGTAGCGAGGTCAACCTGTTTTGTACATGTATAATACAGAATCGGGACCATAACTTAAAGTGCAAGTGTGCAAGAAAGTAATATTGTCACCAGTGTTGACATATCCTTTGAAAAAAAAAACAATTGGAAAAAAATAAACTGATTTTTAGAAGAAAGACCTGTTACCCCAAAAAAATGTATCCGAAAAATTATAAAACATATTTCACAGTTACAAAGCTTACAAAAAGCATAAACACTTTCATTTCTCCTGATCCAATCCTTATAATAAGTGCTCTTCCCATGATATATTATAATTTGGTAGTTTTGGGTTTTTGCTTGAGCGAGGTGCAGTATCTTCAATCTGTATCGCATCATAATATATATACTCGCTCTGACATAATTGTAACTAATATATATATATAAAAACAAAAGCTTTTCATCACTCCAAAAATATGCTAAAATCAGTTAAAACTGAACATTTGGCAACGCTGATTGTCATACAATTAATAAAATTTCGCGGCGTAGATTTTATCGGCGGCTTTCGGAGTAAAAAGTACTCCTGTTTTTTCTTTCCATTTGTAGAAACGAGGAAAATATGTTAATAGTATAATTTCTAAAATCTTAATTTAATAAATTATGTATTGAAGAATTTGACTCGGATGTGAAAATATGTGTATAATGATGCCCTCATGTGCTAAGGGTAATGAAAACTTGAATTGTGCAGGGGTACAGAAATTTGCAAAATATGGTTTTGAAGCGTTTTAACAAAATGTGACCAGACTTGAGGTCGAGGCATTGCTTTTTGTTTATGACGCTTTAGAAAAACTTGCTTCTCATACGCTAAGAAAAACTTTTCGGAGAAAAAACTTTTCATAAATGTATGCGATCTCTTTCAGGTTGTGTTATTGACGGAAGATGTAGGAGTACACAATTATAGCTGAAGCAGATGTACCTTTTGTAAAGCTTAAAAAAAATTATGAAGAGCCTAAAAGGTAAGAGTCATGAAAATTATAATTGTTGCCAAAAAACAAATTGATGATTCTGTGCAGGGGTACGGAACATGGTGAAATGTGGCCATGAAACGTTGTAACAATTAAAAGTAAACAGGCTTGAGGTCATTTGATTACTTTTTGGTTATAAATGTTTTAGAAATATAAAGACTGATTGTATTAATGCAAAAGAATATAAAGACTAACCAAAAATTTTTTAGTAATAACTAATATTTCTGTTTTCAGTCTGCCGAAAGGAATAAACTGTTTATGGTTGAACGTCGAACAAATGAGGATTCCGTTGACAAGACCACCAATAATTTCAAAAAAAAACCAACAAACGATAAAAGATATAATATATTGATATCTATCTTATGAATAAAAGATGTATTCTAGTCTAAGTGTCGAAGAAAACAAAATCTGGTAATATATTGGTCAACATGAAAATACCATCAACCGAAAGAAAATTTATGGGTATAATTATAGTATAATGGCTGTAAACACCGCGTACTTGTGTGTACTTTTATATATAAGCATCATAAAACATTTACTGCCAGTCCAACGATGTAACTACACATTGTACTGTCGAGCAATCATATGAAATATGATATATACAATGACATATACGGCTAAATGATGAAAAACGATACAAGGTGTGATATGCTTTGCCAAACGTCTTTATCTCTTTTTAGTGGGGTCTTTGATTGTTAAGTTCTAAGTATTATCAAATTATACGAGATGTGTATAAGGTCAATCCTATTATGTACATACATATATGCATTTTCATTTTGGATGTTCTAGTTCACGGTTAGTATATGTGGAAGAGGAAGAGGAAGTCTTCTCTGTAAATAGTTTACTACCAGAATTTTATGTTTGTAAAATTCAAGGTTCCCATGGAGGATAATATATCAATTGTTTTTTTTTTTAAGCGTAAATTTTAACTAGTTCTTAGCAAAACTTTAATTGAATTTTCAAACATTCTGTGTCTGAAGCAAACATTTTCCATTATGTACACTCATAGTCTATTGGAAACAGCAAGTTTATTACTGAAAAACATTTAATACAATTAAAACAAAATATAGTCTTAAGCTTTTTTCTTTGACTAGTCAAACACATACTTTCTTTATATACGTATGTATGTTTGTTTCAAATAACATATTCCAGTGTGGTTT
The DNA here is from genome assembly GCA_963675445.1 of Linnaemya vulpina. Taxonomy (NCBI): domain Eukaryota; kingdom Metazoa; phylum Arthropoda; class Insecta; order Diptera; family Tachinidae; genus Linnaemya; species Linnaemya vulpina. The sequence continues at coordinate 6,265,646 of OY776277.1, forward strand.
TAAAATGCTAGTAATATAGAATTGTTTCAAAATCTGTCTAAATTCATTCACCTCTTCAAGGCTTGTTGGAAATATAAAAAGTTAAATCGAAATTGATTATGTGAAGCATTTATGCTTTAAATATAGTGGTGCAATCATGTAAATTAAATATGCCTTGTTTGTATCGCCCTGTTAAATAATTATATCGGCGATGTCATTAGTTCACAATTTTGCAACGCTGTTTCGTATTCCACAAATTAACAGCGATCTTCTTGAATTAACAGCGCCACTAAGCTACAAATATTTATATGTACATTAGATTTTGGACGGGCGCCAAGACAATAATTTATATTTCGTTCTTACTCTTTTTAAATTATGGATCGTACAATAATTGTGCCTTATCGTGCAGAGGAAAAGGAACTTTCTCATATATTGTATAATACAATTCAGGGTTTAACTTTGATCTATCCGCCTTCAGAAGATTTACGAAGATGCTTGTCAGATGAAATGTTCATTAAACCAAATCAACATGCATTCTTTCATGTTATGCATTATTTATTTCGTATTTTTGATGCACCAGACTTCAAGAGGCGTTTTTTCTGGCCCATCACAGATAAACGATCTGAGTCGAATTTCCGCACCAGTACTGTAGAGTATTTGAAACACATTAATGAGAAATATCAGTTAAACTGGTCCAACATAAAATCTTACTTGGTGGTAATGCCAGGAGGTATGAAATTTATCAGCTTTTTATTAGACTTTGTAAAATTTATTATACAAGAGTTGGTGAAACAAAAGGAAAAGCAATTGAATTTAGATAACAAAAAGTATAGGTTTCAAGTTTCTGAAGGAAACTTGCACAAAATGTGTGCAAAAAATGAATTTTTTAAGAGCATGGCGTCCGAATTTATTGATGCTATAGAAAATGTTAATACCAAGTATGATATCAAGAGTCAAAAGCTATTGCAACATCTGGATACACTTGCACAGGAGTCGGAAGTAAACCACGATTTACTAACAAGTGACAAATTTCTTAAGAGTTTTGAAGATCATAACTGCCAATTGTTCGATCAATTGTACAGTGACCGTTCGAAAAAGGTATTAGAAATGGAAAATATAATTTCTGAGCTAAAAGAGGCAATGGAAAATTTTTATAGTAAAGAAACTGGTTTTAAGTACGATAAACAACGCGTATCCCAACATTTGAAACGCATTCGTGATCACTTTTCCATTGATCATTTGGAGGATGGTAACACGTTCTAAAAATTATACTATCTAAATATTGCTCTATGTATATATACTTATTTTCAGAAACGTTCAAGCCTACAATAAAGGATGAAGGTGTTAATATCAATACTCTTATATCAACATTTAATACCATTAATAATACAATTCAGAATGAATTGAGGATATGTAACAAAAAACCATCTGTTGGGGAATTTGTGTATTCTCGCCTGCTATGTCTTAAAAAAGAACTTCAAGAAATGGAAACCGAAATTACAAATTTAAAAAAAATGTTACATGAAAACATGAAAAAATCCAAAATAGAATTCTGTCAGACACCGGTAAGAGCTAACAGTAATACCCAACCTTCAAAACATGAAGAAAACACATTGCTTATGAAAATAGTTTCTACTCCACCCATTAAATTTGAAGTTCCCGAAGGTATTGGCAAATCAAGACTTGCATTAGTAGATTCAAAATGTGTAAATACGCATGAGACCACCTTTAACAACTTCTTGGGTAAGTCATTTCCTGTTTTTTACTCTTTAATTTGAGATTAAATGTTGCTTAAATATAAAAAAAATCAGAGTGCAGTTGATTGAGTGTTAACTATTTCTATTATTGTACTGGCATTTAAATTTTTAGCTCCACCGCGTGCAACAGCAATACGCCAACCGAATCGAAATCATAGTTTGCTGGATCAAACCATTACCGACTTAAACAATACTACGAATAGATCGAAAATAATTGATCCTATGCAATTGCTACGCTCAGCTAATAAAAAGGATTCTTCAAAATATAAGACAACGCCAAACCAAAAAATTTCTAACTTGGCCACCAAGTGGAAGAATCGCCAGGCAATGTTAACTGATAAAGATGAATCTGGGGATGGCAAAGATATGTTGAAGACGCATTTAGAATCATTAGTTGTTAATGAAACATCGCCACAATCGTTAAATAAAACAGATTCAGCTACTGTCTTACATCAGTCACAATTTACGCCATTTAGCACAAGTGATCGAACTCGCATCGCTAGATCTCAGTATCAATTGGATTCTAGTTTAATTAGTATTGGACCTAGCCCTGTCTTGTGTTTTCCAAATTATGCTAAAAAATTAGCAGCAGTAAAGAAAGTGCAAGATGCTTCTGTTAACTTTGCAAATATTAGTACTAGCCCTTCTGGTCGTTTAGAACCGTTAGTCACTGCTGAAGATGTAAATATACCTAAGCTGAAATTGAATGATTTATCGTTGATTGGCCACAATCGGGCCTCTAATGTAAGTACATGTCCGAAATTGTATAAATAGCAAATATAGTAACAGGAAATATAGAATTATTGGCAATTCTTTCATATATAATTAGGAGGCAATATTAGTAATATTTATTTCAATAACTTGGGTATTAAAATTTCGAAGGACTTAAGAAAATGCATCGAGTATACTAGAATCATAATCTAGCCAAGCTTATAGGTTTTTAGTTTTATAGCGCATTATATCACAAAGGTAAAAGTGTAATGAGTAACGGATTGTGACAACTTGTCAAACCTTTTTTCAATCTAAGTTTAACTATATATAATTCTAGTTATTCCCTAATTAAAACGTACTTAGGGCCACACGTGAATAATTTCAAAATATGTTTTTCAAATACATTTTATATCTTTACAGCATTCGATGGTTCATGAAATACCCAAGCTATCAATTGACTCTTCGGTCGCCAATATATCTCTTAATGCTGAAAACGATATTAATTTCGACAATCTTAGCAAACAAACAGGAAATATTGTAGCTAATATTCATTATCCAGATGAAGATGCTCTGTGTAACATCAGTGATAGCATATTAAAAGATGTAACTTTATAATGTTTTATTGTCTTTAATAATAAAATGCAAATTACTTATCGTAAATTTTGTCATATGTTGCTAAAAATATGGAACATCTTTTGAAATTTTCTTGCGGGGACAACGCAACTGTAACAGGTCTAACGTATGGATTCCATTGGGGTTTTTGATTTAATGCTAAAGATTCTAAAGATTTTTTATAGTTTAACATATTCATGGCATATTCTCGCGTAGAATAAAATATGTCATCATATATGTTATGAGCTATTTCTT